>VWZT01010372.1:82500-146205 GCA_013397055.1 Pachycephala philippinensis | reverse complement strand
GAATGCCAGACAGTGAAGCAGTGGATATTTCTGGTTTTTAGTATAATGTTGCTGCATTGGTGTCAGTTTTCTCAGTGTATCAGTGGCATTTCTATCTGTAAGTCTGCTGCCCTGAGTCTTTCTAGCATTTGATGCTATTTCCTTACTGTCATTTTAATACCTTACTTCAGATTAAAGGATCATACAATCCTTACATTTTGAAAATCCTTGTAAGAAAAAACACTATTCCAGACTAGTCATCAGTCCCCTTTTCCTTTTGCCTAGTTTGTAATTTTCATAGACTGATTACAAATTTCTGCTAATGTAAATAAGAATACTGTCATTTCTTATACTACTTAAGAGGGCTGATGCTCTTAGCTGCTCTCCTCTTTCATACTGCTTGTATCTGACCTAATGGCCTCTTTTTGTGATCTGCATTTTGCTGTGATTTGGTAAAAACTGGCATTCACTGCCAACTCACAACTTCTGTGTTGGGATTTAAAGGGCTTTGATGGGTTCCTTTCTGAGACTGCCATGCACTGGGCTATAATTCACGACTTCATCTTCCGTAGGTCCTTTCAGTATTTTATAGTCTTTCTTGGAATGTAGACAATACACCAGAAAGCACCAAATTCACTGCAAGCCCTGTCTTCCCAAAGGACCATTAAAAAAGATTGCATTTCTCCTCTGACTGATCTGGCAGCATTTGGATCGAGCATTTAGTACCTTAAGTGAACCTCTTAGAAGGGATCTCGTCACAGGCAGTCTCTCAGGCTTTCCTGAAATACTTGCTCTTTTGGATCCTAATTGTATTCAGAGTACATTTGGGATGTTTTTTTCACTGAAGCCACTCAACAATGCCTCCATTCTTATAAAGTGAGACTGAAATGTGCATCATGAGGATGGATCCCCACTAAAGGTTACATGGTTAATTATTATACTGGTGGCTCACTACTGCAGTTACATTTGTAAGTGAGCTGATTTTCCAAAGATAAATATTCCAGGCCTTTGAACACAAAAGGAAGTCTTTGTCTTTTGCAAAAATTACCCCTAGGAGGACTCCTGTTAATTTTAATGGTTTCTAAGGTGTTAGCCCTGTTGCTGGTTTCACTGCTGCTTAAGAATCTAAAATAGCAGATTGTACTCTGTTCTTGTCCTCTCATTGTCCCCTCTCTGGTTTGGGGGCCTTAGTAAATCTGCCAGTGTGACTCATTTGGAATCATCCAATGGTTCAGTTTCAGGTACTTACAAATGCCAGTTGCCAAGGTGTTGCCCTGAGTTTTGCAGTTCTTCGATGTTTTCATTTTGTGTAAGAGTTTTTCACGCACTTTCTGTAAACACAGCCATGTTTTGCCAACCGTGTTTTATTGTTTGCGTTCCATTTCTCCTCCTGATACGTTTGATAGATTTTCCTTTGACCAGTGTGATTGAGAAGTGGTAATTTCTCCCTCCAATCCACGGTGGTTTCTAGGAACATATATAATAAAAGCTCGGGGTCATCTGACCCCTCTTTTTCTGCTTCTCTCTTGACAAGGGTCTACGTGGTTCTTTTCGTGTCCAAGTGCGACACCAAAGGACATAACCATTCAAGGGGCAAAGAACTGTAGGGCTGGGCAACTTCAGGTGCTGAAACTGATAGTGGTTGAGGTCATGCCATATTAAAGTGAGGCAGAAAATCAGTTTATGTAGGACTTTCAGCTGGGCACCTCTGAGAACAGCAGCTTGTCAGCAATGACACAGCATTCTTTCTAGCTGTAGTACAGAAAGAGAAAAGGGACACCTTCAATGGTTAAGCTCTTTGGCATAAAAAACCAGCAAGGAACGTACATACTTACATTATGTATTTTGTACTTTAGCTGGATAAATTACACTTTTCCAGTGATGATTTTGCAGTTGTTCTTTCTTGTCTTTGCCTTTACTTTTCACAGAAAATAATGTGGTTTTTAATTTTTTTTTTTTGTTTCATCTGACTCCCTCTTTCCATCTACAATTAACAGTTTTGCCTTTCTTTTCTAGCTTCTCCTTCTTTACTTATAGAAAGTTGTATGAGGTCATTCAGTCTTGTCATAAACATTCTCATACTGTGGGGATAAGTATAAGGTATAGAAAAAACCCACAAAAACAGGGGTTTGTACAGTCTGCTGTGAGAACATTAGGGCACAAGTCGTCTTTGATCTATGTTGTGCTGTATTGATTTAACTTTTAGTCCACTAATTGCTATTATAACTGTTTGGCCTTTAGTACATAGTCTTTGAACTCAAGTCCAATATTTCAGCTAATTTTTTAATTTATAGCGAAGGCTTTGTTTCTTAAGGAATATTCCAGAGCAAGAGCGTCCACGGTAGAGTTATGCTGTCATAATCAAAAGTGTCATTAATTCTGGTACAGTTTGTGCTGGTAATACATCTAGAAATAAAAGGTTTTAGGTTTTTTCTACTTTTAAATGTAACCATTATTTTAAATATTTAAGAGTTGGGTTTTTTCCCCCGCAAAATACCTCTCTCTGTAGTGGTACTGAGGGTTTAAACATAAAAGCCCGCCCTGTAAAATGTGTTGCTAATACTGTGCAGTAGCTGCATCTTAGCATCCAGTGATGATGACATAAGTTAAATGACATTCCTTCTGCAGTGACGGAAACTCTGAGGCTGTCTACACAGACATACCCAGAAAAGGTTAGGATGGCCTAGCTAAAGTCATAAAGTTAATGTGCATTTTAAAACTTCCCAACAAGGTGAATTAAGCCTCCTTCATTTCTGTATGCTGGAGTCCAAAGAGAATTTCAGTATACTTTTTGTCATTTACAGCTGTCATGGCTTAACTCCTGAATGTGAGACTCCTTCATGATTGATGCAAGTTGTCTAGTTAGGAGTGGGTCAAAGACATGGTCCTGCTCTAGAAGGAGTGACTTAGATGAGAAGATTTTTGCTGTCTTAGTCATCTCTACTGCTTGTGATTTGTGTATGAACCTGCTGGGAAGTTTTTTGAATGTAGTCAAGAAGTTGGCGATATGGGTGGCTTAGAACTCAACACGTGCTGCAGTGGTAATAATAGAAAGGACTTAAAAATTAAAAGGCAAACAAAGAAGTTGAAAGTAAAAGAAAATTAACCATTATTCAATTCTTCAAATATATCATTCTTTAAATCATCATTTTAATGCAGCTTCACAGCCTGAGTTGGTATCCCTGAAAGGGAATCTGAGACAGAGTAAGCTTTTTAATGGAGTAGATGTGATAAGCGCAGGCCAAGTCGCATGTTTTGCATAAAACATAAATAATTCTCAAGATACCCTTTGCTTAAGGTACTTAGCTCGTGCTTACTTAGAATTTTACTTTCACAATTGTCATTTGAATTTTTCAAGGAAAGCTCTGAATAGCTACGTTTATATAAAAATAGTAATTTATCTCCCATATTTGTATGAAGCAGGTTAAGCCTTTTGCCATCAACAGTGTTGCTTAACCTTTTATGTTTTATCCCTGTTCTATATTGTGCTTAAAGGTTACTAATTTACTTCAGAATTGTCATGTGGAATAAAATAACTTTGCTTTTTGAAAGCTCATGTAATTTGGCCTACTTACAGCAAATAATTCATTAATTTTAAGTGCCTAGCTAGCATATTTTACGCATATTCTAACCTTTTAAACTAGTAACGAAAGCACTCAAAAATATTTTACATTTTTAGGCATACAAAATGCTTCCATCCTTTGCAATTAGCAACTATATAATGAATTATATGTCTTCAGTATTTTCATGTAGACCATATTTAGCCAAGTATTTGAAAGAAAATAAAAAGTAGTTCCTTCAATTTGAAAATATTTTAAAATCGTTTTTTGCGTTTAAAAAACATACATTTATCTTATGCATTGCATGCAGATTTAATAGTCATGAAAACAAACCTGATTTTTATGTTCAGATAGCATAGTTTTCCACAATTGTTCTTGGCACAGTTTTCTACTTACATGACTTTTAAGATACTGTAAGGAACTTTTAAGATACTGTATTAAGCAGAAAAGGAGGAGAGGTTGTGCCTTATTTCTGACTTCCTTTGGTTTTCTTTTTTTTTTAATTCCTCTTTTTCATGTCACCTTTCAAGATACTGTGTGATTTATATTTGCAGCTTACTAAACTGTATTTTTTGTCTGTAATTCCTGTAAATTTTTAAAACCCTGTGAATATACATAATTTTATGATTTTCTAGCTACATATAAAATCTTCATGCTGCTATAAAATGTTTTTATTTGGTTTGCATTTTTATCACTATTCAAATTAAAAGGAAACAGTTTCTATAGTCACTGCTTTTGTTCTGGATTCAGTTCAGCAACATGGGCTAACAGTGCAAAAAGTTTTGTTGAAGGAAAGGATCTGCATATAAATTGGTTAAGACACATGGTTAAAGTGTCTTGTAAAGGTTCAGAATTTCTCTACCATTCTGGCAGTCTGTCTTTACAGTAAGAGTTGATGAAGCATTTGACTAGCATTTACTTGACAGAAGATAACAGCAAAATGTACATTATTCCCTTCTGTTATTTATCATTGTCTAAACAAATTTATTCTTGCTGTTCCATAAAATATCTTAGTAGAAGCGAAGACTATAAAAATGCAGCTTTGTTCTGGATTCACTAAACCCAAATATATCTGTGGAAAGAATTGCCCTGCCTGATGCTGTGAGCTCATAGCTGGTTTCAGTGAGCTGTCTGGAGAGCTGGGTTTTCGGTGGGATGGACGTGTGTGTCTGTAAGGTGGGGAGTTATGGGGAGCCTTGAGCCCTCAGAGTGTCATGGACACAGAGAGCCATCGTGTAGCTCTCTGACCAGCAGTGGAACACTGAGGCATGATGCATTACTCCCAGAGTTTTTGTGGTACAAAGGTTTTCTCCCCATATGAGGAACAAGACTTCACTTTTTCCTGCGCAGAGCCATTCTGTATGTTACAATGGTACCTTGACTTAATCAAGTGCTATTTGCACAAAGCTGAGTGAGCTCAGATTATTAAGCTTCTTGTGTTTGATCTGTTTCCTTTTTCAGTAAATAGCAAAACTTTCAATGAATCCAATGAGAATAAGATTAGGCTGCTACTGTATTTCACATGTTTGCATAATAAAATGGTGGTTCTTGCAAATATTTGCAATGTTAATTTCAGGTACTGAAACACCAGCTCTGCTCAGGGCAATTCTGAAATTGACTTTAGCTATTTTCCATGTTTCTTAGACGGTGAACTGAGACACTGGTAGCTTTCAAGGCAAGGAATTTAAGAGTATCCCCAAAAAAGGATGCTTAAGGAAAAGGTGAAAAAACTGGGGTGAAAGGGGGAAAATCCCAGTACTGTTTTATGTAATAGTTTCAGCCAGGTGATCAACACTGTTTTTAGTCTGACTTAATAGAGAGAGCAGCAAGTGTTTATAGGTTTCAGCCTTTTCGGATTTATGAAGTATTAAAGGGTGCCAAACTGGCAGCATTTGAATGCAGAAGCCTTTCTGTCAATTTGTAGTCCTTTAGGGGATGAAGCCTAATAATAAGCTCAGAGGACTTCTTGAAACAGATTTCTTACAGTCAGGTGGAAAGCAAGGGAGAAAGACTACATTAATGGTGAGGATCAGAGGCCGAGCAATTCTGAAATAAGAACCGTGGAAGAGCCAAGACTGGGGAGAACCAGCATGCTAAAATTTTCAGGTTTGCCTCACTGACAGTTGAGCCAGAATAAATGAGTTTTTGGTTCCATGCTGGTGACTTTGCTTCAGAGGAAGTCGGGGAACACATTTGCTGTTGGTCAGACACTAGACATTTTTTGTTTTAAATGCATCCTTGTTTTGTGGTTTATGTAACTGTCAGTGAGTTTTAGATTAGGCTTTGTTCTCCATGGGGAAATGTTTTTAAACAGTAGTCAATGTGATTAAGTATTTTGTCATGTGCGGGTGTTATGCACAATTTCTGTTTGTTTCTTGTAGTAAACCCTATGTAAATTTATGCAACAGAAGTGGCGCTGAATATGGGATTAGAAGAACTGAGTTCAGCTTTGTCACATGGGTCATGAATTCAAGTGAAAGAATACACACCTGTGTTTTAGTGGTGCCTTGCCACCTAGGACGAGCCATATGGTTAAATAAGTGTTATGGAACAAACTAGGTGGCATGCCACAGCTGAGAGCTAGATTTGCCCTTCACTTCACTGCTTTGTTTGCCATATGCTACAAAATGCTGTATTTTGTTGCATTACAATGCTGATCAGGTGTATTTATAGAAGCTATTTTAAAAGCCTGAAGCATTAGAATGCTGTATGTGCAAAAACTAATTATTCCGGACAAACAGTGTGAAGTACTAGATTACCCTGAACAAAGTTACCATAATGGAGGTTACATTTCAGTTAAACGTAGGAAGTGTGACTTAGAAAGATAAATAACATTTTTAGTAATCATCATTTAGAGTAATCTAAATGTTGTTTCTTGGTCAAACTACAGAAAAATGCTAAACCAACCGAGCATACAGCCCCCTGACCATATTACCCAAAATTTGAAACAGCTACTGGCTGTCAAGTAGGGGAAACAATAAAAAGCATATTCTTTGCTTCATTATTAGGGTTGAGCAAAAAATCTTAGTTGTTTCACTTGAACTTCAGCAATTGATCAAGTTCTGTGGCTTCTTAGCTATGAAAATTGTGGTCTGATCTTCCAAAAGTAATGGAGGGGGTTAGAGCTGTCGCAGAATTCTTTTAACTGTAGGAGCTCAATTGTGTTTTATAACTCTGAAGTCTAATTATTCAGGACTGGACTTCTCTGCCTGCAGTGCACAGCAACCACTGCAGCTGGCTAGTGCTAGAAATTTTAAGCCGCCACTTTAAGTATAACAAACCAGTCTACAAGATCTACAGCATGATTTACTGTATTTTGCCAATGCCTGGTGTTTACTTCATGAAACAGACACCCAAATCATGACACTTATTTGAAAGTAATGAATTTTTAAAAATAACCGAAGAGAACAGTGGCAGTATTTCTTTGGGAAGTGACACATTTAGCATTTTTTCAATGAATTAGGACATCAAACAAAACACCAAGCCAGATGCTAATGATAGGGCTGTGCAAGATGTCAACATGGCTAAAGAGTTTTTAATTTTTTTTTGTGGGAGCTGTCGCACCCTGGGCATATGTGACCGTGAAAAATCAATTACCTGTTAAGAACAGGAAGTTAAAGAATCTTAATACTTGAATCTTGAGTCTTAATACTTTAGTTCTTGGTGTAAACTCCTCTTTAGCAAGCTGTCAGTGAAAACCTGAAATACTCAAGGGACGCTAAATTTGTGCAGTCCAGTGTAACCAGTTCTAGTGCTATCCCATCTTATCAAATTTTACTTGTGTTCAAATGGAAATATGTTTTTCGTATCTGCTGGGAATACATCGGTGTCTCCATGAATAATTCAGTTTGGATTAAGAGTAGATTGTTTCAAGGAAGCTTCCTAGTCAGCATTAACTCTGCTGTTGGTTTCTCATTCTGGAATGGTTTAGGTGCCCAAGGAACACATTCTTTTTAAATTAACTGAACTGGAGGATGTGTTTCTGGAATTCCACCAATGCAATCTAACTGCTAGTGGGCATTTAGTCCACAGGGATAACCTAAAGTCAGCCCAAGGTAAAACCCCTGAAGCTAATATATTCAATCTTTAATAGCAACTTTCCATTCTCCTCATGTACTCTGAGGGCAGTGCACTGCTTGCTACCAAACTCATAGTTAAAGGGCCAGTATGAATGAACAGAGAGCAGTATGTGCTGTGAGTAGGTCTCCAAGTGGCTGGAGCATTCAGACTAAATCCTTAGTATGGCCCTTTGATGTGCAGTGCAGGTTGTATTAATTTTTTTTCTAGTGTCAGTAACCTATTTCTAGAGGGTTTATTGCCAGCTGCTTGAAGTTGATGTGTCTCAACTATGACCAACTCAAATGTGAGCCAACATTTTCTGGAAGGACTCTATGCTAAATACTTTTTTCTGATATTTGATACAAAGAGAAGTAGATTTTCATTTCTGCGATGTCAATGTGCCCGGAAAAGACCATTTTTTATTTACTTAATATGTGCTTAGCAGCTCTTAATAAACAAGGTCAATTTGAGGTAACTATTTGCAAGGGAAGTTGAAAAGTTTATTTGCTTTACTAGAGGAAATGTACTAGATAGTGTTGGTAAATATTTTAATGACTATTTGTCTCAGGTAAATTATGGTAAAGTTTTAAAGCATAAGAACATGTGGTGAAGAGTTAATTTTGCAAAAATGAGTCACTGACCTTATAGGCACATCATACAGTTCCCTGACTGTCTAAGATCTGCTTTGCTCAGCTAAAGGAAGAGGTATGGTTTGAAACTGTAAGGCCATAAAATGTCTTTTGCTTTGGGTGGAGGGAGTTTTTTTGTTTGTATGTTTTTGTTTTGGGGTGTTGTTGTTTTGGGTTTTTTTGTTGTGGTGACTTGGGCTTACCACTGGAACAGCAGTGAGGATGGGTGAATGGGATGTTTTTATAAAGCCAAATCTAGTCATCCTGTAAGCCTCTGCAAAACATATATTTAGAACATACATAATTCATACATAAAGATACAGAGAACATGCATATATAGCAGGAGGTTTGCAACAGGGAACTTAAAGGCCCAGAAAATGTGACTCTGACACCATTTCAGTGCTGACTGGGAATGTTTTTTTATGCTGTTTTAGACGTTGCATGAGTTTCCTCTATAAATTATTTTATTTTTAGTTTGAGGTAGTGTGTGTGCACATCTATACATAGCATGCAGTACAATGTAGGTGCTCAAATTAGCTCAGGTAATATAGGCAAAACATAGAGGTTAAACAGTGTAAAACTTCATTAAACTAATTAGCCCCACTTCTGTGAGATCTGAACATAGGAAGAAAAAATCTGGCAGTATAATTTCAGTCACAGTGAAGCATAAGGATGAATCATGGCTTTGTTAAAGTAACTGGTAATGATGTGCCGTATCACATCTTTGCAAGTTTCGTTAACGAGTTAATCAGCCAACCCTAAACTGAATTTTCCTAAATAAAATCAAAAAAGTTTGAAACTTCTGATGCATTTTGAAATGCATCAAGTTATTGAAGATTAAAGCAATTGACAAAGGAGAGGCAAGGAATATAAATTTTCTTACTGTGTTTGCAATGTGTGCTCATTTTTCTTTATCATTTTAAACCACTCCATGCTGTTTTATTTTTGAATATGTTCTTCTCTTAATTAAATAAGTCATATAATCAGGACAAACAGCTGTTCACTAGAGTGACCTAATTAAGAGGATCTTACTGCTTTTCTGATTTGTATTACTAATAATGTTTATTGAATGCTCTTTGAATGCTTCCCAAATAAATTGTTTCTCTTACTGCTACAGTCACTGAAAAAATAGGGCACACAGATAGGAGGGTGTGTGATGTGAGTACTGGACCATTTGTAAATCCAAATAAAGCCTGACAATTAGGTTAACAGCTGATTATCCCAATGACTGTCATAAATCAGCAAGATGTTGCAGGAAGTTAGACTATGGCTGGAAGTACTGCTAAAATGTCACCAAAAGAACGACATGAAGCCATCCTTTGCTGTAGGTCAGTGGTTTAGGCTGGAACAATGCTGTGTGGAAGTTGTTACAGGTGGAAGAGATCTGTCATTATTCCTATGAGGAGTAGAAGCTGTTAGACCCTTGACAGCATAGGAAATTGCTACATTAAATTGTTACATTTAATCACAAGTTTGTGTGAGATATTCCTCTCAGCAGAGTTATGTTTATGCCAAAATTTTTAGTTAGATAATTTACTTGAAATCAGGTTCGGTCGTCTGGAGGGAGGGGAGCGTAGGCTGGGTGTGACAGGTGTAGCACAGCTGTGTGCTGCAGTGCTGGCTGTGCTGGAGTGACAAGGTGGAGGCTGGCCTGTGCAGGGTGAAGGAAATACGCTCCCAGCTGCATCATTTCAGACAGAGATATGTAAGCAATAAATAGGACTAAACAGGTGACTCTCTCAGAATAAGATGTATGGCAGGTCACCAGTGACCAGTTGGAAAATCAGTTTGTTCCTTTAAAAATGTAGTATGAAGCCTTCTTCAGAAGTAACAGATCACTTTCATATCTTCTGCTGTACTTTCTCTGCCTCATGAAATCATCTTCATTCCTTACAGCAGTTTCCTTAGGATTTGTTCCAGATTTATTTTTTATTATTCTTATGAGGTAACCTCAGTCTTTTCTCGTAGCTATTTCCATCCTTCTAAGAGAGAAACTGTGCTGAAACCATGTTTCCTTTCAGATGGTGTCAGACAATCTGCTCAGGAGTGATGGTTGGTTCTTCTAGATCAATTAAAGAAAAACAGGTTGATAAATTAAATCCCAATCTGTCAACATTTTAACAAAAAGTAGTTTTACCTACCAAGTTAATACTCTCTTTCCAAACCCTTTTACAAATTTCCAAAGGCAGTTTTACACAATGACATTTTCTTGGGAACTGGAATATGATTAGTTAAATGAAATGTAGAAATTGGATGCTTCCAGCAATGCTGATTAAGGGGAAGAGATGATATTTCTGTTGTATATAACATTTCTGGTTTGAAAATATGTGTGAAAATGGCTATGCTAAAAATGGAGAATTACATTTTTAGTTGGGATAAATTATATTGTCTCTGTTAAATTCAGTAGAGTTATGCTGATTGAACAAAGAAAGTCTGGCCCTGAAAGAGATGACTTCTCCATGACTTGCAGTGTGGCTCCAAAAAGCCAGTAGCCTCTTCTTAGGTTTGATTATCTGCTTCTACATCTAGGAGGTAATACTTCGTTGGGCACTCTAAATGTTGTGTTACTGCAAGGTTGTAATTGTTAGGAAAAGTTGAAACACAGTCAGAAAGCCAGCCAGGCATATTTGTAAGGTGAGTTCTTAGATGTGAAGGAAATTGATGAGTTAAAGTTTGTGTAATCAAATGGAAACAGTGTGGTTTTTATTTGGGATGGTGGGAGGAGAGAAAGAAGTGAGGCAGGGGAGAGAAACTTCTTGAAGAATATCTGGATTTTTGGAGACAAAATGAAGTTACTTCTGTAATTTGCTAGAGTTTGGAGGTCATTATACTTGGGGTTCAGGAAACATTGTATCTCCGTCAGCTGGAGGAAGTGGAGATTTAGACAAATACACTAGGATCCTAACAATGAAGAGCTGTATAAGAATTTTGTGGAATATGGACTTTATTTTTCTTTCATGAGGAGACTTGCATTTTAATTTTATTACAAGAGTCTTACTTGATGCATAAAAACATAATAGTTTTAACATGATTCTTTCCAACAGTGTTTACAATGATTTCTTTTACATCATGGTAATTGTTCTAGCAATGAAAAAGATTTTCAAATGCTTTACAGTGCACAGCCAAGCAATATGTAATTGAATGCAACTGTCATTGAAACAGACTTCTTTTCTGACCTGTTGTTTCATTGTGAACATGCTGTTTATTTACCACCTTCATTATTGCAGCATTAGCATATAGAGAAGCTGTGCCTATCATCATGTACTTTCCTAACAGATGGCTACTAACTTCATGAAGGCTTTTTTGTGCTTGCCTAAAATATCCCATGTGGGCACAAAGTTTCTTTCCTCAGTGTGAAGTAGGATTGACTGGTTGAAATAGATTAATCTGCCTCTCCTCTGGCTTTTGAGCTTGTTTTGTGCTGCAGCAAACCAGGTTTTGAGTCTAATTTTACAAAACTATCAAAGCTGCTTTTGCTAATAAACAAGGTGTGGAAACTTCCATTCAGTTGCATAATCTCTGGGCAAACACTTGAGGTTGTAGCAGTAACTGAAGATGGCATTTCTGCCAGAAAAGGTGAAAAAAAAAATATCCTTTGTGTCTGCTCCACCATAACTGTCCTCTACAGACATTCCAGCCTCAGGATTTAAATTCTTCCTTTTTCAGTCTCTGAGGCTGTAAGACTTTCCCTAGTCAGCTCTGTGAAAAACTGAGCCCCCCTGTTCTGATGCAGACTGATGGCTTGTGAGCTCCCTGTCTGTTGCTGTAAGTCATGTTTTGTGCATGAACGCTGAGTGTACAGGTGAGAAGAGCTCATTACTGAAATATTTGTGAGCTCCACATCGTTCTTTGTGTGTGAGATCAAAATTCAACGATTACCTTTCCCAATGAGGTGTGGTTTGTTTTGGGGAATTTTTAGCCATAGGATATATGTATGAACAATCTGCAAAGAGGAAAATACATGCCTTAGATCAGTATTGAATGGCTATAATTTTGGGCAGATTTTCTTAAATGCTTAAAATAAGATAAAACTCTCCATTTATCAGTGCTGGAATTAAAACTTGCAGAGATAAAAGGGAAGGTCTTTTCAGTGTAATTCAGTGTTTTGTTATCCAGAAGTATAACAGATTTCTAGTTCTTATTGCCATTGATTTTTTTAATTGGCATTGATTGCCTCTCAGCTTTGGTAAAGGGTATCTTGGAATTTGAAAATGCCAGCCTTTATTTGGTTTCTGTGCCCTATGTTTTATTGAATACTACCATGAAGCTTTGGTCTGTTGTCTTTCAGTTATTATGCTCTTCTTTGAGCCTTGGGGAACTGTTTTCTTCCCAATTTCAGTTAGCCTACCGTGGCCTTTAGAAAAAAGCATTTCCATCTTAAGTTGTTCTGCTTAAAACATACTTTTTCGTCATTCTAAATATCACTCTGGATGGACTCGGGTGATTCTTTATGCTGTATTCAATCTTCCTGAGGGGAGGCTTACATCTAGGAGGTAATAATAGAATCTGAATTGGTAAAATAGACCATGCAGACTATATTAGCTGAAAAAAAATTATTTATTCTAGGAATGTGTATGCAATATGCTGTCTGCTGTGCTGCAGTTTTTGTAATGGCTTTGGAAGCAATCAGTACTGTTTTTTATTTTCACAATGATTTTCTGATACAGTTTCAATCACATGTGAATTCTTTCTTTTCTCTGTGGTTCCTGCTTATTTTTTGCTCCATCTATTGTTCCTTTCTACTGTCTGCTTATTCATAATGTCATCTTTCAGAAGCTGAAATGATTGTGTAAACTGGGCATTCAGTTTGCACATCTTGTTCCTGGCTACTTCCGACTTGTCTATAAATTTTTCAAACCAACGAGTGTTTACTTTGTGTTTTGGTCTCTTTTGGAGAGGCAGCACTTGACTCTTTCTTTACACTTATGCTATAGTTTCTTTCTCATAGAAGTAAGAGAATGATTACTCCATTGTGTGTGATTAAATAATTGCACTGAATACTTATTTCCCTATGCTAGTATTAAAACAGTTTAGTTAGCACTGTAATAAACCAAGGTATTATAATAAAATAACATATAGAGCCGCATTAATACTGGACAGCATTTGAAATCTAAGCACTGAATGGCAAATACTTTCTCATTTTAAATTTTCATCTTTGGACAGAAATCAAGTACCAAAATTCTCATAAACAAAAATTCAAAAGTATGTCAAGAACCGTGATACCAGTGTTTGGAAATTTACCTGTAAGCAGGTACTATTAGACATTTTTTTCAGTAAGTAATTAGCATTTTGCTAATTTTCTTTTTCCAATTTAATTGTCCCTGAATGTAAACAATTATTAGCTTCATTACTTTTCCTTTGGAGAGTACTGAAGGAAGAAAATCTTGGCTTAGGAAGACTTAATCAGGAAGAGTTTCTAAGCATATGTATTCAAATCCAACTATTTCTATGTGACTTAATGATTCAGTTCTTCAGTCATGCAAACAAACTATCGTTCCTTCACTGGAATCACTTCATTGTGTAAAGCTTAGCATATTTGGAATTTGCAAGTGTACTCTACAGTTGGCACTTTCTGAGCTTTGGGTTTAGGAGGATATGCGTCACAGAAATATGCTCTATATGATGAGAGGCAAAGAGTGTATAGTGCTGTATTTCTTTGTTTCTGAAGAACCAGTTATGACCACAGTGGTAAATATCAGGTTATCCTGCTTACAGAGTTCATTGACAAAACAGAATAGTGAAATGGAGAAAGTGGGAAAGAGAGAAAAGTATGAATACATTGTGGTAAAAAGGAGTTGTAAGAAGAAGCAGATGTAGTTAACAGTGGAAGAGTTAATGATGGAGCAAGCAGTTCTGGTTGCCCTCTGACAGGACACCTATTTCTCATTGCAGGCTTAAGCTTAATTTTGTTGTTGAACAAATCTGGCCCCCTTTTGGAATAAAAGCCTAGGGCACATTTTCAGTGCTCTGGAAAACAAAGGCAAATGAGATTTGTGTCTGGCTGTGTTTGTAGAAGAACAAGAAGTCAAATATAAAATACTTAAATCTTAACTATAACAAAACCTTCTGATAATTGTTCATTCTCAGGAATCTTTATTTGCCCTGTTTCTTGGAATTCAGTTATTTGCTACTCTAAGAGAATCTCTCTAGAAAAGTGATCACAAAATAAGCTTACTATGTTCTACCCCTCTTGTTGCTAAGTAAGCCATAGACTATTTCTAGAGAGGACCCCATAAACCCAAAAAACTCCAATTCGTATAGGAGAGCTTGAAAGAAATTAATCCTGGCACTTGGTTCTAATGTCATTAATGAAATAGATCTTTCATATTTCAATGGCTCATGAGTCCTAATCATTGTGACTTTTTTTTTACTCTAATAATTGTGAACAGCTTGTGATTCACCATTATAAAACTAATGTCTTCCAGCAATAGCAACATGACTGTAGACTTAGTCTGAGGTGGGAATCCTGCCAAAAACAATTGCAGTTTCTGCATTATCCACTGGATCACCATTATATTTGGAAATACTGTCCCTTCTTTCCCCTTCTGCTCCTAAAAGACAAAAAACCCCAGAAAAATTGCAAGAATTTTTCTTAAGACAAATTCTAAGTGCTTATTTGTAGCACATTTTTATTACATGGCATAGGTGCCTGCCCGCTTACCTTTAGTGGAATTTCACACAGAAAAGCACAACACTGAGGTTCTTCAGTGACCAACTGTGGCACTGATCACTGCTGATGAAAATTTATTTTTACCTGGATTAAAGTTGATCCTGATTTTTCTGGCTGACCCAGATGTGAGTTATGTCCATACTTGAAGATTTGTGTTAGAGAGATATGTCTCACGTTAAGGGAGCCCTGGTTGAATTAAATGAGACATTGTATCTGTTTTGCAGGTTTCATAATAATTTTCAAAATATAGAATATTTTTGTTTTTTACCATATTATTTCTTGGGATTGTTTACACGTGTGTGTGTGTAATTCAGCCTTTAAACTGCAGCTCCTCTAGGTACTTAGAACCGCAGTGACTTGATTTTCCCAGCTAGAGGTGGTGCTTTTTACTTGTCTTTCACTTTGTGCTGGAGGGTAGATCAAAATTCCAGTTTTACCAACCTTCCTCAGAAGAAGACACGTGTATGTAAGGAGTGATGATTTATCAGGTATAAATATTACTAAACTGAGAGTTGTTCACTGTTAATCCAAGAGTGCTGTATTTAAGTAAGCTGTGATGAGAGATGGTATGAGTTTGTGCCTTGTCAGGGAGGATGTTCAGTTTGAAAGAACTGGGTGCATGTTTGTATCACTGCAGAGGTACAGGGAGCAGAGGCTAGGAGTATTAACAGGTCTGTCCTGTGGGTGGAAGGTGGAATAACACCTTTTACCCTGTCATGGGTTAACCCTCCCAGATGCAAAGCACTCACACAGCCACTCACTCTCCCCTCTGTCCCCAGTGTACAGAGGAGAAGATAGGAAGAGCAAAAGTGAGAAAACTCATGGGTCAAGGTAAAGGTCTCCAGTGTCAGGAAGGTGAGGAGAGGATGGGTGGTGATTCTGAAAAGGCATCACCTATGGTTTTCAAATTTTCTGGTTGTTGGCTGCCATAGGAAACATTATTCCATCTATGCCTAAAATCAGTGACTGGTCATGGAAGAAAAGCAGTGAGTGTGACAGGAGAAGTGGTAGCATCCTAGGTGTTAGCAGTAGTGACATAAAACATTTTTATTTTTTGGTGGTCCTTTGATGAGACTGTTGTTGTCTCTGTCACCTTATATGCAGCATTAAAATGGTTTAATACAGAAGGTCACAGTAGTGTACAAGTAACAGTCTTCTGCAAAATTCTTATCTAAGAATCCAGAAGTAAACTGATGCTTTATTTTAATGTGCAGTTTTGAAGGTGAGTTATGAGGCATTAATGCCTTTTTGTAGCAAGTTCAGGCAGTATTTAGCCTTTGCTGCACATGGGAAACAATTATTCATGAGTGTGGAGGGGGGTAGTGAGTTGGTTTTGCCTCAGCGAGAGCATAATGATGTGGAATAGAACAAGAAGTTCCAGTAACTTAAACAGTAAAGCTGTTGAGAAAATTCACAGCCTTTTTCAGAAGTCTTTGTTCAGAATGACACAGCTGCCCAGACAGGGCTGCGATGGGAACATGCTGCCACACAGGTGTAGGGCTGGAGGGTGGAGCCTGCTCTGACCAGTGCTGACCAGCAGCAGCAAGCACACCTGTGGGAGGTGTGCCTGGGCAGGTGACAGAGTGACAGAGTTCTGGGAGGTGAGTGGGTTCAGGTGTGGCAGAGAGAGTGAGAGAGACTGAAAGCTACCTGCTTTCCCTGAGACAGGCTGGACAGGCAGACTGGATAGATGATACAGGGGATTCCCTTTCCTCTCTCTGCCTGGGCGAACACAGTGACTAAATGAATAGGGGGCAATGGTGATGAATTCCTGCCTGGCATAGCTGGTGTGTCTCCTCTGTGACTGCCCCACCTGCCCAGGTGCCCTCCCATAACAGGTGTGAGGCTCTGCAAGTGGAACTGGATGATAACAAGGACAGTGGTTCATCCAGCATGGAGGAGTTGCTGAGGCTGGCCTACACTCTGCATCAAAACTGCTTCCATGGAGAAAAAAAGATGGGTAATTTCCATAGGAAACTCCCCTCTGTGGGGAACAGAAGCCACGTTATGCCAACCAGACCCACTTCTTAGGATGCTCTGCTGCCTCCCTGGGGCTTGGGTTTGAGACATGAAGAGAGAGATTCCTGCCCTGATAATGCCTTTGACTCATTATCCTTGATTGATTTTTTTCGTGTAGGCAGCAATGAAGCTGCAACAAGAAGTCTGAGAGCAACCAAGAGACTTCAGGAACTTGGGACAACTGGTTGAGGGATCAGGAGCACAAGTGGCATTTTTCTCTATCCTTCCAGGTGCAGAGAAGATGAAGGAAGAAACAGAAAGAACCACCAAGCCAGCAGATCAGTACCTGGCTCTAAGTCTGGTGCCATCAGTAGAATTTTGATTTTTGGTGGTGGTGTTTTTTTTTTTGTTTTTTTGTTGTTTTTTTTTCCCCCCCAATCATGAGTCAGTTGACATCAAGTCTGCTAGGACTGGGGTGGTCCCAGCTGTTTGGAAATTAGCAAATGTGACACCTATCTACAAGAGTCAGAAGGATGACCTGGCCTGTCAGCCAAACCTCAGTGCTGGGGAAGGTCACAGAGCAGGTCATCTTCAATGCTGTCACAAGGCACATGCAGATCAAACAGGTGATCAGGCCCAGCCAGCACAGATTTGTGAAAGGCAGGTCCTTCTTGTGCAGCCTGATCTCCTTCCATGGCAAGATGACCCTCTTGGTGGATGAGGGAAAGGCTGTGAATCTTCTCTACCTGGCCTTTAGTAAAGCCTTTGACACAGTTTCTCAGCATTCTCCTGGAGAAACTGACTGCTTATGGCTTGGGGGAGTGAAAACTGGCTGGGTGGCCAGGCCTAGAGAGCAGTGATGACTGAAATCCCATCCAGCTGGCAGCCAGTCACAGGTGGTGACAGGACACAGTGTTGGGGCCAGCCCCGTTTGATGTATTTATCAGTGACCTGGACAAGGGAATCAAATGCACCCTCAGTCAGTTCACGGATGACACTCAGTTGGGTGGGAGTGTTGATCTGCTGGAGGGCTGGAAGGCTCCACAGAGGGATCTGGACAGGCTGGATTGATGGGTCAAGGCCAATTGTATGAGGTTCAACAAGGCCAGGTGCTGGGTGCTGCACTTGGGTTACTACAACCCCATGCAGGGCTACAGGCTGGGGGAAGAAGCTGGAAAGCTGCCTAGTGGAAAAGGATCTGGGTCTACTGGTCAACAGCAGCTGAACATGAGCCAGCAGTCCCCAGGTGGCCAAGAAGGCCAATGGCACCCTGGCCTGGATCAGCAATGGTGTGGCCAGCAGGACCAGGGCAGTGACTGTCCCCTGTACTGAGTGCTGATGAGGCTGCACCTCGAATCCTGTGTTCAGTTTTGGGCCCCTCATTACAAGAAGGACATTGAGGTGCTGGGGTGTGTCCAGAGAAGGGCAATGGAGCCGGTGAAGGGTCTGGAGCACAAGTCCTGTGAGGAGCAGCTGAGGGAGCTGGGGGTGTTTAGCCTGGAGAAAAGGAGGCTCAGGGGAGACCTTATCACTCTCTACAACTGCCTGAAAGGAGGGGGTAGCAATGTGGAAGTTGATCTCTTCTCCCAGATAACAAACAATAGAAGAGGAAATGGCTTCAAGTTAGGATAGGGGATATTTAGACTGAATATTAGGAAAAATTTCTTTATGGGAGGGGCTGGGAGGCATTGGAACAATTGTTCTAGGAAAGCTGTTGAGTAACTATCGTGGATGTCTTTAAAAGATGTTGAGATGTGGCACCTGGGGACATGGTTTAGTGTTGGACTCACCAGTGTTGGGTTACTGGTTGGTCTCTGATCTTAAAGGACATTTCCAACCAAAACAATTCTATAATTCTGTAATGATTTGCAGTTGAAACAGAAAGGGTTTGACCATTTTGTACTCTAGCCCTGTAAAATCTGCAGCATCCTTTTATAAAGAGGTGTTACTCATCAAGTTTTTTTATCTCTTGTATTTTCTCACCTGAGGCGAAATTCTGACCTAATTAAAGTTAATAGGTGAAAACTTAAAACTGGTAGACTCAGAATTCCACTCATCCTGTTTAGGTGCTTTTAATTGGAGTATATGAATAATTAGGGCGTGAGAGATGGCTGGTAGCAAAGATACATAGGCAAAGCCATGAAATGAGGATAGCAATGAGTAGTAACAGGCATAAAGGGATAACATTTCTTTAAAAAAAAAGAAATACAATTTTAAAAATAAAGATACAATCACTTTGAAAGATAAAAATATAGTATTACTTCAAATCTAAGAAATTCCAAAAATAAAGCAACTTTTTTTGCCCTTATATGAATTATATTCAAGGATTACTGCAGTAAATGGCTGGGCAAAATTAGCATCAATTACACTGTGATTTCTATCTATAAGCAGGTCAGGTGTCTCTAGAAGGATGTGTCTTGTTCAAGGTGACTCTGCAAACCAAAGAATGCATAAGTGATAAGTGTGAATTAATCAGAGATTAATATTTCCTTATTGTACCTGGGTTTAGAACTTAGGCACTAGTATACCCTGCAATCTCAAGGAAAAGAATACCCCAGAAGAACTGGCTCTTTTGCACAGGCTGCAGTGGTCAGTCACATTCATCAACTGGCCTGAATTGTCGCCACTGATAAAAAGTGAATGATCAGCATGTTATTTACACCTGTGAGGTTATTCTTCCTGCAACATGACCTCGAGTGTCATCCAGAAGGACCAGCTTTTGCTGAGTCCTACAAAGCAGGAATTAAAATAATGCTTTGATACAGGAGGGTTTTAAAGCAAATGGACTTCTTACTGCTCTTGGTATATTTGGGTTTAGTTTTGGCTTTGTATTTCCACAAATGGAAAGTTATTTAAAGTATTTTGTAAAAAGCTCAGTGAGTCTTGACCTCAGAGGCAATTTATTTTTGACATGACAAAACGTTATCTATTTCCTTAATGCTATATGTGCTCATAATGTCTCGTTTTTTGAATTGCAACTGCCATTGATGTCTGTGTCACTATTCTTTACAACATAAATTGAATTTAAGAATAAGTTGATGAGTTTTATTTCTGAATTTGTGATCTAGGAGTGTGAACCACATATCTGATACTTTCTTTTTGTTGTTTTTTCTAGTGTAAGTTTTATATTACTGATTGATAATGCTAACAAATTATCTCCATAGCAGAGTATTGGGGTTTTTTTGCCTGGTATTTATGTGATCAGACACTTTTCAGACATACATTTCTCATAAATATATACATTATAAAGTTTTCAATAATTTTTAAAAATAAATTCTCCCACTAATTGTCTGTCTTTCTTCTTCCTAGTCTGCTCCCAGTTTTCAAGAGGAGTCTTTGCTATTTTTGGATTCTATGACAAGAAGTCTGTAAATACCATAACATCATTCTGTGGGACTCTTCATGTCTCCTTCATAACTCCCAGCTTCCCAACAGATGGAACACATCCCTTTGTCATTCAGATGAGACCTGACCTCAAGGGAGCTCTTCTTAGCTTGATTGAATACTATCAGTGGACCAAGTTTGCATATTTGTATGACAGTGACAGAGGTAAGGTGTGCTACTTTTTACCTGCACCCTGTTTGGCAGATGTATCTCACTGAAATCTGGAATTCATATTAGATAAGTAAATAATGAAAGAAATATTTACCTCCAACAAATGTCAGTGTAATTGAATCAAGTGTTTCTTGCATTTAGAACTGAGCTTTTGGGACAGAAACAAAATTGTTTGTATGAGAATGAAATTATTACAGTACGGATTAATAGAATTGCAGCTGTTAAGCAATGTGAGATTAGTCACATGCTGTAAAACTGTTTCTATGTAAAGTTTTTTCTTTTTTTGTTAAAGAAAACATATAAGGAGAAAAAAAATCTGAGCTTGAAGGGTTATCTGCTACCACAGATTCACTCCACACATGCAAAATCCATAGTTGGGCACCAAGCAAGCAATAAATCTTGGGTGCAGTCAGTCCCTACTTGTTTGGAGACTGCTTTTGGTGTCGAGTTCGTCTCCTCTGTTGAGCTTAGATTTTATTGTTGATGTTGATAAACCCAAACCCATTGCTTGGGACCAGTTAACTCTGCCATACAGCCTTCTCAAGTCCTATGCCCTTTTATGGCTGTAGTAGTAATAATATAACAGCTTGTGAACTTGAAAAAATCACTGGCAAATTCTGGTATATCAGTTAGTTTTCTGAGAAGAAGCAGCTTTATCCAGAAAGGGTGTTTTTTGACTGCTTCTTCTGGAATTCCATTATTATCATTCCATTTTCAGGTTCTTCTCACCTAGTAGTCCTTGGCTAACTTTCTTCTATTCTTACCTGCTCCTGTTCCCTCTAAAAAGGCTGTTTTGTTGCTTGCCTGCGTTGTTCATTGGTCAGAGTTAAATATTAAGTGCATTTTAAATTACAAAATGCTAATAGATTTAAAGTATGGTTATACCACTCCACGGTTTGTTGAGTAATGGGGTGGCAGTAAATTCCCTGCATTCTGATGCCATTTTATACATGATGTTCAGAAGCTGAAGGGGGTCTCCTTAAGAAAGTTCTTGTCCATTTTTGTAAGCACTCAAGTTTGAAGGACCAGTACTGGTGTAGCCTCCAAAGGTAATGTCACATGGCACAATGAATGCTAAGCTCATTTCTCTGTCAGTTCCTTTTCAAATTCACACTAGAATCAGAAACATTCACTGTCTTTTTAGAAAGGACAGATGTAAAACTACTTTCTTAGCCAGTATTCTGTCAATCATCTAGCAGTAGGCAGAATGTGACCTGCATGTGATTTATATTTAGGAAATACTGAAAAACACCTAGTTCTTTTGAGCTGCACAGTCTGGATCTGGCCAGGAATAACAGCGTGAGACTTTTATTTCTAGCCACCCTCTGGTTCTTCCTTTTTTTCCTTACCTGTTTGTTTCAATTGTGGCAAGGCAGCCCAGTGAGAACAAGCTCCAAGGCACGAAGCTCCCGCCTTTATGTGGAGTAAATCGTTGCTCCTCAGTGCTCCCCACAGATTGCATGAGGTTAACCTGCAGAGTCGAGCAGTTTGTAGCCAGCTACATTGACATCAAATCCTGGATACACAAGTCCACAGTTCCTTTAAGCACTTTTGCCTAACTGTTAATGTAGTGACAGTGATGTGTATGTCATTTTAAGGAATAATATAGAATTGGAGATGTTTCCACCTTCAGGAGTGAGATAAAAAAGGCAAAGAGACTTACTCTTTGTGGAAACTATGAAGGCTAATAGGAATTATTTTGATGGCTTATTCCTAAAGAATCATTTATTGCTATCATTAGAGTACCTCTGTGGTTAGGATTGACTGGCTGAAGAACAGGGCAATTTCCTGTCATTCCTGTCCATGAGGAGTATATGTGTGCCCAAGCTATTACTGTCTCAATGCAGTAGTTATTCTCATGTAATGTGGAGTAGTGTCCTTTACCATCCTTACTTCTTTGCTGCTATTACTGAGTTTTGGAAAAAAGCAGTAACATTGCTGTAAGATTCTATCTGTAAAAGAATTGCTAAGTTATTCAGCCTCTGTTCAGTCTTCCTTTTCAGAGCTCACTGAATTAAGAGTTTGGCTCATAATAATCAAAAAAGGTTCAGGATATGAGTTTCCCAAGGAGAAGTGCTCCTGCAGCTTTAAAAAAGCAACTGAAGTTGCTGGAGTTTTCTCCTCTGCAGAGTCTCCCACTTCTGTTACTATTCTCCAGATAATTTTGCTTTCACAGAAGTATTGCTGAGAATGCTTTCTGTTTGGTTGGGTTTTGTTTGGTTTTTCTTTTTTTTTTCTTTGTTATTTTGCAATGTGTTATTGCTATCAGAATAAACTAAGGTGTATGAGGATGACAAATCTGCCACCCCCAAAAAAACCAAGCAATCCAGGCAGCCATTTGATATATCTGCAGAGGAAAAAGAGAAACCCTAGGAAAAATAGAAGATCAGAGGAGTAAAATATAGAAAACTTTTGCAATGGGTAGTATTAGCATTAATAGTCCTTATTAATTTGTGCCTAGTTGAGATTAACTCAGAGGAAATGTAGACGGGTTGGAGGACCTGAAATCTGCTAAATGAGATTTGAAACAATGATTCAGATTAAATGTTTTTCAGTTTGGCTGATTTTTCTTTTTTTTTTTTTAATTTATCATTTCAAGCAGTATTTTGAGGTATAAACATACTTCAGTGCTTTTTAATGTTTTAAGATGCTCCCTGCATCTCTCAGTTTGCTTTCATTACTTATCTTTTCCTTTTAACACAAGTTCTCCACATTTATCTTTAGCATTTGAAATAGTTTATATGTACTGGTGGACTGTTGTTGTCTGTGATTTTAAAATAAATATTCATTAAATGACATACAAAACTTAATATCAGTCTTTCTTACAGAGACTTGGAAAATCAGAATTATATGAGATAATAATTCAATTTATGCTATTGGAAGCCTGCCATTTTCTACCTTTGCTGATGACCAGTCTTGTGTAGTGCTGTATGTCACTACCATTTTCACTGATGAAGCTGAATTGCTAAACACTGACCAATCTTAATTTAACAGTATACTTACAGACTGTGAGACAAATTAATTCTTAGTGCTTTCCTTCTATGTTTATGGGCATAACCACTATTATTTCTCATGGGAATTATACCTGAAGCTCCCTTTACATACCAAGTCAGAATTTGTCTCAAAGAAATGACTCCTGATGTTTGGTGGTTTCAGGAGAGAAGAATGTGCAAAAATGTCAATTTGCTCATAAGAAGATCTAATTTTTTTTCTTTTCCAATAGTAGTGTCTGGTAGCCTTAAAACTGCTCTCTAGAATCATGTAGAATTCTCTGGTAGGAATTGAAACATGGTAAGTCTCATTCTTGTACTGCTGGAAATCATTAAATTTGTAGTTTTGGTATAGCAGGAATTAATTTCCAGCAGTAATTTTCATGTTTCTATACTGCATTACTTAATCCCTTAAAGGTAAAATCTTTCAAGTAAAGTCTTCACTGGTTTTACAGTATATTTTAGGCAGTTACATCTGTACAAACTTTACAGCTTCCTATCAGAAACATGCCAAAAGTACAAGATGGAAGCAAACATCTCTACACTGCTTGTAGGTGTTAGAATTGATCCTGGTTATCTATATGGAAAAATAAATCTCAGCACATCTTTCATAATCAGGGATGTGACTGTAGGCAACAAAAATAATAGATCCATTCCCATCACTGCAGAACATGGGAATTCTGCCATAGACTTCAGTGAGGTCCAGGGTTAAATACAGTACTGCTCAAGTGCTGGGAACAAAAGCTGTTCAATAGCATTTTTTAAATAAGAAGCTTATCCTTTAGCTCTAATTGGATCACTCCTCTCCTAGAAGATCTCTTTTCCACTATGTGGAATTCCAGCAGTGGATCAGTGAAACCAGCCAAATCCAATTCTGAAGAAGGCTGAGCCAAACCCAAAGGTTGTACTTAAAAGGTTTTACCTTGATGCCTTGCAGTGATGTAAAAGGGAAATTCCATGCAATAATGATTGATTGGGCCCACATATATCTTAGTTTCTGACTTCTACCTACGTGTGACAGGTTAAACAAGTTACAGGAGATCTTAAATAAGGAATTGCACAGATCACATTGTAGAAGCTTGTTAGTCATATCTTCTGTTTTCTCCTGTGCTTCACTAGGCTTATCAACATTGCAAGCTGTGCTGGATTCTGCTGCTGAAAAGAAATGGCAAGTGACCGCTATCAATGTAGGAAACATTAACAATGAGAGGAAAGATGAAACTTACCGTTCACTGTTTCAAGATCTAGAGGTAAAAAAGGAAAGACGAGTGATTTTGGACTGTGAACGCGATAAAGTCAACGACATTGTTGATCAGGTTGGCTATGCTCCTTTCTTCACTGACAGCAGTTAGCAGTATTCTATAAGTAAATGTAATGAGTTCATTTGTCTTGATGGTATTTTTATGATTATTACAAATCGTTTGGCAGTGACAAGTTTGTATTGAGGACCGCATATGTGCCAGGGAGGAAGTGAACATACAAATCCTATAATCCCTGCCTTTGTTCAAAGGCAAGATAATTCTATCTGGATGATCCTGTATAGTTTTCTATCCTGGTTATTTAAAAAAAACAGTAATTTACGAAATACCTTGTTCAGACTCTTTCACAACCTTAGTAGTATACTGTATTATACGTAGTGGATACAGTATTGTATGTGGTCCATTATAAATAGTTATGTCTAAGGATTAGTTCTTTTTACACCTAGAAGGTATTTTCTCCCTCTAATGCTTTTTCTGAGAACCTTTTATGTCTTGGGAAGACTGTATCACAGCTTCTCTTTCTGATTTAATGCCCTTTGAAATTCATGTTTTGAAGCTCTTTGTCATTTGTACTTTCCTTGGTTGTCTCTTCATTTTGTGTCACTCTTAAAGTGTGTTAACCAAAATTGGATGCTGTTTCTCATAGCTAAGGCCTCCTGAGCTTTAAAAAGAACAGCAAAATCTGTCTTCTCTCCACCCATGCAAATTATTTGCCAATTTTTTTTTTTTTTAATTTTCTTTTTAACAACATTATCATGGTGCTCTGATTCAAATTGCTGCATTAATTTGAAATCCACCACTTCAGTCCTAGTCTAGGAGTGTCTTACTGGCTCTGTGTCTTGCTACTTCTTCTCATGCATGCAGAGCACAATGGAAAATTGTAAGGATAGTTCCCTGTTGGCTTGAGCTTCATCATGTGAGACTAGAGCATCAGTAGGGATGTATCATCAGAGTATGGATGTATTTGTTTGAAGGTTTTTTGAAGGGCTTGTTATTTTGGTCTTTGTTTTGAAGGTCATTACATTTTGAAGAGGCTCAGACAGTGAGCAGTGTCCTTAATGGAGTACATTGTGTTTGTGTGTTTTATTTGGAATTCATATCCACTAACTCTTTCTCTAATTTTCAAGATAAATTTGAATTTGATCCTGTTTTCAAGAGCATTTGATCTCTGAGAGTGTGATCTCCCTATCATCTGCAGCTTTTCAAAATCATTTTTTCTGACTTATCAATGTCAAGAAATTTACAGTGTAGAGCAATGTTTGACATAAGTAGTCCTTATAGGTCCTCTTCAGTTGGTTCTGTGCGGCTTTTCAAATGGTTCTTCACTTACCTTACTGTGACTTTTGGTCTTGTCCGTGGCTCTTGTGAGTTTCTAATGTTGTCCTACAGAACAAGCACCTTATTAGACTCAAGATATGCCCCATCTGCTGTTTCCTCATTATCAGGCCAGAGAAAAGAAAGATACTGCTTTGACACATTTCAATCTTGACAAGATTATTTTTACCATTTATCTTTCTGTCCTATACATTCTTTTTAGAATAAGTATGTCATATTCATTATAATCTCTGATACGAAAATTTGGCAGACTGTAATTTTCTTCAGTTTCACATTTTAACCACTTTTTAAAGACAAGAACCCTCTTTACCCTTCAGTTACCACTCATTTTTACAGTCTTTGTTTCGTAATAGACCTATTTTCATCTTTGTCTGCGTATTATTTTGATTGCAGTTCTGGGATATTTTTCTTGCCCTAATTGCACTTTGATAGATTCTGCCTTTTTTAGATGCTTAAGAGTTTCTCAGCTTATCCCCACAGACTTGTGCTACTCCTTAAGCATACAGATGGCTAAGCTTTTGTTTCTGCTGTTTTGATTTGTAAGTCACTGAAGAATTCTAGATAACCCAATCAGCCTCACAGGTCAGTTAATATAACTCTAGTTAGTTGTTCTCCTCTAAATAGTTTACTGCTATGCCCTGGAATATGTTCTCTTAAACTGTTCTCAGCTGTCCCATATGGGTTTAGTCTTGGAATTCTCTTCACAGGATAGTCTAGCTGTTTCTGGACTTTGGTCTTCTTTTCAAGCCCATTATCCTTACACTCAGTAACTTCCCTTCCTTACATTTAAAGGTACACCCACTTTCAATTTCTCAAGTAGCCTAAAAGAAAGTCTAAGTGATTCTCTATTAATTTTATCCATCTCTTAAAATGAAGTGCTGCACAATGGATTTCTTGGCCGGTGAGCATCCTTTGAGTGTGTTTTTCTGATTTTCTTTTCAATAGCAACATACTTTAGGTGTTGCTTTGCTATCAGATTTTTTTTTTTAATTATTTTGATTGCTGCCCTGAAAAAAACCCTCAGAAATTTCCTTCATTTCATGAGGATGCCTGCAGTAGACACATCGTATCCATATCCCTTTTATTTTTCTGTCTATTTTTACTGCAAGAAATGCAACAGGTGTTCTGTTGACCAGATTTTCCTTGAATACCAAAGTATTATTTGCATGCACATAAAGCAACAACTCCTTCACTTTTTCTTTGCTATCTATTGTTGATCAAATCATTCATTTTAGTGCTTTGATTTATCCTGCAAATATTTTAAGCTGAGGTGACAGCCTCAGGTTCACCCAGTTATGCTTTGTAGCCCTTGGATCTTTGTATAGCCGCAAAATGTGTTTGCAAAGTTGCTTCATCATTCTTGGTTTTTGTCTTGTGTTATAGTTTCTCTTCCAGATTTCAACGATTCATATAAGTTGAAAAATATTTCAGTTCCCCAGCTCTCCTCAGGCTAGTTTATATTCCTCTTCTCTGATCTGGCAGGTCTGTGTTACCATGCTCTTCATTATATAGCTTCTGTCTCTTCTCAGGCAGCTTCTTTTGCAGAATCTCATTTCACCCTGATAACACCCTTTGGGCAGCTGTGTAATTACTGAACTACTTGTCTGTCCCTGCTAGAGAGGGTCCTCTAAACTGCTGAATAGCTTTTGTGTGCACAGCTCCTTCATCACGGCTTTTGGAACTACCACTGAATTTTCTCAGTTTGAACTGGCAGCATCCTTAGAGTTCAAATGGACAAGTGGCAAATTTTAGCAAGCTGGGTTAATGAAAGAGTACTCACTGGCAGCTACAGCAGAGTTACTGAGCATTGATCCAAAAGCTTGCAGCTACTGGTTGTTGTCTCAAACACCAATGATGAAGAAATATTTCATACAGAAGAGCTAATCTATTTGGTCCAACTGAAATTTCTCTGGAAGCAACAGCTACAAAAGAAATGCATCTGAACATAGCTCTTAAACATCTTAATAAGTAGTTTTAAGTAATCTGATCCAAGTAATTGCTTTAGGATACTTAAGTTCATGTATCATATATATATTTAACTCAAAAGTGGAACAGTTTGATTAATTTTATGGCCTGTGTAATGTGATCCCTCTCGGTCTCAAACTCTAGTAATGTAAACTCAGTATTAAAACTGCTTTCAATTGTATTTCTGTAACTTCATTAAACCAAGTATGTGGAATGTTGTTCACTAGTACCCTGATACAAGTTTCAGGATACCTAGTCTGAATATTTTAGTTATATGTTGTGTGTTAAATGAGGAAATGAATGAGTCATCCTCTCTTAAGTTGTTCTCATTGTTCAAAAGATGGAATAAGCCTCTAGATTCCTCTTACCTTGCACATCCTTCTTCTGGAGAAGTGCTTAGGTTCAAAATGCAAACTTCCCCATGCAGACATAGTCTTAATTAAGCTTCTTTGGGAGAAGAATCCATGCTACATGTCTGCCAGCAGAGACTGTTGAGAAACCACCAGCTGGCTTTGAGGGAGATTATGAGGAACACTTAGGGCAATAAATAATTTGAACTTTACAAGGCTTCCTCATAATTCATTAATGTCAGTGGGCAGAATGTAAGCAGGTGTCTGTGAGGCACAGTGTTTCTAATATGTGATGCCTGCTCTCTCCTGGTCGGGTTGTGCCTTTAATACACAGCAGGGTAATTAGGATTCAGCTCCCCTGTCTGAAGGGACTCTCCCTCTTGGGACTTGGACTTCAATGTGGCTAATATCTACCAGCAGAGAGTGTGTTCAGTGATGCATTAGGTAAAATAAAGGATAAAGCATTGAATAAACTCAGTACTGTATTCCATAAAGCTTTTAACTAGCTTTTACATCATACTGCATTTCATGCATTTCAAGTCTTTGTCCATAAACCAGGTGAACATTCTCCATTATGGGGGTATTTCTTCTTTTTTACAGGTTATCACAATTGGTAAACATGTTAAAGGATACCACTATATCATTGCAAATCTGGTAAGCGTTCTTAGTATTTAAAATACCTGTATTGCTCATTTGACTGTTTATGGAAGCACATCGACTAGTATTTTGTTTTAAATACGTTTTAGAAAACATACAAAGTGTCTTTATCCTTGCTAAATAAATGCATGTGTTGAGATTATATTTGTTTTATTGGCTGAGAGTTTTCAGGGCTTAAATGCTTCCTATGATACTCTCATCAATGGGAATGAAGGTTGCTGAGCACCTCCAACAGAACTTCATCTCTTTTTCTACATACTTTAGAAAAAGAGGGTATGTAAAATAGGAAAATAACTATCTGCTTCGTAGGCTGATACATTCATTCAGCAAGGTGATGATTTCTCTCTCAGAACTTGTAAATTACTTAAAAATCACAGTTCTCATTTTTCATTCTGCTAGACTAGTGAGTCTTGGATTTCCACATTTCATCCCTCAGACTGGCTGCGTAATCAGTCTGAATTCATGTTTTCTTGAACATAGGTGATCAGACAGTATAGTTAATAGTGTTCCTGTGGGGAAAGTTCAGAAAACTCGCTAAATTCTGTCAAGGTAATTTTTCTGAAATCATGTCTAAAGGTGAAGGGCCATTTTACTGGCATTAAACTCAACACTTACTGAAGCTAGGGAAACTAACCCAGTTGGGTTTTTTTGTAATAGACATAGTAAATTCTGCCAGCTTGCATCTCAGTTACCCTGTTCAAGAAAAGAGTTTTGGGGGTTGTATAGTGCAAGTGCCACCAAATCTTTTTTTTTTTTCCAATCATTTATTCTTGAACTATGATCGTGTTTGATATAAATTCCAGCAGGGCCCAGAGTGCCCTAATTTACACTGTCTTCCATAGTCCTTTGAGGAGCCTGAGGAAATAGAAGGACCATGGTGTGTCTCTGGCACTTCAGGCATAACCCCTGTCTCCTCCCAGCCTTTGATGAAAACACTTCTCCCTCCAGGTGGACAGTGCTCTGTAGAGTCATGTGGGTGCCACGGAGTGAAGAAGCCTTGTGCTTTAAAGGCCTCTTTAAAAGCTGAGCACTGGGGTTTCATTCTTATATCTTAATAACTCATTTTTGGATAAAGAAGTTGAGGTGCTGATATTCACAAAGCGGGCATAAAAGTCTTACAAAATATGAAAAATTATCTGTTAGAGATCTGTGGTTTGCATTGCAAGTGTCGGATAAACAGTATTTTGAGTCTTAAGGGCAATTTTAGAAAATGTGCCCAGTGGATTTCATTATGTTAACTGATTGCTCTTTTAGCCATTGCTTTAAATTTGTAGCCGTAAGTTCACAAGATCTAAAAGGTACTGAATCTTGTGTTTAAAAGCTGTATAATATCATATATAAAGTGTTTATGGTAGTGATTTTAAAAACGTGTTTTTCTCTGTCAGAAAGAAAACTTAGCCTGCATTTGAATCATATCTCATCTTCACTGAATCCACCTGGTTTCTTCTTTTTGGACTGTAGTAATATTCTCCCCCAGTCTGATCAGTCATTCAAGAAATCGATCTATTTTAAAAATAAGAAAATGCTGATATATGGAGAAGAGGTTTGAGTATAACATGAATGTTCCTGTTCAACTGTCAAGTTGCATGATCCCTGTGGAAGTTTCTGTATCAGCAGGCAGCAACACATGAATCATTAATATTCAATAATTAAAGAGCATCCAGTATAGCAATTGTAGCAACTTATAACAATGGGGTCTGAAGTTGCTGCTTCTTTTTGTGTTCACTCACAACATTCATTTATCCTGAAGTGTCTGGAAACATTATTTAACGTAAATGCATTTGTATGGTTATTTGGGTGAAGTTAAATCACAGAAACCAGTAAACAGAACATAAGAACTGTTTGTAAGAGTGAGAAGTAGTCCTTTATCTCAGAGGGAGGAGGCAGTGGAGATGGTAAGTCCTTCCACATGCTTTAGAGTTCCTAACAAAAAGAGGATACAGCTGTGGCTGTAAGCATTCCTGCCTAAAACTTGCTTGCCTTTTACCCATGTCCGGTGTTCCCTTTCTCACTTAACTGCTCCCCTTGAAATTAAGAGGATGTTTAGGAAGTCAGGATGGCAAGGACAGGTCCACTCAGCCCTTGCTCTCTATAAAAATGTTTGTCTAGTGGGCAGCAAGAAGCATTGCTGGCTGATGGAGCTGATGACTTAATCCTGGCAGCCCAGGAATTAAACTGGATCCAGTTTGAGGAAAGTGTTGGCTTACACTTCTGCAGTAGAGGTCATATGGTAACTCTTTCTTTTTATACACTATTGAGAGAACTGCCAAAACTATTGAAATAACAGATGTAATTTTTTCTGTGCTCAGGGATTTACTGATGGAGATTTGTCAAAAATTCAGTTTGGAGGAGCTAATGTCTCAGGATTTCAGATAGTTGACTATGATGATCCTCTGGTGTCAAAATTTATACAACGTTGGTCAACGCTGGAGGAGAAAGAATATCCTGGTGCACACACTAGTACAATCAAGGTATGTCTTATATTTGTTTTAACTGCACTAGAAGTACAGGAAGTGAAGAGTTTGGAATAGAAACACAAGAGACACAGAAAGCCCTTGAAAATCAACAGTGCCAACATAATTTTGTATTTCTCTGGGGTACTTTTAACATTCACTGTCACAGGACTGATTGAGCAAAGATGCTACGCTCTTAAAAATGTTCAAGACAATTTTTTCTTGTGTCACTGTAAATCTGTGCCTGACAGCTTGTTAGGTAATTGGTTTAGATATGATGAGATTAAGTATCTACTGACTATTTTTGATTTTTCTCTTTCTCTATGTTTTGAAATGTTTCTCTATTTTGAAATGTTTAAAGACAAATATTAATCATGCTTCTGGGGAACACAGATTTAGCACTTTTTTGATGTAACATAATATCCCAAAGAAATGGTTAGACAGTTCCTTTGAGACAGATGCCTAAGTCCTACAAAGACTTACAAAATTAAATGCAATGCCTGACGTACAGAATCATGGTCTGATTTCAGGCCTGTGTGCCACACGATGTGGCACCAGGCAACTGGTTAAGCTTTTTTACCTCAGTTTTACCTCTGGATAAGACTAGCATAATAGTACCTTCTCATTTTCTCTAACCATCATGAGGTTCAATTAGTGGCTGAGAGATATTAAAAAGAATAATTCAATTTTGACGCTAGATAATTTTTAAGTAATATAATCAGAAATTTTAATAAGAACATGTTCCTAAATATCTCTAAAAGACAAAAAGATAAGTTGCAAATGTTCTAGCCATAACTTTTTTTGTGCTACAGTTTGAATATGAAGCATGTTCTTAGTTTATAATGAAATTAATAAAAAGTTTCAGCATGGAAGGAAGAACCAATTTTTTAAATGCCTGGTAGAAAAGTCCTTCAAAACACACAACCTTAATTTTAATTAAAAAATAAAGATTATAGATTTATTTTTTATGAGGCCAAGTTTGGTGGTAACTTAGTCGAAGTGATTTTTTTCTGTGGTTATTTTTGCAGTTAAAATCTTTATGATCAAAGTAGTGGATTTCTTACTTGATGTTTCATGAAGTAAACTGGAGTCTGTGTCAGGTCTTTAGGTACATTTATATTACAGATGTGTAGTATATGTGATCTGTATTGCTCTCATTTAGGAAAACGGGAAGGGATGTGGCTGTGGGGGATTAATAGAATTCTTTTGTGTCTCTGATTCTTGAGTTCCTAAATCCACCTACATATTCATGTTGCAGAATCATAGTCTGGAAATAACAGTAATAGGGAAATACATGAAACACATGACTAAAGTAAAGAAGTCAAACTGAAACCAAGAGGCAGTTTTTTATCATTGATGGAAAAATAAATGGTTGAGACACAGTAATAGGTCTCCGGTGTTACTTACACTAGGGGGAAGTTGCTTGTGTGTTAGATAACATGAAGTGGTTGCAATGTTGGATTAAAACACTAAAATCTCTAACTGTCACAGGTATTCCCTTTGTTTCTTCCATGATAAGTCCTTTCAAGTCTAGTAGAAATTGAAAGAGTTGAAGGAGAGTATTTACAGTATCTTTTGCTTTTGAGGTTTATTTTGTTATGGATAGGAAAAGTAAAGTAATTGAAACACTTATTTTCCTGAATTTCACTAATTTAGAACACATTTTAAATTCGTTTTGAAAGGCTGACCTCTCTTCCTTTTTATATTGTTTGCTCAAGGTATATATAGGACTGCACTAATACTCACGTGAGAAATTGAGACCTGTGTTAGATTATCAGATAATTTATAAATGCTAGAGGTATTGATGGTGAGGAAAGTGTGGATGTATATTGCAATATTTGGTGACATTGATTGTATCAGTTACTGTATTTCTTTGTGTAGCTTTCTATGTCTTGCCCTTGCACATGTATTACTTGTCATCTTTGCTTGTCATTACATGTAAGGTTAGAGATATGTCACATTTCATTCCCATCCTTGAGGGAGCTAAAGGCAGGGCAGAATCATAGAAATCATAGAAACAGGGCAAGAAAGGTCTTTGAGCAGTCAGTCCCTGGTCTGTCCTCCTTGCCTGAAGGAGGAATCAGATAAACCTGTGCAGTTCTTGTGGGTAGTGATTTCACAACTTCTCCAAGCATCTATTTCAGGACTTAAATGATCTTATTTTTGGCTTTTGTCTAACCTTAATCAGCCTTTATATCACCTAATCCATTACTCCTTTATAAGTTTCTAATGACTGTGAGGGAATTCTGCTTTTTCACTGTTCTTCTGTATTTGAAAATGGCTGCCATCTTTCCTGCTTTGCTTTCCTCCTTGCAAAACTAAATAATCCCTTTTCCTTTGAATTTTCTGCTCTCAGATCCTGTTTGTCATTTTGCTCTGGAACCTTTCTATTTGATGCCTCTTTGAAATTCCAGACTGGCTACTGCACCACATCTGAGTGCTATGCTGAGGAAATGGAAATAATGGCTTCATGTATCTCAGAGACAGTACTCATTTCAGGGGTTTCTTTTGTATTAGTTTCTTTTTTCTTTTTTTTTTTTCCCTCTCCTCACCACCATGACACCATTGAGATATATTTATCATGGGATACACAGTAATATCCAAATCAAATTTTTTTCTGCATTGCTTTCTTGTGCTGCTGCTGATTTAGATGGGCTCATACCATATCCGTCCACTTAATCATTACTTTTACGTACAGAATTCTTTAATTAATTCCTGCTGAATTGCATTCCTTACCTGTCCTGCATGAGCATTTAATTCCTTCTTATATTGTTATTCCAGCTGTGTTACCCTCTGCTTGGTAATACTGTATAAATATCTAAGTTACTGAGCAGGTTAATGCACTGGTCTCCTGCTTGTCCCTTGAGTGATCTTACAAATAACTTTTCTTCTCTTTTGATTTTGAGGTAGTTGTCCAAATTGCTAGTGCTGATAAATGAACTTTTGCCCCCAGTCCCATGGAATCTAGGAAATTCTGGCTGCAGATTTTGTATGAAACAGATAGGAAAGCTAACAAAAGCCCTGCATCATCCTTATAGAAATGAGAGGTGGTTACATGCCCCTAACAGGTAATATTGTCTCTGGGATTGCAAATGTTCTATCATTGCAGACAAAAACATTGCAACTCTGTTGTATTATCTTCCTTTTGCAATCCGAAAGTAAGTGTACATTCATTTCACATTACAAAATGCAAGTCAATGGAATATGGCTGAGCTGATAAGACACATCACAGCATCCAAGTACAGTCCTGAAAATAAAGACACCCCTTCTAAGAAAAAGTGTATTTCAAAGGAACATGCTCTTCAAGAAAGAAGAGCATCGCTAAAAGCCTCTTCCACAGACTCCCAGAAGAGGACCTGGATCAAATTGCTTTAAAAACGTATCTTTACAATTTATAAAATATTAATTATAAGAAATTGCAGTCTTAGGACATAGATGAGAAAAGACACTGATCTCATTTGTTGCTGCACTGCACCTGTACTGATAAAACCACAAGATTTAAAGATTAAGCGGGATGCTTAAAACGAGTGCTTTTCAGACTTTTTACAGAAGATTTTTGCATCTTTCAAAATTAATGCTGATACCTGGTTTACTTTAGATTAAATTTGAAATGTGTCTGTTGTAACCAAGGGTGTTATCAATCTATGCATGCAGTTCTAGAAGAGCTAATGTGTAGATCTTGAAACATACAGTTGAGCATCCTGGCTAATTTTTTGTCAAGTAGCAAAAAGAAAAAATACATGTTTAATTTTATAAAGGCTTAATAATAACAAGTTAAAATTTTCTTTTGATCCAGTATTGTGTATTTACAAATATGCTGGGCTTTCTTAGCCTTAGTGTTGTGACAGACTGTTATGTTTAAGGCAAGCTTCTTGATCTTGTGGAAGGACACTGAAGGACAGCACATCCATTCACATCCAACTGCTCCAACTTGCTAATCTGATTAACCCATTCTCTTGGGGGGCAGCCTTTGGTCTATTTGCCAGAAGAAGCTCAATCTGTATCTCTTGAAGGCTAGTGAGACATAAGTTTTCTTGCCTTTGTGTGGCAGGGTTTTGGTAGAAGGGGACTACAGGGGTGGCTCTTGTGAGAAAGTTCTGGAAGCTTCCCCCATGTCCAGTGAAGCCAATACCAGACAGCTCCAAGATGGACCCACTGCTGGCCAAGGCCGAGCCCATCAGTGAAGGTGGTAATGCCTCTGGGATAACACATTCAAGAAGAGGAAAAAGCTGCTGCACAACAGCAGCCAGAGGGAGGAGTGACAATATATGAGAGAAACAGCCCTGCAGTCAATGTAGAAGGAAGGGCAGGAGGTGCTCCAGGTGCCAGAGCAGAGATTTCCCTGCAGGGGAAGAGTGTTGCAGTTTGCAACAAGTTAGGATCATCCCCGGGAAGCCTGGCTCAGCGTTCCCCCTGCAGACATCCTCTGGTCCGCAGGCTGGGAACGGAGCAGGCTCCCTCTAGGGGAGCACCGGCAGAGGCGAAGGAACGAGAGGGGCTCCAGGCGGCATGGGGTTCCAAGGCTTTATTCTGGTGGCGGCATGGTCCCAGGACCACCATGCCCTGGAGACCACCATGGACCGAAGAGCGTGGACAAAATGGAAGGTACAGTACTTATACTGGGGGTGGAGGACCAGTCGGTGGGGTGATGGGACACAAACCAATGAGGGAGGAACAGGGAGGGACAAGGGATCAAGGGACCAATAGGGATCGGGAAGGGGACTCACCCCGTCAATCCAGGACCTGAGATGGCTGTCACCCTAGCTGGGGAAAAATTCCTACTTGGGTGCTGGTGGTGTGGTCCCAGCCTTTGCCACACCGCCACAGAAGAGTGTCAGGAGTCCACCCTGTGAGGAGGAAGCAGTGGCAGAGATGGGTGCTGACCAGACTGCAATCCCCTTCCATGTCCCTCTGTGCCACTGTGGGAATGGGGTATAAAGAATTTGGGAGTAAGGTTGAGCTCAGGAAGAAGGGAGAAGTGGGTTGAGATGTTTGGAGATTTAGTTTTTATTTTCTCATTATCCTACTTTGGTTTGATTGGTAATTAAATTTTTTCCAAGCTGAGTCTGTTCTTCATGGTATGGTTATTGCTGAGTGATCTCTCCCTGCCCTTATCCCAGCCCATGAGCCTTTCATTATATTTTCTCTTCCCCATCCCTCTGAGGAAGAGAGTGACAGAACAGCTCTGGTGGCACCTAGTGTCCAGCCAGAGTCAACCCCCCACATGAGTACTAAGCTTCTAGTAGGCGTGTCTTATGAGGGACAGCTAAGGACTCTGAGCTGGTCTCCTTTGGAGAGGAGGAGGCTGAGGACTGACCCCATTGCTCTCTACAGCTTTCTGAGGAGGGAAAGTGGAGAGGAAGGTACTGAGACCACATCCCTGGTATCCAGTGACAGGGGATGTGTGGGAATGGTTCAGAGCTACACCAGACCAGGTTCAGACTGGACCTTTGGAAGCATTTCTTTACGTTTCTTTCATTTTTTTAGGGTGGTCAAACACAGGAACAGTGTCCTCCATGAGAGCTGGTCGATGCCCCGAGCCTGTCTGTGTTTAAGAGGCATTTGGACAATTCTATTAAAAACACACTGTAGAATTGGTCAGCCCTGAATCGTTCAGGTAGTTGGACTAGATAATCCTTGTAGGTCTGTCCAGCTGAAATAGTCTATTCTACAAGCCATCCTACTCTGGGGTAAGCTTTTCTAAGAGCAGTCTGAGGCTTGAAGTGCCTGAAACAACTTGTGTATAATGTATACAGAAACTATGTGCAGCATGCAGAAAAGATTTCGGGGCTGCCTGGTTGAAGACCTAAATCAGCTCAGACTCATAGAGAATCCCACTGTGTTGGAAGATGATAACAACCCTGGCACTCATTGCAGCTATTTTGGATGGATGTTAGTGTTTCATGCTGGCACATAATGTTTTAGATATTCTTTTTTAATGGTTGTATTTCTGGCTTCATAATCTCTTTCCTCACCCAACCAATGCATAGCTAAGATACCAAAGCACTAGATTATTTTTACCTCCTGATTTTGTCTTCAGTAGTTTCACATTTTCAAGTTTCTTTTTTATAGTCAAGTCATACAGTCTTTTAGGCAATTATTATGAAACCATAAGTTAGGAGTAATGATGCTTGTAACTGAAAGATGCTGGTTTAACTCTACTGGTGCTAATTTACCTCAAGGATGCAATACAGATAATATGCAGAAGAAAAAATACAAAAATACATAGCACACAATTATTTACCTTGCAGAAATAATTAACATTTAGATGACTCACTTATAATAAGGAGCAAAGAAGAAAACAATGTGAACAAAGAAGAAAACACTGAAAACAATTACTCAAACTGAAAATTCAGAAGGCAGTTTGTCTAGATATAGATGACAAAGCAAAAGTGTACAGTTGATGAATTAGACAATACCTTCATTTTGGGCCATGCCTCTTATGACTGCAGTGTGTTGGAAAATGGTTTTATAATGAAATGAATTTTAATAAGAGTTATAAGGGATATTCTGTTGCACCTGCTGGAGTTTTAATAGAAAACAATGATTGAATATGTCTTAATTCAAGTAGATCATAATGATTTATAAATAAGATTTAAAAAAAAAATTAGTTAATTTTTAATATTTATTACAAGGTTTAACCAGGAACTGATCTGGAATATTTTTGATTGTTCCTAAGTGCCCTAATAAAACTGTAGGTTTGTGAGATTGTTCTGCCTGTTTCCAGTCCTTGCATTTTGGTTTCCTGGGCATAAAAAAAAAAATGCATCTAGCAGTTGGTGTTTCAGCTACCTGGTTTCACTGGGCTTTCAAATCCCAGTATTCAGTCTTCTCTATTTGAAAAAATTCATACAAAAAATGTGGGCATAAGAAATTTCAGTGTTAAACTTCATGCTTCTTTTTAGTAGCTTAAGGCTGTTTTGCATAAGCAATCAGTCATTCCAGCATAGTTGGTTTGGTTTGGTTTTTCGGTTTTTTTTTTTTAAGAAAACTCAATTAAAGAATGGAACATTTAGTCACTGAAAGCAGTGGGTGGTTTGAGGCAATATCTGTAGATTTGTCTCAGACATACAAAAGGCCAATTGACCCAGATCCTTCTATCCTGCAAGCAAAAGTGGCTGAACTGTGCTAAAGCAGACTTGAGAAAACTAGAGCCAAGTCCTGATGTCTCTATGGAGCTATGTGTCTTTGAATTTGAATCCACTTATTCTTAGTAATTATAAATTTTTAAGGATCTTCAGCTAACAAAGGTGGATTCCTTCTGCCTGTTTTCCCAGGAACTCTGTATTGCTTTTTTTTCAACTAGCAATTCATCTGGATATGAGCTGCTATTCCTTCATGATTCAAGTGTTCATCAAGGTCAGACACACCCCTGGCCTCACAAAATCAGTGTCATTTAGGACAGTAGAGCTTGATGGAGAAATGGGGATAAGAGGAGAAGAGGGAGCCATAGACAAAGATGAAAATATTAGTAGTAGGAGGAATGATGTCATGCAAAAAAGGGGTCAGCAAAGTGAAAAGAGGCTGTTGAAATGTGAGTGAAAGACAGAAAAGTGGTGCAGCTCAGAGCTGGAGAGGCATCTGTGACTGAAAGTTTCTTGGGTCAGGGGAATAAGGGAGGAGGAGAAGCACTGGGGATACTTAAGTGAACAAGGAGAGGGGACATGCAGATTTGTTTCTGGGGCAGGTCTGGTATTAAGGACCAATTAATGTAGGTAGCTGCCCATGTTACCTACCATGGGGTGACAGAAAACTAAAAATGAAATGTTTATTATTCTTTGACAGTAACAATGTCTTGGTAAAATCAGCAACCTGGTAAGAATAGTCTATTCAATTTTAGTAGGATTCTGCTTAGAAATTAAATTGGAGCAAACAGGAGAAAGCTGCTCATCTTGCCACAACAGGTATTTTGTTGCTGATTAGGGTAGATGAGGACTGATAATGAATATGGGGAATTGTGGTTTAGGGATTTTTGTGTTTCTTTTTTTTTTTCCTATTGTTTTAAATTTAAGACTTGAATTATTACTATTAGTTTTAAATGGCATATTTTGAAAATTCGTAGAACACCGCCAGTATATATGATGTGAATTGCTGATTGGGTTTTTTCCCCCCCTTCCCCTCCTGGAAAAAAAAGTAAAACCCAAAAACCAAACCAAACCAACAAAAAACCCAACAAAACAATAAACAACAAAAAAACCCCAAAGCCCACACACACACAAAAAGGCAGAGAACCACACACACACTTTAATACTTCATACATTCACATTAACTCTTTCAAATCCATTATTTGGAGTGTATTTTTTTCAGAGAAGTCTTTTGCCTTTCTATTTGCACATTTTGTTCTCATCCTGTGAGGTTTCCCTACTTGGTCTGTTTTCACTGCTATGACCGAAGACTTCAGTTTTTGCTGCTGGATCCTGCTGATTTTTAATACTGTGAAGAGTGGCACACTTTGCTGTGGCTTAGCCTTGAAGAAAAAGGCTTTGCATATTTACATGGTGAAAATTAAAAAGTTGTATATTCTTTGTGTTTTACAGTGAATTCAAGGTGATTTTATCATCAGTGGCATTGCTGTTTTGCATGTTTTTTCTAAGTTAGAAGTAAGATTACATGAATCATTCTAAAATCGTATATATTTTGTTAGTATGTATATTTTCCATAGGGAATGGCATGATTAGAATACAACAGCATCTTTTTTAAGTAAAATGCTGTGGATTTAAATCCAAATAATTCTTTTTATTATTTCTGTAAAGCTCTTTGAATCTTTGAATTCAAATCCAAGTAAATGGTTTTCATTTACTGAAATGGAAGACCAAAGTACTTTAAAACCTCTGTTCTCAGTGTAAAATAAATTTAAAAAAAAGATTAAAAAAAAAAAAGAAAAAAAGTATGTACCTGCACTCCTTCACTCTTTTTCTTCTGCTGAGTTAGCTCTTCTGATGACTCTAGTGAGAAGATTGTTCTGAACTGGAAGCAATTTTGGGGGAGGAATTACCATTTAGGAATCTCATTGCTATTAGAGTAGTAGATAAAATAGGTAGAAAGGCCAAGCACTTTGGGCTTTATAAATCTTGTGATCTTTGCTATATTCAGTTTTTAAAAGAGTGAAAGAAGGTCACTTTCTCCTATAAATATCCTACAGTGGGAGCATCAGGATAATTCCAGTGCCCCAGTCTTGTCAGTCCCTGCTGTTCACGCTGTGAGTATGTCTTTTAAATAAGAGTTAGACTTCTAGGGATTCAGGCTTTGGCAGGTGCCTGGCCAGTGGGCTGGCTGTTCTGGGTGTGCCCTGAAAGCAGCCCTTCTAAACCAAGCAAAGAGATAATTAAAACACGTAAACATGTCAAAAAATCAGCAGATTTTCTGGATAGCAGTTTTGGAGCTGATGACAAGTTTTTCTAAGGTGGCAGGTTGCTTAAGCTGTTCTTTGCATCTCATGCCAGTATAGCACTTCAAAGCAAAAATGCCTGTTTGTTTGGCTTTTCTGTGCACACAATGCTGCATTTGTGTTTAAATAAGGGTTGCTATCAAAATGTAAGTTGATGCAACTGTACAACTTTGGGAAACAAAATTTAATAAAGGAAGTATATTCATTAACATAAATAGGGCTTAGTCTCTAACCCCATCTTTACTGAGATCAATCTAAGTTAATTTTTTTAAAAGGTCAGGTATTTGTACATTTTATTAATCTCTCTTCCCCTTCTCGTCAGGACCGGGGTTGTTATAAAAAATGTACAATTAATATTTTCTAATATCCTGTATATATGCAATTATTCTCAGCTAGAAGCAAGTCTGTGGTTAAGACTGCCTATTTTCACAAGAGCACTATCCTAACCAAGAGGAAGAGCCGTGCACTGTCTCTTCTGGGCTCTCTGACCTCAATCTCACATTGCAGTGTTTGAAACACGCTGTAGGTAATGAAGATGCTCCGGTGCTAAAGGCCCATTCGCAGTTTGAGTGGCAGCCAGCTCAGCAGGCTGCTGTGTGCACAGCCCCATTCATGCTAATGCCTGCACAAAGCAGAGCAAAGCGTGGTTATGGGCACAGTCAAAGGCCATCTTCACTTCCAGTTACACTTCTGTGTAGGAGATTTGACAATGTCTCTTGTTTCTATTGGAAGCAGCTCTTTGTGTTTCCATGTCCTGTCAGGATGGTATGCAAGGTGCTGTGAGCTCCAGGAGGTAGCCATTTCCTATCAGTTAGGTAATTTTCCATTAACTCTCTTATCTGTCAGACCACTTTCAAGTATTTTCCAAAGTATCTGTAATGCTGTCTGTTTCAAAATAGCTCCCAGCTACATTAATTAAAGACCCTTAAGAAATAGGTGGCCGATGTTGCACCAGCTTGACTACACTGGAAGCACAAGAGACAGTTGCCCAGTTCCCTTTCTAGTTCTTGATAAGTAACTTTGTGTCTCTTTTTTTTTTTTTGCTTGTGTGTTTACATATGTATATACCTATGTTTTATATATAATTTATACAGATGTAGGAATATTTATATCAATCTTTCTTCTCCTGTTTATACTAGCATTCAAGTAGAGAAGTACTTTGTCAAGGGAAAAAATGTGCAAAATTCAGATGAGAGATTTTATTATAGTTTATTTTGTGTATTTGCTGGTATGTAAGTATATTTAAATTGTTTAAATATAAGGAAAAATGCTGAAAGTGTGGTTATACTGATTGATTCTACCCTCCTGCTCTTGCAACAAAGAACGTTTCATGTATTTCCTCTCTCAGAATTTTACCACTCTCCAAGGGAAAATATTAGTATCAGACTTCAGGCCTCCTTTCTCTTAACCTCTGTTAGTGATGCAGTGTCCCTTCTCCTGCTGTTCCAAGAGCAGCCCCCCACACACTGTGAGGAGCCTCCATCTGTGCCTGTTTCAGACTGATTTCTGCCTTCTTGAGCACTGCTGCAGCTGGATCTGCCGTTCCAGCTGAGGTGTCCCTAGTGTCTTGTACAGCAGCACTGCATTCTTTGACATAGCTGGTAGAGTCCCTGACAAAATTTTCACATTGTTTTGTTTGTCTTTCTCACTGTTGTGTTGGATTAGGGATGAATGGCTAGTTCATAGTCCTTTTGAGTGGTTTTAGGTTGTTATTGGTGTGTCTAAAGTGTAAACATCTGTACCGAAGCTGATTGCCCCAGACTCCTCCCTAGTCTCAGAAGTCACTGGAGATCAAATGAGTGGAATCTAAAGTACAATTAATTTCTCTTCCAAGAAGGCGTCTAACTGGTCAAATGAATCACTTCTTAGAATGTTTATTGCTCTTCTCTGACTTTAAAAAAACAAACAACAACAACGACACCACAAAAAAAAACCAACCACCCAAACTCAAGCTAATCTGTCAAGGATAGATTTAGACATTGCAAATATCCAAATCAAGAGGAAAAGAATTTGACTTCTTGTGATTCAGAATACTTTCCTTTTTCTTTTTTTTTCTTGCATTTATGTCTTCACATTTTTATTTCTTTTCCACTGCTTAAGTATCCTGTTTTAACTATTTTAGATGTCTAATCATATCTCTCAGCTTTGTCTCGAGCACATGGACAGGCATTGACTTAAATACAGGTCTAACAGGCTAACTTACCTTTCTTATAGTATCTTACAAGTTTGAAATACACGTGTAACAAAATCTTGTGCTTCTGGGGTTTCACCTTCGGAAGATTCAGTTACTGGTTGTACAAAATAGAATCCTGGTCCTTTTAGCTAAGGATTTCTGGTATCTTCTGAGTTACTGGGAAACAGCTGAAGTTACAAAAGGCAACATCTTGCCAGTTTTTCTTGGACAGCAGATGAGTAATAACTTCTGCTTAGTCTGGGATGACTTTGTTTTGTCTTTACCTTTCAAATTCATCTGTGCAATTGTAGCTTACAGATTTTACTATGGTCTACAGAACATTTAAATTGAAGGTAGAAAGTTAAGTTAGAAATTTAAGTTGAAGAAAATTAAATGGACCTTGTGTTTTTGCTGCTTGGCAGTTAAGGTATCTGCTTAAAGAAAATTCTTTTCATGTGACATTCATGCAATCCATGTTGCATATCAAATGGCATAAAATCTTTAGGCAGTTTACAGTATCAGCTTATTATCATAGTTCTGAAATTGTGAGGTGCAGGATTCTTTTTGCATATTCTTTGCCATGTGTTAATTAATGCAAGTGATTCTGTAAGAAGTCTAGTATAGCATCTATTTCATTTTGTAGTAAAGTTGCTGGTCTTATATAAAGTTGAAGGAACTGAAATGAAGTTGGGAGATTTACACTGCCATAAAGGTGGTAAGATGTAAGACCTCATCCCACCTCCACAGAAAAATGTTCCAAATAGTGCTCCCATTTATTTTAATAGTGCAGATCAGAACGTGGATGAATCTCCAGTGAAACAAAGTGAATCAAGGCAGGGCTAATGCATCCTTTAACTTATGACCATTTTATTTATCGTGCAGACACACACACACCTCTGCATGAGCAGATTATTGGTCTGTCATTTCTTGTTTATGGTAATGAGTTCACTTTGGTTTAGTTTGTCAACTTTACATCTATTTATGAAGCTGTAGGTAGTTTTAATGAGCCCCATGAAGGTTATTAGGAGCTGAAAGTGTATGCACAATAAAGCAGTAAGAAATGATTCATGGGCTGTTTGCTTTCATGGCATCTCTAACAGTGCTTGTAAAATATTTTGAGATCCTTAGATTAAAGCTGTCTTAACCTAAATTGTGACATGTAGATTTTATATACGTGATGACACGTATGCACATAGAGATACTGATTGATAGGCAAAGCTCTACATAATCCTCATGTATGACTGAGCTGTGAATATTCAGGCCAGTAATTATATGCTATAGAGATAATATTCTTGAGATAATACATTAAATATATCTCAATGATCCAGTGAATCATAGAATAACTGAATTAGATAGCATTATAACTTCTCAATTTCAAGCTCTTATTTTCTCTGCTACCCAAAGTATGTTTTGATGGTTAATGACAGTGCTGTGTCCAAAGTTTCTCAGAACACTAGTGTGGCACAGTATGTTTCTGTTCTGCAAAGAGCAATATTTAAAGTACTACTAGTCAGGGTCCTTTCTCTGTACTTTCTCCTCATCTCCAAATTCATGTACACCACTTAATCAGTGCTGCTGCACTAGGAGGAAGTAGTAGTGGTTCCAGCCAGTCTTTCACTTCATTCTTCTGCTGTTCTAATCCCTTTGAAGATTTCTGTACAAGTCACTGAGAAAACTTTATTGAGAAGATTCACACACTGATCACTGAGCTTACTCTTAAAAAAAGAGTTCTACTTTCCTCTTCTTCCTTTTCTGAGGTCCAACAGTTGCATACAAAAATTAATCTCAATTCAGGAGCTTGCTTTGGTTACAATTACAAGAGCCTTCTGCATTACTTGAGCTAAGTAATTAAAATTCTCATTAAAGTCTGAGCCATTGAAGCAAAGAGCTAATACATCATTTCTCTCCACTTTAGAATTTATATATTTTCAACATCTAATAGCCTTCACAGGGATCATTCCATTCATTCATATGCCTCTAAGTAGTTATATTCTGGCCCATATTTCCAAAAATGGCCCCTATATTTGGCATAATTGCGGTGTTCCAGACTCAAAAAGCCCATCCAACAAAGTCCTCAGTGTATGTGCACATGTGGTTTCAGTTCAGTTAGTTAGTTAAGATGTAAAATTTTCCAGTCGCTGAAGATAATTGCTTTTGACCATTTAGCCCCAGTGTCTGACGTGTGTGATCACAGGACTCCTCTCTGATGTCTCAGAAATTGTAAAGCTCCTTATATTATGTCAGATTGGGAACATGGGGCTCTTCCTCACCTCTATTGCGCTTTGAGGAGCACCATTTGTTCCAGGCATCTCAGTCCCAAAACTGTTCTGCGTGGTGCTGACAAGGTATTGCATACTTGAAAGTAGCTACCCCTGAGATTTCATATTTAGTGGGAAAAAATTAAACATATGTATATAGAAATTCATGCTCTTTGGGTTTGTGTGTGTATATGTGGGAGGAGATGAAGTTTAGAGAGCTGTGAATAAATGCTTCTCCATGAAGAGTGTAATCAGAGGAACAATTTCTTGTTTTTACAGGCTAGCTCAGGTTAAACACTGAAAATTATTTCTTTTTTTCCCATTCACCTACATGGACTTCCAGCCATATCTGCATGCAGGATTGTTACACAGCTGTAGTGAGAAAAAATGTAATTCACACTGAAAACAGCTGTAGATGTTTAGTTCAGATTTATTGGCACTGCCATTAACCATTCTGATGACTACTTGATTAATTTTCATAGATGCCTTGCAGAGGGTAACTAAAGAAAAAATGGATTGATTTCAAGTATGTCTTACTATCCTCTCTATTTTAATACCTGTGTTTAATGGATTAGCAAGTGGATTGGAAGGTGTAGTGAAGCTGAAGGTGGTTTTTAATTAAATATTTTCACTTCTTTTCAGTATACCTCTGCTCTGACCTATGATGCTGTTCAAGTGATGACAGAAGCTTTCCGTAATTTGCGTAAACAGAGGATTGAGATCTCCAGAAGAGGAAATGCTGGAGATTGTCTTGCAAATCCAGCTGTACCCTGGGGTCATGGTGTAGAAATAGAAAGGGCATTGAAACAGGTAGCTTCCCTGGAGTGGATGCTGGGATGAGTGCATGTGTGAAGTTCTCTATAAATGCTTGAAAAACTCTTCTTGTCTCTGTCTGGATTTTGCTGGAAATAATGTGGAAGTGAAGTCCTCAGGAACCTCGCTAAGATAATACATTGAATATGAAAATGACTCTAAAGTGAATGTTTTTGAAATATCATTAATCATTTGTGGAAATAAAAACACATTTTCTAAAAAGAAACAAACTTAATTCTTCTACCACTTCCATCTTCATCTATTATAGGTTCAGGTGGAAGGGCTAACAGGAAATATAAAGTTTGATCAGAATGGAAAGAGAATCAATTTTACAATAAACGTCATGGAACTCAAAAGTACTGGTCCTCGGAAGGTAATTTGAATTGTCTTATAATGTCCTTAAAGGTTTTACCATTCTAGGCAATGGGTTAAGGTAGGTACTGAAACATTAGATTAATTAAAGCATGAGTTGTGATAATATTTATTCATAGGTGTATTCTACAGTGGTCTTGCAGAGTGAAGTAAACATATGTATTATTTCTTTCTAACAAATATGAAATATTAATTCTGGTAAGTACTACCTAAGAGTGTTTTCCTTTCAGTTTTGTGGATTAAACTTTTTGCTTTCTGATCTGAATTGCTAAATATGAGCCAGCATTTGGAGAAATATGCTTCTGAATGACAAAAGCTGGATACAGCTTTTTAGTGATGTTTTTATTAATGTGTATGTCTTCCTGCTCTAATTTCAAATCTTTCAGGAAAAACCCATTTCTCATGTTTTGCTAATCTGGACTATTTCAGTTTTACAATGCATGATGTTGATACTAAAACCTGTTAATATGTGAATAAAAATGGTATACCTGCTCTAGACAAAGTAGTGTGAACAAATGTCATTAGTTCATTCTTTTTACTGTTTGTTGTACTCTTTCACTACATAAATAGAAATGCTTACAGTGGTAAATCCATAGCTGAAATAGTTCTCTGTGAGCAAAAATCAATGGCATAGTTGATAACATGCTTTACCTTTTCTAGAAAAGTTCATATTCACTAGTGTCTGTGCGTCCTATACACTCTCTTTAGATTGGATATTGGAGTGAAGTGGACAAAATGGTTGTGAATCCTCTTGACGGTCCTCTTGGAAATGAATCTTCAGGACTAGAGAATAAGACTATAATTGTCACCACTATTTTGGTAATTAACCTCCTATTTTGTCAGAAGACAGTCTGTCCTGCAATGATTTGTTTCTCGACATTATGTTAGTTTAAATATACTGTCTTTTTATTATTTGAGGTTGTGAGCTGTTATTCCTTGTGATACATAATAAAATCTAGAAATTTAGGAAATGTATGTGATTCAGGATATAGTTTTGGTCTGTAGAGGATGAACAGTCTTTGAACATCCTAGAAAGTTACAGTTTTTTAAATCTGAAAATGGAAATTAAATACCTGCTTCCAAAGGGGAGGGACTTTCTGAGAGGCAGAACCATAGTGTTCATTTTAGAGAATAGATTTTTGACAAACAGAGAGACTGGTTCTTATGCTTCAGGATTATAGCTGCTATGGATTGGTAAAGTGTAAAATAAAATGTTGAATGTTGTATTCTGGTTGTTTAGAAAATTAAATTGTATATTATCACAGAAGAGCATTTTTTTTTTTTTTGTAAATTACTCAGCTTGTTTATCAGTTTGGACGAGCCATAGGTTAGCACAGGAATTTCTCTGGATGCAAGAACAGTTCTGTAACAACTTAACAAAGAGGAAATATATTAATATGACTTATGACTCGTCACCAATTTTGCTGATGATAGAACTTTAGTGAGTAGTTATAGATATCTTACCTATTGTTAAATTAACAATTTAATAAAAATATAGCCTTGAGAGCCTCAAGTGTTTTCCCAGGGAGAGATGTTATTGTGAAATAGAAAATAATTTTCTTGTATAAGACAACAACAAAAGCAACTAAATACCTTTGCCTTCTTCCATCCAAACTGTATGAGAGAAAGAAACTGATTTTGGAATTTACTCTTTCTTCTCTGAATGCGTAACTCCTGTTAACATTCATGGTCATTATTAACATACTTCTGGGAATCACTATGCCTGTAAGTATTGTTATTTGTGTATGACTCTGGAGAATGCAGCTTTTAAATGTGTTAAAGGCGTGTCACATGAATAATTAACAACTAACGTATTCATAGCATGTATGATTCAGATGGTATCCACTCTCTTTTTTCACATGTAAAAGGGAACATGTTAATCTGTGAAGTGTACAGCTGATGCACCTGTCTCTGTCGAGTAGCTAAGGCAAGTTCTTTCTGTGCAGGAGTCCCCATATGTCATGATGAAGAAAAATCACGAAATGCTTGAAGGAAATGATCGATATGAGGGCTATTGTGTGGACTTAGCTACAGAAATTGCTAAGCACTGTGGATTCAAATATAAGCTCACAATTGTTGGGGATGGCAAGTATGGGGCAAGGGATGCAGACACGAAAATCTGGAATGGGATGGTTGGAGAACTTGTTTATGGGGTAAGAAAATTTTCTGTAATAAAGCCATTAAAGATGATTGATGGAAGGAGTGGGATTTGGTTTTGTTTTCTCTGTAGTGTGTAGGAAAGTTATCTAATTACTTTGATAGGAATTATTAACTTCTAATGGCATGAAAAATTTTGGAAGTAAAACATTAAATTACATTTTAAATGTAGATGAAGTTGGGGGGACGTGAATGCATATTTCATCCTTCTGACCAGGTGAAAAGCAAAGTACTTTGCTAAACTTTTAAATGCCATGTGCTTTTAATAGGGCATATATAAAAACAAAAGCTTGGAATACACCAACCATATGGCTATATATATTTCTGTATGAGCTCAACTAAAGATTTCTGAAATTCTCCACAGGATGTTCTTGGTGAAACAAATGTTGCTGGTGTCTCTGCTGTCCTATTTTCTATTTGTGAAATGCCATCTAAACGAAACCATTTTTTGCTCTGTTCATTGCATTAGCTATTATTTGATTTTTTTCTTCCTTTACAGAAAGCCGATATTGCAATCGCTCCATTAACTATAACATTGGTGAGAGAAGAGGTGATTGACTTCTCAAAGCCCTTTATGAGCCTGGGGATATCAATAATGATCAAGAAGCCTCAGAAGTCCAAGCCAGGAGTGTTTTCATTTCTTGATCCGTTAGCATATGAAATCTGGATGTGCATTGTTTTTGCCTACATTGGGGTCAGTGTAGTTTTATTCCTGGTCAGCAGATTTAGCCCATACGAGTGGCACACTGAGGAATTTGAAGATGGAAGAGAAACGCAAACTAATGAATCAACTAATGAATTTGGGATATTTAATAGTCTCTGGTTTTCCCTGGGTGCCTTTATGCAGCAAGGATGCGATATTTCGCCAAGGTTGGTTACTCACTCATTTCAACTTTGTGCATTTTTGGTCTCAGCCATCTCAGCCAGAAGAGGTTCATGGTGCATATATTTTCATTCTTGGAGAGAAATTATTGCAATGTTTTTTTCCGTCCCTAAAGTCACAGAAGTCCTTGAAATAAAAGCACTTGTCTGTGACATAGGGTCAGGATGTAGTTGATCGATACTGTCTTGATGTCGATCGTAAATTTTCCAGGTGGACTTATATACACCATGCAGAGACTGGAAAATGCATAAGGTTCACATCATTCCATGCCTTCTTGGAGGGGTACCGTGTTTTTGCTGCATATTCCCATTTTACAGTTGACAGTGCATATTGTTCACAACAACTGTAATGGGAAAAAAGGATAACATACTAGTCACGAACTACACAGGCAGCACTTTCCCTCTAAAACTCACTACATATCATAACATGGTTATTAACACATTCTTATTTCTCAAGAGAGCCTTGAACTGAAATAAAAGTCCTGTGATGGCTCTAATTTCATGTGGATAGTTGCAAAACACTGCTGTTTTTCCATGGCCTAGTTTTAGAACAGTCACAAAGGAAGTTGCGAAAATGAATCTGAAGGTCCAGTTTATAACTGCTTAATTCCTCATGGATTTTCATCTACTTTATTAGGGACAACTGTAAAGCACTTAAGTTAATTCCTTTGCAGTTCATTAAATATTATATTTTGCTTGTGCACAAGTGGTTCTAGCCTTGTTTCAGCAAAGTGGTAAGTAGGTAGGTAAATAGCTGTTTGCTGCTTGAAGGAAATACAGTAACAAATAGGGCAGCTGGGTTTAAGGAAATCAAACCAGAAGACTTAGGTAAAACTGCTTAGTATAATTACATTTCTTGTAAACATCCTGAAGTACAACAGGGAACAGGTCAATTTCTAGCGAGTCTAGTGGTTGGTGGTCAAAATAAATCATACCAAGGGAGCATTTCACAGATGTAAGTCATGCATCCCAAAAGGCAAAAGCAGGTTTTCACGTTGTTCTACCACAGAAATAACAGCATTTATTGTGGGAGAACTTGAGCAATTCTGTGTAAAGGCTGCTGTATCACAGTGGGAGATGCCAGCCTTTATGGTGAAAGATGCAATGCATTTGGCATGGAACAGTAAGAATTGTATACAAGAGACAAGACAGTGAAGAGGGCAAATTGTTGCAGATCATGAGAAGTTGTTTTAATTTCACTCCTGTGGGGTTTTTGTATTGATTACACACTTCACAGCTGGAGTTGTCTGCTAAGTCACCTATTAGTACAAAATTATTTTTATTGAATCAAGGCTATAGTAAAATTACGATCTTTTTCTTGTTATCATTATTATTTTGCTAGCTGTGAAAGCACAATGGTTGTTTTATATGGTTTGATAGTTTTTGAAAGGTAGTACAAGAATAGTGATAGCAAATGGTCATCATAAAAGGTACATAAAACTCAATTTTGGATATTCAATATTAAGTTTCAGTGAAGCATTTCATTTCATTACAAACATAATTTGGAGGAAGGTGGTTAGTTTGTATATTATCTGTTTATTATAAAAATAGAAAATGGCTGAAAAACACTTGTTATTTCTGATTTTGCAAAATGTTTCACTATGGAATTTGAACAGCCTACAGATGAATCAGTAAATATAAAAAGGACTATCTTCAGGCATCAACAAAATACCTCTCTGAAGTTAAATTTTGCACTGCTGCGATCATTTCTCTAATAAAAATGACGACTGCTGTAAGACTTTTAGAGTAGACAAGTTACTAGGGTTCCCTGAGTCTGAAATAGAATAAGGTGGTGCTGAATAAGACTGGACCACCTGGAAATGGTCTGTAATAGCAGTCCCTATGTTGCCTCATGGGTAGTAGCAGAACAAAAGAGTAGAATAATATATTATGTGATAATCATAACTTAGAGCAAAGTTTTCCTCATCTTTTCTGAGAAGTTAGTGTGCTCTCCGTTCTGCCAGATAATACCTTTCTAAGTACAAAATATGGTGCACAAATTTATGTAATTGTGCACAGAAATTTTTATTTTTGTACTTAAAGGTCTGGTAAATTAGATGCTTCTGAAGTGTGGGTTCATACTAGCACATTTTAGAAACTTTTCAAAAGGTGCATTAAAAAAAAAAGTCTCTGACAGACTATCTGGGGAAATTTTGAATGCAAATGGCACCCCAAATAATTCTACTTGTAAAATACCTGTGGGAGCATGATTTCTGGATTACTATTGAGCTTATCCTTTTTTCACTAAGTCAGTGGCTCACAGATCATGGACTTTTGAAAATTATTGTCATGTATAGAGGGTGTCATCAATACATCATAAAGTGCCATAAAGTTGGCAGTTATTAAATACACATTGACAGTTTTACCTTGCAAATACGTAATATAATCAGTATATCTTAACACTCAATATTTTACTTGTAGAATTAGTTTATGTTCTAATTACCTCCATTTCAAAATAAGTATGTGATGTGTTTTCAAAGGTGACAGAAAGCATGTTTGCAGAATATGTCTCACTTTAGAATGAGCTTGAAATAATTTTTTTTCTATGGCCCTTTTAATAACACATTTTGGACCTTTTCTGACTTGATTTTCAAGTAGTAGTGTGAATTAGTGAGTCTGTTGTGACACAGAATAAATCTTTTAATGTCAGAATTATGACAGAGATTTTATACAATAGCAATTAGAAAAAATAATTTGTCCAGAATTGGTTGCATTTAATTTGATTCCTGTGATTCCTAATTAATTTACTTAATAAATAGAGGAGACACGCCAAGACATACTTAAGCTACGGCAATGCCCTAGTACTAGACTTTCAGCTGCATGCACATTTCTGCCAGGTAATTAAGCACATCTCCAAAGATTATGTACTGTTTCCTATAATGTCTTGTTTGGAAACAAAGTATTAATTAATTTCAAACTTTAAAGGATCGTGAAAAAAAGTTCCAAGTTTGACAATAATGTAATATCAATATTTCTCTTATGTTAGTTTTCTGTTATTGAAAATTACTAAGTTGAGTTGTGTGTTTATGCTGTTTTGTATATTTTCTTGAGTTCTCTCTTCTTCTTTCTTCTTGAGCAGGAGAAGCAAAACACAGATCCATAAGAGCCCACCTGCTGCAGTTATAAACATCAGATTATTATTATTATTATTATTATTATTATTATTATNAAATATACTTTCTTCACCATTTTTCTGTATTATCACTGATTGTTTCATGTCCAGTCTTCAGTTTGTTAAATGCTTGTATCTTTCAAAAGTCGTCTGCACTTTTTAGCCTATAGATATTCCCTGGGCAAGCTTTTCTTAGAAATAATGCTGTTTGTTCCTCAGTACAGATTGTGCAGAGCAGCATAAGCCATTGTTTTGTGGAAATCAGTCTTTGTCTGAATGTCTCAGGAAAACAATCAAGGCCCTTGATTTTAAAGTGCATACTGGTTTATCTGAAAGCACTGTTCCGCTGATTTTGTTTGATCCTCATCATAATATCACACAAAATCACTTCAGAGGGAACAAAAAGTTTGTGTTAAATATAGTACATTATGATGGGAGCAGTTTCCTTCAAGGGTTGTCAAAACTTTGAAGAACTGGATCACTAAGTTCTCCCAAAAGTAAACCCTGGAGTCCTGATTTCAGCAAAGTCCAGGAGATCCAGTGGAAAATGCCTTGATTTCCCATCTGATGCGTATGCAGAGCTGGACTCTGAGACAGCCTGAAATGCTTCCCTATGGTATACTGCATCATTTGAATAAAACTGGTAACGTGTTCCTTTTTAGGACTTCCATTTCACTTTGCAAATCCATTTCATACTTGTTACTAGATCCCTGTCGGGGCGCATTGTTGGAGGTGTGTGGTGGTTCTTTACCCTCATCATAATCTCATCCTACACGGCTAACTTAGCTGCCTTCCTGACGGTTGAGAGGATGGTGTCTCCCATTGAGAGTGCAGAGGATCTTTCCAAGCAAACAGAAATTGCTTATGGGACATTAGATTCTGGCTCCACTAAAGAGTTTTTTAGGGTAAGAATCTCTACTTTTTAGATTTTTTTTTTTTTAAGATTGTTTTAACGAGGTCTTCACTCACGTGAATGTGTTTTCTCTTGGCTTTATTAAAAGGTTGCTATGAAAGTGTGATTGGCGCAGCTCAACTCACAAATATAAGTGTTCCTGTTTATTTGTAATTGTTACGTTTTATTATTTATATACAAATATAAGGGTCTTGATATAAATATGTGAAGCAAAATTGCCTAAAAAAATACTCCACTATACAGGAAAAACAAGGTATGTTTGAAGAAGGAAGCTGATGTCATTTATCTGTTTAATACCTCTGCTATATTTTAGGTACCCATACAGTGAATAAGAACATGGGAAGGTGCACATTCAGTCTTAATAAGTATTCTACATGATTTTTCAAGCTTGCAGATGGGGAGTGGGATATAATCCTGCTGGTTGCCATAGAAAATACATGCCTGCTTTTGAAAACAGTTCTTATTTGTACTGGTGTTACATTAATGCTTTGGGAGCCTCTCAGTCCTCACCTCCTACCTCTGGGTATTGCAGTTTTAAAAATACATGAAACTTCCAATGTGTGAGTCTCAGGCTGCCCTTGAGACATCAGCTAGCCTGGTGAAATCCATCCAGCAAATGAGTGAGAGACTAAGGGTGCTGACAAAAAAAACCCAGAACGGCCTCGCCTTGTCTGTGTGCTCTGTGTGTCTCTCGCTGTATGAAGGAAAGGCATCTGAAGTGCTAAAATAGAAAGAAACTTCTGTTTTTGTGTTTTTTAGTGCATGATGTTACATTTAACAAAATGTATTTTAAAATAGTTATAAATAATTCATTTACATTTCAAACACACACTGACATAATAATGAAATGGAACAGGTTCTCACAGATCTTTTTTATATACTGTATAATTAGAGCAGTAACTGCTAGATTATGGTTTTCACTGGATCCTGTAATGCATGCTTAAATGGTAATGGACTAAATAGGAATCATATTTGTCTCAACTGAAGAAATTTTCTGATTTTGAAGATAGCTTCAGTAATAATACCGGCTGCTGATTGCATTCCTATTGGCTAAACCAAAACTAACATCAGGTGTGTGAGCTGGTAAAAATGAGATTGGGTTTGTGCTAAGAGTGTTTAGAAGCATACGGGCATGTTTCTGGTTTTGTGAACATAAACCTTTTAGAACATGGCTGTGCTGGGAATTGAATATGAATTAACAGTAAGTCACTTCTTTTGAACAATATCTCTTTAGAGATTTTTAAGCATATCTGTTTTAAAGAAAAAGTGTTTGTCTGTGCATTCATTAGTATCTAGTTGTACTCCTAGCATATATGTACATATTTCCACTTTTACACAACTAGTGTTCCTGGCGGCTGCTTGAGCATTAAAAAATTACTTTTGTAAAAATTAGGTAGAGGCTTTGTGAGGACATATTCTTCATCTTTGGTTTAGTTTTCTTTGGGTCTGCAAAAACAAAACTCTAATGATCTCTGGAAATTTCTACTCAGCAATTTCTATTACAAGTTGGTACAGTATGTGCAAAACAACTTCTTAACCTGATACTTACATCTATTGTTTGCTAAAAATCGCTTAAACTTGTCCAGTTACTTTTCAAGAAATAACAGCTGTCAGAATTTCTTTTTAAGAGGCCTGAAATTCAAGTTTCAAGAATGATACTCACTCTGCTGAAGACAATGTGAAAGGAATCTCTAGCACTAAGGAGACTAAAATTTCACTAGAGTATATCTGTATTCTGACTGAATTGGACTGGATGTGTGCTTTTTATATGACCTGAAATTAGCTCTCAAGTTCTTTGAATAGCTGGAAACAACTTGAGTGTATTTCTAGCAGCAAGTTAAAATGGTCTGGCTTCTGCTCTGTCACTCTCAGGAATTAAAAAAAACATATGGGGCTTTTCAGTTAGTCTGTTTTCAGGAAGTAGCATTATTTACAAGTTTGTTTTCTATCGATGGAATGTATACTGAATCCTCACTAGCAGAGCCCTAGTTTCTGGGACAGCACAAAATAAAAGGTGGTTGTGTACTGTGAATGAGAACAGTACACTGAATTATCTTTGCTACTAAAACATATTTTGTAATAATACATTGCACTATTGAAAAAGGGATGTTTCGCCGTATTTTTCAAAAAGGAATTCTCAGCAATTGCCTAGATGGTGCAAGTTAGCTGAAAAATTCTGTTCTGAATAGCTGAATATATATGTATGTGATGTTAATTGGAAGAGGTGGGATCAAGCCTTTTTCCAGCTTCTGTGAGTGTTCATCACATATCCTATAGACAGTAGGCATACAAGCTAGCTCATATCACTTGGGGATAACATCCTTGGCATTCATGACAAAAGAATGTGTTGCCTTTGCACTTCACCCTAATTTGGGTAGGCACTCCCTAGCTTTAAAGCTACTATGGACCATTAGGAGATATTCTTTCCAAGAGTGCGTAGAGCATCAGTTGGCACTGCATCAAGAAGCATAACTGAGAAAAAGGGATGAAAAAGCTTTGTGCTCTGGTGTTTCCAGTGCTGCTTTAAGATGAGAACCAGAAGCTTGGTACATCCTACATAGGAAAAACCAGTACAAAAATAATGGATTTTAAAGTATTTTTAAAATAAAAAAGTGTCAAAAATTAATGACACAAACATCATCAAGATACTATTACTTGTTAGTAATCATCTTATAGATATTTTTGTAGCTATAAGTCTACAGAGGCAGAATTTTTTCCTTAATGGCAGATCAGTCAGGTCTCTGTAAATACCAGAATGTGTAGCAGTTTTCCTCAGCAGATCTCAGAGGTGGTACTGGCAGAATCAGAAGTACAATTCAAGTCTAAAGAGCTCTGTTCCACTGAGTTGGGATATTTACTGCTTCTGATACTTGCTAACGCCTCTGCTTTATGGATAGTCCTTGTGGAGTTCTTAGTGCAACTGAAGCCTAAACAAAGGTATATAATGCATTGCTTTTGCATTTTCTTTTGGTTATGGGCAAAACAAAGTATGCGTGGCCATGGTTTCCCCAAAGTGCTCATTTTTCTCAAATCAGTAGTGGATTGTAGTGGTGAGAATGCAAATAAGTCTGCAAGCACCGCTGGGAAGATTCAGGAGTCATTTCACTTGGTCTTGTGCAGGTGCATCATCATCTCTCTAGCTGCTGGGTCACAGGTACTGCTTGGTGGAGAGGTAAATGGTGGGCAGTGAAATGTCACCCAGGTACATCCTAGTGACACTGTCCACAGTCGCAGACTGTCTTGGCCTTTGGTGATTTCACTGTTGGTACCTGCATTAGCCAGGACACATAGTTGAACTTTGAAGGGGAAAAAAGTCACTAACCCAGGAAGACAGCCTACTGCTCACCTGCCACTGAAGAAGCTAATTTTAAAGCATTATCTAGATGTGTTAACTCCTGAAGTTGCCTCGCTTACTTTCATGAAGTACAGCACTGGAAGAAAGAATTGAAGTAAGTATGCAAACATTCACTGGAACATTTCAATGCTTTTCACCTGCTTGAAGGCATATTGAAAATTAATATCAAAATGATACAACGAGAACAAAAGTTAATTGTTTTTACAGTTCAGTCGTATTTTTGCTGTATTCCTAGCTCTGCTCATTAAAGATATGTACATATTGGATAGACAAATCAAATCAATCATCCTACCTTTTTTTCCATTTCAGAAGATGAATTGTAACTAGTCCTATATGTAAGGTAATCAGGCGTCTCAAAAAGAAAATTATGTACAGAGCAATAACTAGATTAATTTACTTTCTCTCCGCATTAGTTTTATTTAAAATATCTTCATATGTACCTATTTTTGAACCTACAGTGTGACATGGACAGACTCATCTGTTTCATTGTAACTGTTTTAGTGTCCTTTAAGAATAGATCCTCTGCCAAAATAAAAGCAAGCAGAACTGCTCCAAAACAAAGAAGCATCCTTTATCTTTCACTGAGAAGACTGTTCAAGAGTTTCTTATTCTTGCTGAAGAGGCAAGAGTTACAGAATGAAAAGCTGGGCATTGGAAACCTGTTGGAAGGATGACAGTCCTTAAAATCTTGTAGAGAAATCCTCTCACACAGTGGAAAGCCAGAAACAAACATGAGAGCTGACAAGACCTCTTGAGTCATTTCTCCTGCAAAGGTGTTGTCTCTTGGGAGGCAATGAGAATTTGGCCTGAAGGAAAATAACAATGTCTTTTCCGAGTATCTTCAACAAAAAGTCCAGTGCCTCTACTTTTATAAGTGTTTTGAAATATTTTTTAATTTGTAGAAGTATTTACTTTAACAATTGCATTACAAGAGGGGGTGCAAAATAAAGCATACAGCAGTCTATGAACCTCAATCTGCCTTGAGGCACATCAAGATACTGAAATTTCTGAAAAAAAGTAAAAAACCCAAACCACAGGGAATCTTTAAAACTAGTGAGAAGAAACATGATTTTTTTTTTTATTAAATTGAGTAAAAAACTATGAATCATACCTCAGCCTCAATTTTTGAAGTTTGCGGTGCAGAAGAAATACGGAACATACGTATTCCAGAGTTTAATTTTGACTAGCTCCACAGAAGCCTCTGAGAGTTGAAGGAGTTGAAAGACTCAGCCATGAAATATCCTGTAACATTTACCATGGATTCTGCTTGATACCTTAAGAGGCAGAGAGGGTGTAGGACTGGCACTTCGTGGATCTGTGAAGCAGATGTGGCTGGAGAGTGCGGGTTTGGCTCTTTAGTCTGACCGGAGAAAAAGGTCCATAGCTGAAATAGTGAGGAGAGTCAGATCTGAGCACTGAGTTAGTGCAAGGACTGCCTTTGCACCCAGTAGCATATTACTGAAGATATGCTTATACTTTCCTGTGATACAGAGGGTTCAAGTGATTAATTTTCCCTTGTCTCTTGTTTTTTGAGGTCCTTGCATCTGGACAGCACAGAATTAATTTAGGCCATTTTGAAAGTTATTTTAAAAGAAAGAAGGCAGTACTCAGTGCTTCCTTTTTTTCCTCAGAGCATCTCTTTTTGTTACTTTTTAGGTTTTTTTTTTTTCTCTTTCCGTTTTACGCTTGCTATGGCTAGAAACATCTCTTATTTTCCAGCCTATATGTATTTATAACTTTTATTCTCAACTGTTACAGTACATTAATAATTATTATGCAGATTTTTTTCTTCTCAGTGTTTATTTTCCTGACGCATGAATCCTGAATGAGCAGAAGTGTACTTTGTTTGCTATCCAAGATCTTAGTTTGCTTTGTACAAAGGCATTTATATTTCTTTATCTTTTCTGGAAATAATTTTCTCCCAATTCTATCACATTGTTTTCTGGTGACCATTTTGATCATAGTGACAGATCTGTGTTTCTTTTGTTTCTATCAACTGAAGGTCTCCAATTTTATTGCAGATTTTCTTATTGGTCCCAAATTGCTGGATCATGCTTTTGAACTACAAAGTTTCATTTCTATTATTCTAGTGATCAGAATTTTCCATTTCTCATATATAATAAATAATTTTCCATTTTTTGTGTTTTGACATCCCAATTTTCTTTCCTACTAATCTTAGTCATTTCTGTCTTGTAATGTTTTCACTTTAAAATGCCATCTGAGGTTGTGCATGCTGTGCAATATTTATACCAAAAGAGAAGTTTGAATGCTTTTTCGTTCCTCAGTCCAGGCAGTATGTTTATGGTTCTAGACTCCAAGAACAGCATTTGCAGTTCTCTACAGATTTGTGACTACTTGAGAAAGTACTTTTGTGTTTTGGGATTTAGTTTATTCCCCCTCCCCCAGTATGGGTGCAATGAGTCCTTTTTCTTTTGCATTCATCTTGATCATCTCCTTTTCTGTACCCTCATTCCTATTACTTAGCCATAGAATGGTTTGGGTTATAAGGGACCTTAAAGATCATCTTGTTCCAACCCCCCTGCCATGGGCAAGGACACCTTCCACCAGACCAGGTTGCTCAGAGCTCCATCCAGCCTGGCCTTGAACACCTCCAGGGATGGGACATCCACAATGTCAAATGTTCCAATCTTCCTTCATATTAATCTCATCAGAAAACAAGACTTAAGTGTATATTTAAATTATGGTCGTTCGTGTAGATTGTCTTTGTTCTCTGCATTTCTTCACACCATAGAGCAGATATACTTTCTGTCATTCTTTTTTTCACTTGTGAGGTTGGAAAACCTGCTGTTGTTTGCTGGATTTTCTTCAGTTCACAATATACCACATACTGTTTCCTCTTTGTTATCCAGTTTCGTTTAAGCAGATTGAGATCCTGCTTACAAATCTACATTTGTATTGCAGTGATGTTGCAAAGCTGTGGTAGATGATGCCACAACATGACTGCAATACAGTTGTCACTGTCAAAAGGTTTCTTACAGTAAAGTTAGTTTTAGGAGTGGACAGCATACTTTCCTTGTCATCAGCACTTCAGAATTGTAGAAATTAGGTTTCTGTGACATTTATCCGAGTTTTTAAAGAAATGACATTGAAATGATCTGCTTTGATTTTATGAATATGCTGAATGATGGGGAGGACTTTCAGTTCTGAGGAAATTGAAATTAGTAAGTCTCAGAGGAGGAGTCATTTCAGCAGTATTTTAATGGCAGTTAAATGGTTTGGGAACATACCTTGGTAAGAACAACCTTGGTCACTTAACTCTTTAAATCACGTGGAGAATATGATGATTATATAAGGTCGTTGTCTTGCACATATCTGGAGAAAATGATTTTAAGTACACTTTTGAGGAATTAATTAATGAAGTAGAATGTTTTAGATTTTTTTATTAGTAAGACCAAGTATATTAAAGATTTTTTTGGTAGCTCAATTAAGTAATGGAAACTGAAAAGCCATAAAACTGCATCTTAAGAAGATGTAACTAATTTTTTTCCATTGCTGAATAAATATATCCATATATTACAAAATTTAGAACTTACATTTATTTGAATTTATTCACCCTAAGTATTCACCTAGTATAAACAGTGGTGTTTTAAAGTACTTAATCTTCAGCGAATTAAATAAAAAAAAAGTTCTGTTCTTTTCTATGTTTGTTTGGATCTATTAATATTTGATTTACTGACTAAATTAGCAAGTTTTGGGTTTTATTACGCTTTTTAGCTACTGGTGACATTACCACTTCCTGTCCTTTTGTTCAGGAAGATCAACAAGTATGGAAGGTCAATGAGATGGTTTCACAAATCATATTTGAGAATTGGGCATCTGCTCCTACAGTACAAGATTGTCATCTAGTAGAGTAGTTTGAGGAGCTATTCCTGTAACAGGCATACTAATTATGGCACCCCAGTTTTAAAAATAATAGGTCTTTGAATGTCAAAATAGAAAAGTTATCTGATGACCCACAAAATAAAGTTAATTAAGATGATAAAGCTTTGCATAAATTAATTTCCTAATTAGTTTCCTAATGAAGGTAGTATTCTACATTTGAATTGGATGTGTACTATGTAACAATAATCACAAAATAATTTTTAGCTATAATAACATTATCACAATGTATTACAATTATATATGGAATAATTATTAATATTTATTAATATTAATTCTATCCTTCTAATTTTAAAAGTTTGTATAAATAAATTTATATTATTAATAATAATGATGATTATTATATTAATAATAATAATTTTCATAGTCAAAATGTCCGGTGGTGACATGATATTAAAAAAAAAAGCATCAGTTCCTGGGAACTGATTTTTTATCATTGTATTGTTGTAGAAGTCTTAAATAACGAGACAAAAACTGTTCATTGTATTAAGGTCTTGTACTGTCATGTTGGTGTTGATTGTAACACCAAAATTATAATTAGCTTTTAACATTTCATGTATACACTGAGTGTCACCTTGCAACAGCAATCAGCCACAGTAATTAAGAGCAATGCAGATCATTTCCATACTCCTGCATTCCTGTCGTCATTATGGCTGTCTAGAATGGTTCGGTTATTTGTAGTGCATGATAGCAAGTGTGAAAGCCTGACTTGCACATGGGGCATCCCGTGTGTACACAGAATACTATATGGCCTCTTAACACTGCCATTTTCTACATCTTTAGCTCTACCTTTCAAATCAATACAAATTCTGAAAAAATGAAGGAAATAAAATGGCACACTTCTGAAAACAAAATGTATTACTAAATATATTGTGTAGCAATATAAACAAAAATCTAGAAGTCACCCATATTCCCCAGAGAGTGGCTTGCTGCTCTTATTTTTTACGAATCTAGACAAGGCTGACGACTAGGTAGGGATCCAGACTCGGAGCTGTATGAATTCCAGCGTGAAGTTTTTCAGTGATCATGGCTGGAGAGGACTGCATGGTTGTGGCAAATCCTGAGTGTTATTTTCTGGTGACGTTCTTATGGAATGTCTTACAGATTTTCATTTTCATGGTTGCTGGATCAGGTATTCCTACCTTCATCCATACAGCAAGGACCCTGTGAGCCATCTAGTGGGAGGTTTCTTCTTAACACTTGACCATTTGGGAAACCTATTCCTAGCAGCCTTTTCCTGTTCACCTGCCCAGCTGCTAGTACACAGTGATGGTTTACTTTGTGAACTGGCTCTTCAGAAATGGTGCAATATGTAATTTTTTAGGATTCTCCTAGTTTTTAAGATCATGTGTTTTGGGATCATTTGGGTGGAAAGAAGCAATGTGTACGCAATATGGCACACGTTCCAGGAGTCTAAGAAACTCACGGTGCCCTCAGCACAGAGTTATTTTTCTGTCGTTCTGGTTATGCTGAGTATATCCAAGTCTTTTGGTATGTATGGGTATACTGAGTATGTATAGATCAACAGGTTAGAACATGCAACCACTGGTCTGCAAGAGAACTTGCAAGAAGCCAACTTTGCCAATGTATATGTAGATTCTGGTAATATTTAGAAAATTTAAATGTTAGAAAACATTTAGTGGTTCTTGGTACTGCTAGAACCTTTCATAAATTAGACACACAGAGACCATGGAGAAAACCGAGCCTCAAAATCTTCCTAAACTATTTCTGGACATGAAGATCACGGTAAGTCTGGGAAAATGCTAATGTTGTACCACAAGAACAGTGAAGCCTTGGGAGATTACTGAGCATGTTACTGATGCTTTTATACTTAGTTCATTCGTTTTTAAAATGCTGTCATTATAGATGTTACAGCAGAATTGCAGTTTTGAAGTGTATATTATGTTTTTAGTTGAGAAGTGCATCTAATGGATTTTATCATAGTACAGATTTGGAATATTAGCACATAAAATAGTAATATCTGACCTTGACTTGTCCATGTTTCCTGCTGTTTCTTTGATAGCACTGCTTCCTTTCTGGTAGAATCTAGGTGGCAAACTGTTTTGCTCTATTTTTTTCCAGGTTAAAAAATAACAATCAGTTGGTAGTTAAAACTGCCAATTATAGTTATAACTACCAATTGGTTGAAGCAAAAGAAACATACTTTGGGGAAAAATCTTTCCGAAGGAAAACCCTGACCTAGTGAGTTGAGTTGGGGAGGCACGTGGAGTATTAGAACAACCTTGAACCAGGTGCCTCGCTATTAATGTTCCCTTTGGCTTTCACAGCAATTTTAGTTTCCTCTGTGGAGCAATCTGAAGTTTTCTAGTGCCACTGACACATTTCAGCTCACCTCTTGTTTGCATAATGCAGAGCTGCAAAAAAGATCATCTTGTTTGAGTGGGAACTCCTGAATAACATTTTGCTGAAGTTTGAACATAGACCTTTCTGGCACACCTCTTATAAAGTGGAAGTAGCACTGTTTGTTTCAAATCTTCAACATACATGTAACAAATACAAAAAAAAATATACAGTGATGGCATAATATTAATAGAAAAAGAGAATGTAGGTGCTGCTATCTTTCAAAGTTGGATAATAAACTTGTCTCAAACATGACATAATCATATTTTCCCAGGTGTGCTTTTGCTGTCCCCATAAAGATTAGTTAATTAGGCTTCATATTGTCTCCACAGAGATCTAAAATTGCAGTATTTGATAAAATGTGGACCTATATGAAAAGTGCAGAACCATCTGTGTTTGTGAGGACTACAGCAGAAGGGGTAGCTCGAGTACGGAAGTCCAAAGGAAAATATGCCTACTTGCTGGAGTCAACCATGAATGAGTACATCGAACAAAGGAAACCCTGTGACACCATGAAAGTTGGTGGGAATTTGGATTCCAAAGGCTACGGCATCGCCACACCTAAAGGATCTTCATTAAGGTGGGTGGAATAGTATAACAA
>VWZT01010372.1:0-77500 GCA_013397055.1 Pachycephala philippinensis | reverse complement strand
AGTTTTAGTTGGAATCCATTTCTTAGACTGAAGTATAATATCTGCTGAGCATTGGAGAAGGCAGAGCATTTATCAGAAACTTGAAATCCCTTCTTGTGGTACCAACTCTGAGCCTGTTTCTGCAAGCATGTGAACACAGTGTATACTCTCAGTGTGGTCAGCAAAAGAGGTGTATACAGTGTTTTCAACGTCTCTCTTACCAATACTTCCCCCTGATTAAATCATTTCTTGACACATCTGTAATTCATAGGTGTTCTGTGCATTACTCCTCATCAGGAATGTTGGGGAATGCATTCGGATTTTTAATGTTCAATGCTAGAATGACCAAACTAAAATAATATTCATATGGTAATATAAATTTTTTTAAAAAGTAGAAATGCATTACTGTATACAGTGGAAAGCTATTTATTGTACCTCTGGGCGTATTCCTCTAAAAATCATAGCATAAAAAAAACCTTTGTCAAGCCTGAACTGATGTATATAACTGAAATAATGTAAAGTTATATTTTCATGTTTTTATACTTAACAACATGATGGGAATACATAATAATGTATGAGTATTTCAATTCAGATAATATTGATTGGATAATACACATCTCAGTTAAAAAAGCAGTAATAATAGTTTAATATCCATGTTAACAGTACATCAGTATATTGCTATATAAAGTATGTCTGTGTGCATTTAAGTGAAAAGTAGTCAAGAGTGATGAAAGCTGTCCAAGGGTTTTTTATTCATTTTATATTAAAACTGTTATGGAGCAACCAAAATGTTTATGAACTCAAACTTGTGTAAATTTCAAAATGTCCTTTTACTGTAGCTTTTTGTTTACAGTACAGTATCTTATTTTCTGCTTTGTTAAATGAGTAACGGTACAAAGCTGGACATACACTTTCTAAGACATTAACGTTCTCGTTTTTTCATGTATACTTATATGACAGAAAATGCTTCTGATTTTATTTTTCAATCTAACACATGGCTTTTCTGGAGTGTTGTATAAACTTCAATCATACATAAAAAATCTTCTTAAAAAAGGCAAAAGACCTTTAACGTCTGCTTAGTATTATTGAAATCTGGTTTCTTATTTATTATAAATGTATTTTTCTAAGATTTTACGTAGAGCAAACCTGTTTGTCCCCACAGACATGAAATTTCCTTGAAGAGTTTATGAAGTTTCTTCTTTTCTTGAATGAAGTTTCAATGAAGAGTGTAAATCTTCTCCCAGATCATCTTGTCACTCAAGGATAGTAGTTTTCGTTATGGTTAAATGAAGTAATGTAACTTTTTTTCCAAAAATATAATTGTATCTCTGGACTGTAACCTTCCTGATCACAGTTACAATGACAGTGTGACAGGTTGATAGAGATAGGAGGTTAAGTATCTATTCAGTAACACTACCTAAAAATCGTGAGTTTAAACCAGTACTTTTTTTAATTGAATGGCTTGTTGGTGTGTCCAAAGCAGAGAAAGAACCTGAGAAATGGCAAGTGCTTCAGGTGTCACTAGAAGAGATCTAGTACAGCAGAAAGTTTACTGCGATAGCAAAGAGTGTGAAGAGGTTCACAATGTGAAAGGTTCAACATTTTCATGGAAACATGTATTGCACCTGTTAACAGAGTGTGTTTCTGCAGTGTCAGCCTCTTCTTTGGCTGCTAGATGTAGACAATATCTTTACATGAAACCTTGCACAAATAATTGTATTTTGAAATACAAATAGATTATTTCAGCTACCATTTGGTGCAGTTATAAGAATACAGCAGTCACCAGCAAAATAGAATCAGCAGCAGCTGTTCTGCATGATATTCCTAGAGGCTATTCAGACCTGTTTTCGCAGCATCAGAGGTTATTATTTATTAAATCTTTTCATTTAAGCTGTCAAGGGATCACAAAAATTTGCTGTGAGAGATCCATCAGGTCTAAATTATCTTAGGAATTTATATTATATCAAGCACTTAGAATGAAATTAAGCAAGTGATTTAGTTGTGGACTTAATTTGGAAGATTTTCCCTTGCATCAATTTCTGTAGATAGTAGAGAATACTATACACTTCTGTGAGACGTAACAGAGAATTGAATAAAAGATTTTTTTTTTTTTTTTGGTAAACAAGTGGCAAAAAATGGAACAAAGTAAGGTAAAATACAAAAATTCTGAGAATTACAGTTCTAACTCCCCTGCAGCTTTCATGTGTCATGAGGCCAGTCCCTAATCTTATTGTTAGGGCATATTACACGATGTGTTTTCTTTCCTTCTTTCCCTCTTGCCCCACTACATGCAGTTAGTTCTAATGCATAATTTTTAGCTTGGTAGTCTGATAGGAAATGTATATACTGTATATAATACTTGCTGTAATTGATTTGGCAGTCATTAAAAATGTTTAGTATAGGTCATGTCGTAAGTCTCTGTATTACAGCAGCAGTGATGATAAAGATAGGAAAAGTTAACTAAGCTAAATCCTTTATCCAAGTGGCAGCCACTGAACTTGTTCTTGTGTCAGTTTCCTTTGTACATCTCTCACTGCTAATGAAAATTTAGCTACCTCTGTAAACAGCTCAGTGCTTTACTTACCTCAGTGATGAGAAAACTCTTTTTACATAGAAGAAAAGCACTTAATTTCATGAAGTTGTCCAGTGAATGACTTTGTAGCATTTGCCCAAATTTCTTTCTCTCCTTACACTTGCAACTCCCACTCAACAAGAAAGGACCATTACTATATGCTGGGCATAGAGAAGAAGTTTACATGTAATTTATCATAATTTTTAACAAATGCTAACTTTTTGAGTCTGACTCATCTGTGTTAAATAAAGCATTTAATCCTACTAGTCTTCCAACTGCAGAATGAGATTTTAAATACATATTTAAATTAAAATGGGTTTTATTTATTTGCTTTGAATATCCCAAACCTGATTTTGAAAATGTGTCTTATTAGAGAGTAGGAAAGGGCTGCTAAACTAGTGCCTAGACCAGCCCCTTAAAATTGTCTTTAACTAGTTCCTATCTGGAGGTGGGGGAAAGGCCACGAACAAAGGGGTTCCAGTGGATCCCATGAGCCATGAAGGACCATGCTGCCTCCTTTGCCTCTTTCCATGCACAGAAGGCAAGCAGGTGGGAAAAGCTGAAATAGGACTTGGAGAGGTAGTTTTATGCCATTTTTCTGTCCCCTCTCAGTCCTGTGAGGTGAAAGTCTCTTCAAAAGAGACACCAGAGAGGATTTATACCTATTTTCTAAGGATACAAAATAACAAATAGAATTTTTTTTTTCTTTTAAAAACTCGCTGTTTGTGCAGTTTTGAAATTATAATGTCATGTTTCAGTTTATGGTAAACGGATTTTAAAACTGGGGAATAAAATCTCCTTCCAGAGCCTTTACTGTTAGTAATCATAGAATCATAGAAGGCTTTGTGTTGGAAGGACCTTAAAGATCACCTAGTTCCAACCCCCTGCTGTGGGCGGGGACACCTTCCCTTAGGCCAGGTTTCAAGCTTCTGAGAAGGAGACTGCCCAGAGTACTTCTGGCGTGTTGATGCTTTACTGAAGCATCAAGAGCATCTTGTTAAAAATGTACTGGAGGCTATTATATAACAAATTTTAACCCAATTTTCAAGTTATGTTGTTACTGCCTACCCTTCAGCACCATATTCTGTGAGTTTAGAGAAAAATGTAATTAGAGAGGTCAAGCTGTAGTTCTTTCAGTTAATAGTATTCTTTACAAATAACATAGTATTTTTCAGTAGTTGCTTTCCTTATGAGTTTCATTATGAAAGGCAAATACATTTTGGGGTTACCTCATAGTCATAAATAGCAGAATGTCCACTGAAAGATTTTTTTCTGGTTTTGAGTGAAAAGATTTTTTTATACTGTCACAATGACTAAAGATACAATAATACAAACAACATGATTTTTACTTAGGTGTTTGCCTTTGTGTTTGTTACTGTTGTTTTTAATAATTTCACAAGATTGTTAGATGAATATTTTCATAAATTTGGAACTAAGGGGCTTGGAAGCTTATCCAAGTTACCTGTAGGTGGAATTCTTAATTCAGCTTCAGCTAGTTTGTGTGAATAAATGAGCAGAGATGCTAATATATGAAAATGAAGGTTGTGGGTGTTCCAGTGTATATGTATGTATACATATCGCTACACAATGCAATAGTAAAACTAGTGCTGATTTTGATAAGGCCATAAGCGATGATAACCACAGCAATAATTCATATTAGGGCCAGTAGCAACAGGAAGGTTCATAAGCAAGTGCCTTAACACCTCTTGTTTGAATAAATACGGAATTTTGCATTTCCGTAGAACGAGTCCCCATGGGACTCAGTCAGCAGTGAATCCTGTAACTTCAAAATCTGGGGTAACTCCTGGGATCATCTTTATTCTCACTGATGGGATTAAGTTCTGTGGAACTCCTGTGAGACAAACAGGCTCTTCCACGCTACCTTTGGCCTACACAGAAAGGTGGAACAAAAGCTATTGCATGTGTCATTGCCTCTCTCTTCAGCACCAAGGATGATGGGCTTATGTATATGCATATATATGCTTAGTTTCTCAAGCTGCAGCCTTTGCTATTTAGAAATCCAAATGGTTGATCTGAGAGGCTCAGGTTTAGTTAAATCTAACATTACGTGGACAAACAAAACAGTACTCTGCAGTTATTACTTGATTTTCTAAACCAAAACCTCTATAAAAACTTAATGCCTCGAAAACAAAATTCTGGGCATTGACAGGGCTGGATACTACACGACCTACTTTGAACATTGTGCAATAAAATATACTGCTATGGTGCTGTGGCAGAATTCTGTCCACATTTTATATTGTTTTGTTGGGTTTTTTTTCTTTTTACTTGCATAGACAAATGAATAGTATAAGCAATAGGAAATAACTCTAATGGTGTAGGCTTGACAGACAATTTAGAGGCGATTTCTATTGATTGGTTTTATCTGTGGCATTACCACATTTTTTTAAATCTGCACCTTCTGAATATATTAAAAAATGTGATAAACTGTTTTTATAAAGCCGTTATTCTCAGTGAGAGCAGGATTCTGCTTGACATGTTTTCTTTATCCTGATGGGTATACTTGCCTAAGGTACTTATTTATTCTAGGAGACTTAAAACTATATAATTTTTTTAAAATCAATTTAGATCCACAATTATATTGGGACATGTTCATCCATTCTGCTTAGTCCACCTTCTAAGCTGCTTTCTATAGGAGATCTTTGTCCTTTTATGCTTGTAATTTGCTTTTTGATCTTTTGTCATTGGAGAGATTTTGGCACATTGAGGAAAAAAAACTAACATTGCATACCCTGCTTGCTGAGGTAAGATGCTGCCCAAGTCCTTCAAAGTGATTCAGCTGATAAGCACGTCCCGTGACTCACACCTCTGAAAGACTCTTTCTCAAACAGCAGGGACGAAGACTGCTCTGAGGAGACCAAAGTAATTAATACACTTCGATCAGACCCTGCCTCACTGGAGTGCAGGGAATCTGGGGTGTCAGGACCAATCCTGACCCTCCCACCTGGGTGCAGTCACGCAGTAATGTCCCCAGGCACCACTACACTTGGCACTAAGGCTAGCAAAAGAGGATTGTTAGCATGGTCAAGATGCAAAAACTATTCCTCTGCTCTCAACATGATGCCGGAGTCGGGAGGAGAGAGCTCTCTCCTCCTTCCCCTATCTGAAAGCCTTTTTTCCTTCCCTGAACTACAGTCATCCATATTCAGCAAATTCAGGATGTAACTGTAGAAAAATTGCTTTAATATAAAATAATAATGTACTTTGTGGCATAGAGGAAACTAGGCATTTATCCTCAAGAGAAATAAGCACAGCCATCTTGGCTGGCTGAATAATTTCATGGAGATTTTACTCGTAGGGAAAAAAAATTCATTACTTTATGAATTATGACATCACGTATTGTCATAAAGCGTGAGCTTCCCAATAGACAGGATCATGAGACTGTAGATGGTTTTTTGGGGTTTTTTGTAAGATGCTAGCTAAGATTATATTATGTGGACAGCCTTTCTTATGCATGTTGTAATATACTATGTAAATGTGGGTTTGCCAAGTGGTTTTTCTATAGTGTCACACTGTGTATATATATATATATATACACACACATAAAATTATATATATAATAATACACACACATAAAATTAGTACAATTAAAGGGGTTTTTGCTTTTTTAAAGGGTATCCTTGGATCACTTACACAAACCTAAGTTAGGAGCAATACAAATTATTGGAGTGTGAAGCAAAATTGCTCAATGTGACAGTACCACCTGATCTGTACTACATTCTTTTTTCTCTCTTTTTTAAATATCTGCGTAAAAAAGCCAGTGTCTTGCTAGAAGGAATAGGCAATAAAAGAGTTGGTAAGAGAATGCAAACCAAGCCTCCGTGTGACTACAGGATGGGATTTTCTTTAAAATGACTTAAAACTACAATGCTGAATTAGAATTTTAGTTCTAATTTAAGTTAGAAAGTTAGAAGAGGTTCAGTATGGTTTTGTGGTGTAGTTGAATCAGGAATGTGTCATAATGAGTGTAGACATTGGAAATACCTTTGACATTTAAAACTTAGACCTATCCAGCTTCCAGGTATTCTCTATTTTAGGCTATTTTGTGAAATTTTTACGGGCAGACCTGCTGCTTAGCTAAATCTAGATCCCATTCTGTCTGCTTGCATCAATTCAGATTTTGGGGATAAACATCAAATCTGAGGGTAAACTATTTTCTTTCCAAATGAGGTGTGTGTGTTTATTTTCCACTGCCTTGCTTTATGTTTTAATGGCAGTATTTCAACAGCTGATTATTTTTCTTTACTTTTCTTGCTGACAATACTATCAGGGTTTGGGGTTTTTAAAACTTTTATCTAAAACTGTTAAAAAAATGTTGGGAAGTGTTCCCTTCCCTTACGCTGAACGGAAATGTGAATTATCAGTCAAGCCAGTATTTTTTTTAAGACACTGGCTATTTTATACTGGGAATACATATAAGACTCCATGCAATAGCAGAGTAGAAAAATACAAGGAATTGTTGCTAGAGGATTTAGGTTAGATTTTGTCTAGTTTAGTTTTTCTGAAAAAAAATCTTTTTGCTTTTTTTCCTTTCAGTGTAGCTTTTGTAAAAAAGAAAAAAACCAAGAAAATTAGTTTTCTCTATAACTTCCCTCTGCTATTGTATGCTCTGATGACATTAGCTGGCAGCCTGGATACCTTGGAAAATATTCCCATGGTCGTGTAGATAGATAGTAGAACTGCCCAATGTAGTAACAGATGTCTTCTGTCTGACTTCATTTCATTGTGGATGTGATTGTTCGCTTGTTTTGTACAGTTTTGGTTTTGGTGCAGTTACAGATACAGAGACCAGTAGATATAAAAAAATGCATTATTTCTTAAAGTGTAGTGGAGAATGAAAGAGCGCTCCTGAAAACTCTGCAGAAAGATGTTTGGGAAAAAAAAGTTATTTTTAAAAAACTGACTTGCCTCTGAGCATCCCTTAATGAGGGGCAGAACGAAGTGGCTTCTGTGTCCTGCAACTATATTCCCGTGAGTAGAAAATCCTGTTCTAAAGGTCAAGACTGTACAGAGGTATTTTTGCAGAATCAGCTCTAAGTGACTGAATTCTATTTAATGGTGTCAGGATTGGTATTGAGAATGCAATGAAATGCACAAAGGATTTTTTTTTTTTTTAAGTAACTGTCATGATTTTTTTTTCCTTTCAGTTATATCTTCAAACCTAGCACTGTCAGGGGGTTTTTTGGATCAGTACAAAATGCACGAGTTAAGGCACCATGTCCTCCTCCTGCAGAATTCCATCACCACTACATGCCATTTGCAATTTCTAGTATGAACTGATCATCTACAGTAGCTGTCCTCATCAAAGGCTTCACCTCACAGAGCTTAACTCGTGTTTTATGTCAGATTCTGAAGAATTAATCATAGACTTAAGTTCTATCATCGAAGTGCCTAAAAAAAATGATTTTGATAACAGACTATGTGGTAGACTATGACACTTCTCATAGCAAAGAAGTGTCACCAAATCATGTAGGGTCCTTTCCCTGCCTGGTCACTGGAAACAGTGTGCTGTTACTGCTTTATTTTAATGTGACTTTTCATCCATTATTGTCTTTCTGTCTGAAACATCTTGCATGCTGTTTTTCTGCCTCTTAGGAACAACGTAATGATGAATAGGATACCACAGGTATATTTCTGAAACCTTCTGCAGATACTGTCATTTTTATTTATAGGTGCTTGGCTGTTTCTCATCTTAATTCCTCTGAGATCTTTATGACTGACAAGATTCAAATCTTCCAGATTTTGTATATATGTCTTTTTGTTGGAAACCTGTTTTGTAACCTGCCAGCATTCCCTGGGCCATTAACTACTGATTAATGACGCCATTCAGGTACAACATTTAATTTATATAAAACCTTGAGGCATATACAGTGTTTTACAAATAATTTAATGTTTATGGTACTCTAAAGTGAAGATTTAAGCATGCAAGTTAGGATGCTGAGGATAAGAGATGATGAATGCAGAAATGTATAGGAGAAATAAAGTATGAGACGTGGCAGGCTGGTTGTGTTGATGTGAACATATACTCTGCTTTGTGTTTAATACTAAGGCTTTAATATTTGATTCTAATTTGTCTTAATGAAAAAATGGAGTAAGATATAGAAAAACATACACATATTGTGACTTCCACCTGGTGATCCTTATTCCAACTAAATTAATTTAAACTCCAATTGTAATAACTGAGGAAAAGAAAACCTTTTCCTGTGAGCATCTTATGCTACTGATTTTATTTAGCATAGCATTGCTGCTGCTTGGAATATTTCCTTCGTTTCTTTTTGGAAGCTCATCCTTCAGAGACACATGCAGCTGCAAACATAAAATGCTTATTTTGCAAGTGCCTGGAACTTGCTGAATCATTCTGTCTTTGCCAAATAAGTATTTTTTAATGTTTTCACTCTGAACTTGAGGAGGTAGTACATTCTGATAGCATTTGAGTTCTGAAATCAAGCTGTGGTACCTAGATGCATGAAAATTAACTCTTAAATTAGTTTCTTTCCATGACTTAGCTTAGAAGCTTCTATGTTGTCTGCAATATGGATTGCCCTTTGTGTTGTTTTACATGTTAGTGATTGTTATAAATGATATAAATGATAGTAGGAAGCACAAAATTTAAACTTTATGTGTTAAAAAAACTTTCCAGTTCCATTTGTCTGTGTGCTCATGTTCAATCAGCCATGTGACGTGTCTTATTTCAGATACATTCAATTGTAGTCAGGCCTGTAATTTCCATGCTTATTTGGAGACTTTATTGAATAAATTATGTAGCATTCACTAAACATGGAGTTAATCTTTCTGTTGTTCCTTCAAGTTGATTCAGACTTGAAACCTGTTTTATCCATGGTGTTCTTTAGAGGAGCTGTTGATAGAAATTATGGATACTGTACGACCATTCCTCTTGGATGGCAGCCATTTAGCTGTCTATTTAACCTAAATGTCACTTTGGGAAAAATAAGTTAAGCTGACATAAGCAAAAAGGTTTTATACAAACTCAAAAACTTGTGTATTCTACTGCTTCATAATCTGCATCACATTCACCTCAAAACTACTTCTAACCTGATCTCTAATAAAATAATAATCATTGTATTAGGAAGAATAATTTCTATCGCTGGGTTACAATACGTAGAGCTGCAGAAAAGGTGTATTGTTCTTTACTTAAAGTACCTGTATTCACATTTTGGATAAAAATGTACTTTTGCACAAGTAAGCCATATGTAATAGTGCAGGGCTGGGTGACTGTCTCTTTTTATTTAAAGGACTTCAATGAACACAAGTCCTCTTTGAAGCCGAAAATGTCCTGGCACAGAGTTCAAGAGATTTCCTGCTTCCAGACACCAGATTTAAAGGCAGAGTGATCCATGGATGAAATAATAGATCATAAAAACAGTGCAAGGACTGGTGCTGGGCCATTACTTTTCTCAAAGTGTAAACACCCATGTAGGAGTGACAACAGTAAGCCATAGGAAATTCTAGCTTTTCCTATACCACCTGTCTATCCATTTCTCCATTTCACTCTTTTCAGGGAAAAAAAAAAAAAATAGAACAATCATCCATTTACTTATGCTGGAAAAAAAAAGAATAAAAAAAGACCACAATCTCACTTCAGACATCAGACATGGCCTATAAAAGCAGATCAGGTTGGTAAAAGCATCCTGCATAGTTTTTACTATGGACAGTCTTATTTTTTTGAATGTTTGATGTGCCTAGTATCTAAATTAAATGGGGAAAATCTCTTATAGACCATTTATCAGATTTTTACTCCACATGCATTTGTCAATTAAGATTTCCCTGGTGATTTCCAAGTCTCATCAAAAGATTTTTACAAAGGAAAAAGTTAAATTGACATAAAGATATTTAAGATATCCTACTTACAGGACTATCTATGCCACTAATGACTGGCAGCATACCCCAAATGGCAGTCTTCTGGGACAGCTGCTGAGTTCATTTTTCACATTCACTGTGAAATGAGACAGGAGGAGACAGAAGAAAAAGGCTTTAAATGCACAAAGGTTAAAATACGTCTAGGATACAAAAGTGCTATCCAAAGAGTGACCAGATTAGCATTGAAACACCTTAAATCCACGGGGAATTTCCAGGATCATTAGCTCACCGTTAGATGATGATTGCCATGCAAAGATTTCTGTAATGAAAGCTCTGAGAACACTAGCTTGTAGAAAGTGACCTTGTACTGGGTGATGATGAGTTGATGCAGTAAAAATGTTGTGCAAGAATAAACAGAAGTAGCCTTATAGTTAAGGGTCTCTCTTTCAAACCGTGACACAGCAAGGCTGGCTCTGTACTCACACATAAGCAGCAGTGCCTGGCGTGTTCCCAAGGACCAGACTCATCATCCATCCCGTTAGGCTGCTACAGCCGTCCCTGGTGTGCTGTTGCCTGATGCCAACCAAGTATGTTCCCAGGCAGTTCCCAGGGACAGTTTAGGGATGTCCCAGCGGTGATTCCCAGCGTTTGGCATTTTGTAAGTTGTCACAACATTTTGGTGTCTAAGTTCGCTGTCATAAACGGGAAATATTGCATGCTCATTAGCTGGAGTACACAGGAATACTTGGGGGCATTTTGTTACCGTGTGGATGTCACCTGTGGGAACTAATTAGAGTTGCAGGAGTAAAGTCTTGACTTTGGAGGAGATCACAAGATGTCTTTGGGTAAAGAAGTTATATCTGGCAGAGATTAAAAGTCTTTGCTCCAGTCCCCACTGCTGGAATACTCACACTAGGAAAGACATCTGAAATAAGTGATTACCAGAAACACACAAAGTAATGAGACTGCTTATCTGAAGTTTCAAGAGAGATCAGAAAGAGTCAGAACATATGAACAGTTTAAGAAAAATAAACCTGCAGTATATTTTCCAAAAGATATTAAAGACCAAGTTTTTTTCATGTATAGATATATAAATACCAAACATAAAGCTGTGGAATTGTTCATTAATACCAGTTTAATTGTAACTCCTGAAGTCAATGCGTATTTTAGTTCTGCTTTGACAAGAAGTGGGGTGAATTAATTGCAGAAGGTTTCCTCCCTAAAGCAAAGAAGCTGTTTGGTAAGCAGGAATGTGGATTAAGGGGATGGCATTACCCAAGGAAATTTTGCACTGCACGAGTAAGTCCAAAACTGCATTTTTCAGTGATCAGTAGTAGGGTCAGTTCTATTTTTATAGGCAAATAGTGACCCTGACACAAGGAGTGGGAAATGCCTGGTGAAATTAACTTGATGATTTGAAGTTAGGATAAAAATGGAACAGTGAAGAGCTGGATGTGCTTGTGGATTGGAAATAAGTCTGAACAGCCTAAAAGGAAAGGCACTTAGAAAAAAATTTAGGACAACAGCCGATCAAAGGGGGACCCATTGTTTTGCTTCCAACACTGATAGTGAATGCCCTGCAAAGCCTGAAGATTGCCTGTACAGTGGGTTTTGCTGGGTGGTGGTGTGGCCTCCAGCAGCTTGTGGATCAGGGACTCCCTCAGACACGGATGATATCTTTGCATTTCATATCCTTTCCAGCAATTTATCTAATCACTTTGAACTCATCTCAACTTTGGCAGCCATAATATCCTGTGGCAGGAATCGTTATGGCTGAACTCAACAATGTGTTAAGAATCACCTTTTTTTTTTTTTTTTGCCTTAAGCCTGTTATCTGTTAATTTCCTCTGTTGTCTCTTCATGCATATACTATGAAATATAGTTAGAAATTGCTCATTAATTCCTTTTCTGAACAGAGAGGCTCATAATCTATCATGTGGGAGAAAACTTTAAAAAACCCCAAGCTACTTTCATGCCACAAAACGAAAGTTGATGTCGTGTGTGACTGTTGTTAATAAATGCAAGTGGGAGAAGAGCTTCTTCCCAAGGAGAAAAGCTACTGACTTATAAAAAAAAAGCTGTCAGCAGAACAAGTTGAGAAAATTGGCAAGGCATAAGTTTAGGGTGGATTGTGAACCTTTCTAGCTTCAGGGCAACAGATACTTTTGGCAGTCAAGTCAGAAGGCTGCCCCTTGCACAGACATTGCCTTGGCCAGTGTGGTTGTGGAACAGCCATTTTTAGGAAACAACCCCTCAGAGGACCACTAGTTCCTCATTTACAGATGATCACCTGAAGCAAGTGTTCAGGCATTCAGAAACATGCCTTTACATCATTCTATTAGCAAAACCATGAAAATGCATTTTTAGGTGTGAAAGTCGATGACTTGGAGTCAGCAATCCAGGAGGTCCCTTTCCACTGAACACTCCTACAGGAGCTGGCTGCAGAGATGCACTTTGTTCTCATCCAGACTCATAGTCCTGTGTGATCTCCTGGATTTAGGTGTCTATGTCAGCCTTTTTGCAAAAAGACAAAAACGCACATGATGCCCTTTTATCCCCTAGCTCAGTGATTGGTGGAAGTGATTTAATTAAACCAAAACCAAAACCAACAAAAAAAAAGAAGAAATTACAATAACAGCAAACAAACAAAATCTCTTGTCCAAACTAGATTTTTTGTGAGAAATCCCTTTTCCACCTTGCAGGTGAAACTTTCATCACTAGTGTTTACTGTGTGGTTTCAGAAATTAAATGTCTCCTGGAAAACCACCTCTGTTTTGCAATAAACAGGTAAACAGCCACGGCGTAAGATCCAGTGCAGGAGGGTTGGTGACTAACACTGAAACAAAGCTAGACTCACTCCCATTCCAGTGGCTCTGAGGATGGGACAGAAAACTCTCATGTAGTCACCAAGAGAAGAACTGGAATCGAAGTCTGCATCCCTCCTTTTGTCATCTTGTACAGTCAGGCTTCAGCTTGGCTCACCAGAGCTGACTCCATGGGAACTGGAGCAGCTGCATTAGGGGCACACATCCTGTCGATTTGGATTATTCTATGTTTATCTCTGGAGCTCTGATCATCTCATTGCCCAACCACTACACATGTTTCTGATTTTTGTCTACAAGCCAGACAGCTCCCTCTGAAAGAAAACCTAGTCATTGTTCAAAAGGTATCTTGGACCCACAGTTTGTTCCTGACAGACGGTAGAGATGCAGCATGACCAGACTTTGCTTGGTGTACGTATTTAGGCTGCTCTGAAAGGTGGTAGCTTTGAAGAGTTTAAATGTGAATCAGGCCTTGATTTCTAACACAAGCTGCCAGGATGGGATAGGTGTGCACCAAAGTGCCACAGTCATGCAGAAGGCATAATCTAATAAAGGGTTCCCCAGGGGAGAGAGGAATGTGATTCAGGTCTCCCACTATCTGCATAAGGGGGAAAACTATGCTGTTGCTGCCCCTGTTTCTTAAGTGGCTGGGCTTGGTGATGGTAATCTGAGAAGGGTACTCAGACTCACACTGAGAGGATGTAAATGATTACAGACAGATCCAATCTGGCCATTTGGAAGCTCACGTTAATTCAGATTTACATGCTTTGTGCTGTGTCCCAAACCAGATGTTGAAGTTCCCAGTGAAAGATGCTTCACAAACCTGGACAGCTCCTAGGAGTGAGTGATAGTGAGTGCTAAGTGCCGAAAAGTGCTGAAGCATTTAATCTTAGACGTGGACACTTTTCACAGATCTAGCTGAGAGATTTTCTTGATAAGTTCTTTCAAATTACCTTGAGTTGACTGGCTAAGTTACAAATGAGGTGTGAGTAACCTCTGCCATAGTACTGATGTCCACGAGGATAACCTTGGTGGGGAGTCACAATCTAATTTTCTTATTCTCTCCAAAGTCAATGCACTTGATGCGATAAAGTATATAACTTGCAGAATAGGAAGGTCTAAGGGAAATCATCTTAAATAGAATAGCCTGTGCCAAGACATGTGAGCTGGCATTGCAGAAATTTTTAAGGTCTCTGATCATTAGCTTCTGATTAATTTTTTTTGGAAGGAAGAGGGGAAATGTGTAAAAACCCAAGCTGCTCAACCTTGATTACTGGTATTTTATGCTAAATGTGGTTGTTCCTGCCAAAAATATTAAGCTGGCAAAAGAGAAGCTTAGATGTCTCATTATACTATTGCCAAGAAAGACATGATTTTGAAAGCTCTGCAGGGCAGACCCAGAGGCTCTTGCTGCCAATCTGTTCTGCTATTCACTGCAGAATGAGCAGAATCAGTGCTTTTTTGAAGAAACGATGCTTCAGGCTACTCTGGATGTGCACTGAATAGATTTTAACAATGATTTTTTTTTTATGTAACGCCTCTGTTTTGCTTTATGGTGCAGGCTGGACTAGATTTTAAACAAACCAATAGAGTTCAGGATATGGGTTTTTCTCTAAAAGCATATATAAAAAAAATTATGAAGAAGTGCTTCTAATGCATGAAGTGTAAAATGAAGACCTGAAATCCCGTAGTACTCTGCAAGAGGATGCACTAGTTTTTCTAGAGGAATTTTCTATTTGGGATTTAATAATCATGTTTGTCCTGAGGGCATGTTTAGTGAGAGGCATAAAATGATATCAAATACTCAGGCAAAAATTATACCCAGTGCATGTGTTTCATTTCGTGATTCATAATCAAGTCACAACAGTATAGAAATAGACCACTGAATGTCAGATTACTGACATTTAGCAAATTAATATATATTTTAAGTTTTTTCCATAGTGGACTATGAATCAGTCAAAAGTGAGAGAAAGTAGAAAAAGTTCTAATGTGAGGGCATTTACTAACCTAACCAAACAGGAAAGAGCTTACCATTCCTGGAGTCAGAGAAAAAAAAAAAAAGAAACAAAACAACAACAACAAAAACACCCAAACAAAATCCACCCCCCACCACACCAAAAGACAAGGAAATAAAAGTGCTTGTTGAGATAAACAATGTTTCATCCACATTTCCTGGTGTACCTCATGAGATATATTTTTAAAGAGAAGTTAGATTTGGCACTGATTTTGTAGTCCAAAACCAGAAAGAAACTGTCCTCTATACTTATACTGAAAAGATATATCTCTCAGTCCAGAAGGATGATAGATCATAGGATCATAGATCTCAAGTGAAGGAACTTTTGTTTACTTACTCTTGACCTTCTGCATGTCAGGAAACCATCTTTGGAGATTTCCATATTGAGCCAACTCAGCAGAAACTTAGCACATTCCTTCATAATCTATTCTGGCAGCTTGTTAACTTCATTTCAAAAACATAATCTTAAAAAATGCAACCTAATCCTTACTCAAACACTCAAGTGCCTCTTGGAGAGCCCAAGTTGGCTAGATTGAAAGGTCTGCTGAACTGAGATATATTCCTTTCATATGGAACAAATGGATCATGACTCAATTGCCTCTTAAACCTCTTCATTTGAGGTGCCTTCGTCTTTTATTTAGTCTTTCACTGGACAGAACAAAGTCATTTTCAAGGTCAGTCTTGCACTTCTATTGCATATTGTATACAATACACATTAGTTTGTCATCATTGTTTTCAAAACAGTGTCCGATTTTTGCACAGATAATGCCATTTCTCCATTCTTGTTCGATATTCACAAAAAAAAAGCTCATTTCTTAGATCTTCTTAAATCTTCAGGTAATGGAAGTCCAGAGAACAAATTTAATGCATGTGGGATGCCTCATATTTCTCCATATTTTTACATGGATGCAAAGAAAAGCAAAGAAACCTCAGTGTCTTCCATTTCTCCATCTCTTTCAACATCATTTCACTAAAAGTCTGCTGAAGACAATGAGGTTGCATCGATTCACTGGGAATTTCCATGTTCCCATTCCACCATTTGGAGACAGCACCTTTAGTAGACTTCATACATTTGGGTTCTGGGGAAAAGACAAATGAGTGCACAAATTGTAGCTGTAATTACTTTGTATGAATGGTCATTGCACACCATCAGAGTAAACTCTGGGAAGAATGTTTTGTAACAGGAGAAGGATCCTGCAGGAGCTGTGCATACTGAGAAGATTGATGATAAGCAGTGGGAAATAGTGCATAGTGGAATTTCTAGCTATGATGAAGTCTGATTCCTAGGCCAGAAAATACACATTTTTTACTCACTCTTAAGGACTTGGGATAGGAAGGTGACACATCTGCTGGCTGTAGTGTCAGAAGCTGTAAGAGAGGATAATTTGGGTGTGGTTCTTAAGGCAATACATTTTTCTGTGCAGCACTGAGTTTGAAGCCTTTTGGCGACTAACTACTGGGAAGTTAGATGAGCCCTATCTGGCCTTTCCAATTTGCGTTTCCCTCTCTGATAGTTCAACTTGAGATCCCAGAATTGGGGCATTACAATGACCACGAAGAGGAACAAACAACTCAGAAAAGGGAGCAAGGAGTCCTTAAAACCCCTTAGTTCATTTGTTTGCAACTGACGTCATCTCAGCCCTTAATAAAAGTGCTGTTCAAAATCCTCCTCTGCAATATTGCAGAGAAAACTGTGCCTTTCAGAAGTGTGAATGTCAATTGAAAAAGAGGGGTCATGTTTTCCTTGAGAACTTATTTTGGCTTTGCAAGACTGGTAGCTCTTTGAAGACGCACTATACATGTGACAATTATCAAAGCCAGCAAAATTTGATTCTAACACTGTGTACTCACGGCGGGGCAGCCAAAGCTGAGATACTTTGTCAGTTTAAATATCAGCCAGCTAAAGTCTACTGAGCAGCCAACTACACATCTCTTTAGTAGTATTCTAATTCATGTACTGTAATTAGGCTTGAATACAAAATATTGATTTAGTAGAAATTACATTTGTGCAAGCATTAAGATAATGTTTCGGGAAATCTGCCTAGGTTCAGCATGAGGTTCCAGATAATGAAATAGTCAGTCTATTGCTGTGTAAAAAGAGCTTTTAAATAAAACAGTCTATACTCCGGTATAAATTTATTTGATCCCAGCCTCTGACGTTTTTGGCTACAAAAACACAAAGAGAATCCAACAAAATTGAAATATCTTCCAGTGGATTCTAGCTAATTAGAATATATTAGATTTTTGAATGTGTTCTGAGATTAATCAGGGAAAGGATGTGTGGCACCTGTTAGAAATAAGGCAGCATTTAGAGAGCACTGATTTATAGCCAATAATTTCATTAGTTGTAGTGCTAAATATGCTGCAGGGTTGTAACTACTCTGTTAACCTTAAATATTGCACCAGCAACACATTCCTTCTGAGAGAGCACAAAATCTTGTGATTCCTGGGTAACAACTTATTTTCCTGTTTCACTCTTCTCACAGTATTTTTAGAATTTTTCATCTCAAGATGTGCATAAACACGTTTTATACATTTACATTTGTACACACTGAGGCAGACTTATTTATGGCATCTACAAGTATATACAAGTGTAAATTCTGAGCATACACAAACATTCAGTCCTAACTTGTTTTTAATCTAAATGGCTGCTTGATAAACTTTACTCCAAAGATCTGTTACTGTAGAAAAGGGGAGCCAGTCAGAAAATGGCAGACATCCAGAGCAATGGTTTAGTTAAGGGTCATCGTGGCAAAATGAAATACCTCAGGACTGAAGTAACAACTATACAAATTAGACTTTCAACAGGAATTCTTGTATTATCATTCCAGGTGGTCTGCATGCAATTTGTACTTTGATATATGTTTCATATCAGGGTAGATATTGTGTCTCTTCCAGGGGGAAATAAAATCATATTTTACTTTTAATTTGAAACATGGTAGTTGAACACTCATTTCAGACCAGGAACAGCTATTTAGCAGATCCACTGCTCTCTGTTATACTGCAGTGGAAGAGGAATTCAGGAGGAGAAACACGGATGGATCCATAGAGAGATAGATAGATAGATAGATAGATAGATAGATAGATAGATAGATAGATAGACAGATAGATAGATAGATAGACAGATAAACACACAAATATAAATATATATATATGCATCTATCTATGTAAGTGTTGATAGATACGTAGATATAGATACAAATATATAAAATAAATAGTGTTTATATAAACCCCACTTGCATTCAAGGCAAGAAAGAAGAGGTGAAGACTTGACTATGCTATATCTGCTTCCTTGTCAGGCTGGGAATATCCCAAGGACAAGGGAATCTGTTTGACCTGAGCTTTGTAAAATATAGATTACTGATTCTCCCGTTGCCTGTGCCCCTTCACATAGGAGAAAAGCTATAGATAAGCAACTGATAGTGAAAATCCAGGCCTGGCTCTACCCTGCCATAAGCTGGGAAAGCTGGAGAAATGAAGCAAATGTGCAGAAGAAACCAATAACTCAACTCACCTGGGAAACTCCTCTAGCAAGACTTATGGCAGGTTTCTATTTTAATTATACTTTCCAAGTCAGGATCAAACTGAGGAACTATTAACCTCTGGCTGGTGCCACAGCTCTCTTACTCATACAGTAATACAGAATCTGCTGTGTCTAATCATATCTAACATCCAGCAATGAGTCTCCCATGTTGGATGGTGATCAGGTCTAGAGCTCTCAGAGGAGAAAATGAATTCCTGTAGTTGGCACACTTAAGCTGACCTGCCCAGTCCCCATAACAAGTTTCATTTTCATGGCTATCTATTAGCATAATTCTTAATATTTGAAGCATCAGGTGAAATATGTCTTTAAAATAAGAACTACAGCTGCATACAGTATCTATGAATTGCCTTGAAATATAGAAGATATTTTTTACTGAGATAAATATTAAATGTGCTAAGCATATTTCCAGAAACAGCATTGAGCTAGGAAACCACATATTCAAATAAATATCTCTTTGGAGATTCATTGTGAGTGTATGTTCAAACACAGTTATGTGAGTAATATACTGAACTAGATGACTTCATCACAATAGGGAATATGTATTTAAAGATGCTTCTGCATTCAAAAAGGTTCTAATAGCCCTGGTGAGAAATACATTCATCGCTCTACAGCATGTCTCCATGTGAAACTTTGCTTTATCATGAATATCATCTTAGATCCTCCTGGACAGCAATAACAAAGAAGGTAGATTAAACTTCCTAAAATTCAATTTGAGAAACCCCAAAGATCCCACTTCTGTGCATTTCTCTGTGGGCCAGATTCTGCCGTCACTGCCCTCCTTTGCCTTCATAGTCCTGCTGCATGAAGAGTGGCCATTTTGACTTTTTCACGGTGAGACATCATTAATTCTTCTACAAAAAAACCTTGGCTAGAATGCCGCTTGCCATATGCCAGATTTTTTTTATAAAGGTTGGTGCTTAGAGAGTTTCTCATTATTATCATTAATCTCAAAACCCTGATAATCCCTGCCTTGGCGAGGTGCATGAGAGCTCTACGTGCACCTCCTCCGAACAGGCTATTCAGAAAATGAGAGAGGAAGAAGAGAAGAATAAATTTTTTTGTAAGAGAAAGATTGTATCATCAATTGAAAGTAGCTAAAGAAAACAATTCTAAAATACAATTTACCTCATAACCCACCTTTCAGACACGTCTCAAAACATACTGAGGTACAACACCATACTATTACAGCAACAATATTGCAATGTAAGAGCTGATAAAATATACTGGGAGAGAAAAGTCAGGTAGGTGTTAAAATCCCTGGCAGGGGACTGTCGGAAGGAAGAACAAATGAAACATCCTTCCCAGAGTGTCAGTGCCATAAACAGACATCAGTTAAAATCAGGTTTGGGACCTTGAGCATCCCATGGGTGCAATCCTCTGATGTGCTGAACATACCTGGATTTGATCAAGTCCTCTCTTGGCTGCTAGAAAGGAAGGGGGCTCTTCTTGTCCTTGTGTGGTATCTGCTGGCCTGTGTGGAGTGCAGTAGTTGTGTGGGAGCTGACCCTGCTGAGATACTGTCCCTTGTGCATCCCTTGAGCTGTCCCAGGCAGCCCAGCCATGGCAACGAGAGGAAGTGAAGTTCCCTTGGTGGTCAGCTGGGTCTGTCCCATGCAGCTCTCTGTGCCTGGAGAGACACAAAATGAGAGAGCTGGTGATGCCTAAAGAGGCCAACCTAGAAACAGACACTAGACAGGAGTAAGGAAATAAAGGTGGATATTTATTAGAAAGGCCTTCACAGGTACACCCTGGTCCGACCGAAGGCTACACCCAAGATGGACCCCGAGTCACGAGTTCTTCACACTTTTATAGGTTTGGTCCATTTGCATATCAACACAGTTTCACCAATTAAACTGTAGCTAATGATGTAATTTCCCCTCAGCTTTCCCCCCTTCTCAAGATGCTGGTTTACGCATTTTGGGCCTAGGACGGGCTGGGTGTCCTTGGAGAGCAAGCCTGGAGAGGGTTTGTTATGTCTAACTAGCATGAGAGAACAGCAGCTCACAGGCTACAGGACACTGCAGAGTTACACACTAGGAATACACAATTTGAAAAATATAAAAGTTAAAACCTAAGGCATCACTGCCACTTGTTTTTATGTTAAACTGTAGCAGCAAAGCTGTCAGTGTACCCCAGCACCCCAAGCAGGTGCTTTAACTCCCTCAACATCTGTGCAAGGAAGCACTTGATTTCCCCAAGCACACCTCGATGGCATTAACTCCAGGGAAAATGGTCCTTGCAGATATCCTCTGCATGGCAGGGGGTGTTTCCCTGCTGGGCTTTGAGCTGGGGCCAGGTACAGATGCCACCTGAGTCTGGCTGTGTCCATGCCAGGCAGCTCCTGTCCCACAGTGAAAGGGGATGTGTAGGATGAGTGCTCCCCCGTGGGCCTGGTGGCTCCCACTGAAGGAGCACAGCCCTGCTTGGCTGAAGCTGAGCCCTTGCAACATCCCTAACTGCAGCCTCCATACAGCAGGATGAAGCACCAAAAATTTTGTCTGCTCCAGTGGGTCCCTTAGACTCACTTCAAGACGGGATTGCTAATATCTGTCTCATTGCTCCCTACCTTATTAGCCCTCCTCCCTAGCACGGAGCAGCAAAGCTCGAAAGTCTCCATGTTTTTCTCTTGGCTTAACCTAGGAATCACAATCCTCAGGTCCCCTGGGCATGTATATGCATCCACCAGCACTCTCATGCTTTGTGGGTGATATCTAGGGGAGCCCAGCCCATGCATTGACAGGCTGCAGTTTGCACCAAGCACAGAGAGCCAGAGGCAGCTGTTTGGCAAGAATGAGCCTGAGGCTTCATTTACAGAAGGATTATGCACCAGCATATTTTGTCAGAGGGTGTGATTTTTTTTCCTTCTCTATCTAATGATATAAATGCATTCCCTCAGGTGTACCCAACTATATCAGTATGTAGGTGCTTACGTCTTTATAGTTTACATCTTGCTGTAATTAAGGTAGCAGAGTTTATGTTCCTTAATTAGGAGGAGAATGTCTCCAACTCTCTAGCCAACTGTAAGAAAGTGCACACATTGCTGGCCCAGCTTCTTGTAGCTAACCCATGAGATTTTCAGCATCTTTTCAGTGCGGATTAGGGAACAGAGACAATGAGGAAGGACTGTTTCTTGTTATTTTCATGAACAGGCTAGGCATTCAAAAGCATGTCACAAACAAACAGCAAATTGCACAGTAAAATATAAATAAGGCCTGGCTGAGAGTACATGGCGCTTGGTAAAACCAGGAGGGAGCTCAGAGTGTGGGAGAGAGGGATAAAGAAGGAGCTGCAGGCAGTGCCCAGACCTCTAGCTGGGAAGTTGCCAGAGAAAGAGCCAGTCAGACAAAAAGAGCAACGGGGTGAAATGCAGAGGGAAGAAGACTTAGTTAAGCTGACCCACATAGACTACTTTCCTTTCATAGCAGCAGTCAGTTACCTATGGTAACACTCAAGACTCCATTTTTAAAAAATTATGACCCAAAATCCACCTCTGAGTCATTATGAGCAGAAGGGAATTGTGCGTTTACCCTCTGCTGTGCTGACAGCTCTTCACACCCAGGCAATTCTCAACAGCATCTCCTTTGATAAGCAAGTTCCCACTGCTCAGAATCAGCAGAGGTAAGGGTAGGAACACAGTTAACACAGGATGATTAACATGGCTTCGGTTTCTGAACCAGAAGAACTGACAAAATATGTGATTTTCACCTTTTTAAGTTTGACTTTTCTGAGACTCATTTTCCTTCTACACCATTAACTTGTTAGCTTGAAACTTAAGATGTAACTGTGCAGGGAATATTAATGTTATGCATTTACTGTGATATGAGTACAAATCACATAGCTTTCTCTACTATTGAAAAAGCCAGGAGAAAATGTCATTAGGAAGATGGTAGTATAGTTTATATCCCCCATCACGCAACAAGCTTAATTCTCGCAGCAAGTGTTATGCATGACACAAATTAGAAGTGTTGGGCTCTCTGGATAATGACTGATCAAATAAAGCACAATGAGCTGGGGAGGAGAAGTTGCAAACTGAGGCACTTTGTAACCTTATTCAGTGCAAAGGGAGCACAGGGCTGCTCCTGAAACTGCACCCTTGTTGCTGCTGGGATACCCTGACGTGGCTCCCCATGCACAGCCTCAGTGTGCAAACTCCTCATGAACTTGGACTGGGGTTGGGATGTCCCTTGGCTTGCAAGGGAAATATTTTAAAAAATTCCAATTGTATATTTTCCATTGCACACTCATTTATAGAGAAAGATTTGTCCCCTTAAAGGGTATGTTTTCACAGAAACTTCTGCCAAGTGGAATTTACACAGCACAATACCAGGACACTTAATCTGTTGAGAAGATAAAATAAAGCCAATAAAAAGGCAACAACATGTATTACTTAGAAAATTGCATGTGATCTGGTTTTATAAACTTCCTGTTGGTCAATAGGTTCCCTAAAATATTTTCCATCCCATTTAGACCAAAAGTCAGGGAATATTGCCTCGTGATTTCCAGGTAGATAAGATGAAATTACCTTCTTTCATCTCATCTAGAAGAAGGAAACATAAACAGATCCAGATAACAGATTTTTACACAATAATCTAAATTACCAAGCCATTTATAGCAGATTATTAGTATGATATTAGATGCCAGGACATAAACTAGACTGATAGTTTTTTCCTGGCACATTAAAATTTTCCAAGACAGCTTTTTTCAGGAGGTAAGACATTTTGTCTCTCATTTTACAAATGTGGTGTGAAACTCAAAGAGGAAAAACACTCCCTCCTCCCTCCTCCCCCAGCTCTCTGAGGAGGAGACTCATCATGGCACATACAAGAAAAAACAGCCACCCACACACTGGAGCCCTTCAAGCAGAAAGCACCTGACGGGAATTTAAAAGTAGGTTTTCAATGGTGAAGTTGGCGGAAATCTACATAAAAGCAGTTCTTCAAGGGAGGGTATTATGTGATATGAATTAGATGAATGTATTGAGTTCCTCTTTTTTTTTTTTTTTTTTGAAGCTGTGATGTCTAAAATTAAGATATTGTTATCCTGATCAAATATTTTCTTTGCAAGAGCTCATGCCTGAAGACAAGGAACAAAAATAAAATATAAGAGAGCATAATATATTTTAATGAAAGAAAGGTTACTTATCACTCAAAATCCTGAATTTCTATTTTTAGAAATCAGAGTGCTAGCTGCTTGAGTCCTCAAAACCCCCACTACACACAGAATCTAGCATTTAAAGATGAAATACGTGCAAAGAAACAGCAAGAAAATATGAACACGGTAAGTAATTGATTTGATTTTAAGGTCCTTTCATAAGACACTGAAGTGTTTGTATTTTTCCTTTTAGTAACAAAGCCTAATAACATTTTGATAAGAATTACACCTGTTTTTTCCAAAAGTTTTTCAGAGTCTTTACATGGGCCTCTTTAGGGCATTGCACTTCTTATCCTTAGAGAGTATATGGCTACATTAAATACATTTCAGTTCTGAGTCAGTTCCTTCTTCTGTAATGAAGGCAGAAGGAAACAGCTGATGCTGTTTAAGATCTCACTTAAATTTTCATTGCCTATGCATGTTTTATGTAAACTGAATTTATGTAGCTTTCTCAGTTTTAATTTTTCTTCCTATTTATTTTCAAATTGGATCCAAACAACTGGAGCTTTTATATTTAGCTTGTTTACTCTGCAGTGCAATGAGGTTTTTAAACAGCTTACTGGTTTGCAGGTTATTGATAACTCAATCTGGCAGGTAATTTCACACTGGCATCACCAAGGACATAACCATATCTGTCCTTCTTCTTGATGGGAGTTTCCTCCGATTTACACCATTTGAAAGTAACAATGTAGTAAAATTATATTTCTACCTTTCCCCACCAGTTGTGAAAGCCTTCCTCAACAGCACCAGCTCAGCACATCTTTCCTGTGAAGTATCCAAGGACAACTGAGATTTCTTTGTCTACCACCTCGTGTATTAATTACCCCATAAATCACTGCTGTTAACTCTGAAATTTGAATTGCTATGCACATGTCCTGGGCCTAGACTTTCTGACATGCTGTACCCATAACTAGCTGGTGGTAACTGCAGGTGTACTCAGTGTGATGTGACTTCTTAACCATTAAAAAGGGAGTCATAGATTGCTCTTTAGATGAACAATAGCAATCCAATAACATCCTCATCCTGGCATTCATGGAAAGCCATTCTTTTTAACTACCATATCCCTTTTATCTCTGCTTTTATCTGTGGCTTTCACAGATGAGGAGCACAGTAATAAATGCATACATTCCTGCTAAGGAAAACTGCACATACAGTCCTTAATGATGCCTTTTGGTGTCACTGCTGTGCAGAAACCTCTGCCTCTTGCTGCAGCAAGGCCCCTGATGGCTTTGCAGATGAGGAGCCCACTCAGAGAGGTTAAACAGACAGGGGGGTTGTGTGGTTTGACTGTCTGGAAGTCCTTGCAGTGATATTGACTTGTTAGATCGTCACCTGCAGGTGAATGAAAAGAATGTATGCACAAGTCAAAGCCTTGTCCTGGGCCACTCCATGCCAAATAACAGCTCCTGCCTTTTCTCATGCCAGTGTCCTGCTGGAATGAGTCCAGGGGAAGGCCATGAAAATGACCAGAGGGCTTGAGCACCTCTCCAATGAAAACAGGGTGAGAGAGTTGGGGCTGTTCAACATACAGAAGAAAAGGCTCTGGGGAGCCCTTGTAGTGGCTGGGGGCTTACAAGAGCTGGAGAGGGACTTTTTATCTGGACAGATAGTGATAGGACATGAGGAACAGCTTTAAACTGAAAGAACATGGGTTTAAGTTAGATATTGGGTAGAAATTCTTTACTGTGAGGATGGTGAGGCACTGGAACAGGTTACCCAGAGAAGTTATGGATGCCCCATCCTTAGAAATGTTCAAGAGCAGGCTGGATGGGGCTTTGAGCAGCCTCGTCTGGTTAGACGGCATCTGTCCATGATGAGGTAGTTGGAACTAGATGACCTTTAAGTTCCCTTCCACTCCAAATGTGATTCTGTAATTATGTGGTTCTATTCCTGTATTCATGGATCAGTAATCCAGCTAAATGTAGAAAGTTTGGGATTTTCTAGGGTGTTTTTACCTCTGTGATTGGCTGATATTTGTAACCATGTGGGAGCACCCAAGGTACTCTGACTCATCTCTTTAGTCCTGATGGAGGCTGGGATTCAGGCTTTTTATCAATAAAATGAAGTCAAGGTGATGGTGGTGGAGGAAGATCATATTATATCCTATGTCTTAACTGCAAACCCAAGTTCCTGCTGTCTCTCAAATAAATCTTGCAAGTTCCCTTCCTGCATCAACTGCAAACATCAATGTGCGCTCTGTTTCAAAGGAGGCTTCACTGAACCTGCTGTTAACACAGAACTGTGCAGCATGATACCAACTGATTCAATTAAATTCCTCTTCTTTGTTGTAATCCTCAAGAGTGTGTATATTATCTTCTCTTATCTGTCAAGTTTTTAGTATGGTTCCCAAGCTGTAATTGGACCTTAGTGTGAAATGGAGCCTCGCTGTGTTACAGACACAGACACACCAGCCAGGTGCTGTTGCTCTGTATCTGACTCTCCTCTCACGCTGAACAGAGTTGAAAGGTGATTGAAGACCTTATTTGTAGAATTTGTAATAACGATCTCCCCCGCATTTTGTACCTGTAACTGCTGCTTTTTGAAGATCCTGAAAATTAATTTTTTGTAGCTCTCTCCTTATGGTTTTACTGCAAAAGGGTTGGGGTAACTATAAAGGAAATCTATTCCTGCAAGTGGCAGGCCATTTTCTTTGAGAGGTGCCTCTTAAAAGCACAGAAAATCAATTAGCCATCCTTGTATTTCTGGCTTATGTCTTTTATGCCATTGAGCACCAGATAAATGCCACCCTTGAAGTCAGTCCCACTCTAACAGAGTGCTGCCCCACTAGCAGGCATTTATTTTGACAACAAAATCACAACTCTTTTTTCTTAAAAGTATGACATTTTTAATTTCCAATAAATACTACTTCTGCCTGGTGGAGAAGATTTTTGGAGGAAAGATTAAAGAATTACTTGAAATGTAATGAAAAATAAGAGAATTACTCTAAATATCTATTTTAAATGATGGCTTGTGGACATTCTAAATATCATCTGTGATGAATGTCTTGGAAACTTAAATAGCAGTTAGAATATGTACAATTTAAATTCCTAATCTCATAAAACTCTAATCTTAGGAAACTTTCTACTAAGCTACCGAGATTTTTTTCCTTCTCATTTTAAGCCTGTTCCAGAAGTGAATTATGGATCACTCTGCAGAACATTAGCTGTCACAGTGAAATTTGGCAACCCTGCCAGAGTACCCACAGTCTGTTTTATGACTTCATAAAATGCCCTATAAACAAACACTACAAATATATAACTGATATCAGAAGTCTTAACCCATAAAGGAATTCCAGGATAGCCACAGAACAAGTCCCAGAGTATTTGATTTCCTGTGGAAGGGCATGAGGTGACTGGTGTTGGTTGGGTACAGAGCAAACTGCCAGAGAAGGGTTTGTCATTTTAATTTTTAAATATCTGCCTGCCATTATTCATTGTGCCAGGATGCAAATTTCCAACACACTATAAACTTCATGCCAGTGTTTGGGCATTTGGTATTTCCACATCGTGGCAATTTAAGTGATGTATTGATTTTGAGGATCACTTCACTTTTTCCCTATTTTTAGAATGGCTATTAAGCAGAAGAACATAGAGCCTTAAATTTTCTTAATCAGTCTGACTGCAGACCTGAGTATGACATGGACACTACAAAGATGTCTTTGATGGATGTTATGCAACATGAGCTTATTCATTTTATTTCACTCGTACCATGGTCTGATGTAGGTGAGATAAAGTAGCTATGACACTTAGCAGAGGGAATTGGGTACTTCACGAGGGGATTCAGCTTATTTAAGAAGATTCCACTTATGACGTGGTCATTCTTCTTTTAAACCCTGTAGCTCTGTAATGGGAACTAAAAACTGCATTTCAGGTCTCATCTCATCAGGAATGAACTGCAAAGACTGAGTTTACAGGAAATAAGATCTGAGCTGAAAACACCCTTGCTTAACTAAATCAGAGTATCTAGTGCCTGAGAAATGGAGGACACACACACACACACACACACACACACACACACACACACACAAAATAAGAGGAAATAGTTTTTTAAGGAGAGGATAAATTTATAAGTAACACTTCCACCCCTCAATATCAAAGTCCTTGGGAGAAGATGAGATTGAAAAGCAGCTATAAAACGTTGCTAAGCTTTTGTCAATATAAAAAAAAAAGATAAAATTGTATGTAGCTTTTCAAGAGTCTGTAAGCAAACTTTTAAGAGAGAAACACAAACACAAATATTTAGTTAATTTGAGAAGACAAATTTCATGGAGTATTTCCCCTTGTATGTATGCATATGTAGAGATTTGAAATAAATTTATCTCAGGATTTACTAATAAAAAGCCCTGATATTAAGCAAAAGCATAAAACTGAAATAAACATGATAAAGCATGGTGTCTGATAAAGCTAATGTGAAAATAAATTAAAACAGACCCAAGGCTGACAGAGGCCTGCACAGTTGAGAGAGTCAGCAGTGTAAGTATAAGTCTGACTCCCTGAACACAGTAAATCTGAGCACAGGCTGAAGAGGTGATGACTGCTTTGTTTAGCATCATTCCCTACATCATGGCCATTCTCCCCCCAGCAGTAACAGTGGGAAAGGAATTCTCTCATGGATGCATTGAATCCATGGATCTGGCCATGGATCCAATGCATCTACGTATCTGTGTCTGAAGGAGCAAACTGTAATAATAGCAGTTAAGTTTAGAGAACACCCTGAACAAAAGAAATAAAATAAAGAAAATTACCTTTGTGCACACAGAGAGGAAAATCATAGAAATGCTACAATTTTTAGTATCTCAATCTAACTGCAGTCATTTGTTGCAACTCTCTGCCTATAAGAGTGATATTACAGATGATATTAGGCCATTTGGCTTGTAATTGCTGCTTCTTATTCTAATTTCATTAATTTGAAAACTGGCAAAAACCCAGTCTTGCTTATCCCTATTTAGCCCTATTACTTTACTTCCCTGTTGCCTTTCTCTTTTGGTTTTTTTTTTGGTTTTTTTCTTCTTCTACTTGGAAATTTAATATTGTGCACATGAAGGATTAAGATAGGATCCTTGCTGAGGTTGGTGTAGTTGGGCTGGGGAAAGAGAGTTGGTACCAATTCAGTTCTCTGCTCCCAGTTGTTGCTTGTTCTGTTTTTGCATCATCTCCAGGGTCCTCCCTGCACCAGGCACCCATCACCAGTACTGACGGCTCCTCAGGAGCTCTCTACCTTTCCTTGTGAATTTCCTTGGGTTTACCTCTCCTCGTCTTTTTGCTTCTCTTGTCTTCTCCATTGGTAGCTCTTGATTTCAAGGTTTCCTAGCTCAGGGTGCAAAACATCTCTGTTGAAATTCTCATGCTGATTTCTCCTGATTCACATCTGTCAATGCAGGCTTCAGGTTCACCACATTCCCAGCTGAACTTCTCCATGTTAGTTGTATTCGTGTTTATAAAACAGCTTACTGTTGGACTGTCCAAAATGCCTGGCACGTGTAAGAACTCTGCAGCCTCTTCAGCTTGCAATGACTTTACCCTCAGTCCCCTGGCCTTCTGCAGCTTTTCCTCCTCGATCTATATGCAACCATTCCTTCAGACTGTATTACAGCACTGGCCCCTCTAGCTGTTTTGTGGGCTCTCACATGGTTCTGTCCTGGATCTTTTTGTCTTTGTAAAATTTATTTCTCATCCATTGCCCTTCTCAACTATTGCCTCTAGGAGCATGAATCACACATCTGCCACTCCTGTCTTGCAACTGCACCATCAAGTCAAATTCACCACAGAGGTCTGAATTTTTTCAGCCAAATGTCTCCTTATTACCACCTTCCTCACTCATTATTTGTGAGTCAAGATGGCAGACGATTTGGCACTTTGCTATACAGTGTAGGGCCTCACATGTAAATCACATATAAATTCTGTGGTAGTCTCCCTAGAGAAATATCCACATTTCCAGCTAAAACTATCCAGGCCATTTTGATTTTTAGAAACCTCCTCTTCCTTTGTCTTCCATAAATAAAGTTTTGTGCTGCTCATATCTATTCAGAATTTGTAGAAAAAAAGCAATTCACTTTGAATGTAAGAAACTTTATTCTCATTCAAGACCCCTGAATGACCCGTTCTCCTCTAGTCAGATATCTAGTCAGCCTCTCCCTGAAGAACTAGAACATTTTAAGTAGTTCACCTTTTAAGTTTCTATTATATTTTCATGCCTCTCCTAGGCTCTACCTCCCATGCGAGGGGAAAAAAGCACCTTGTTAACATTCATCAGATTATTGTGACTCACTGTTCTGTTTCTTGATGTAAAGTGAAAAATAACACATTAGTTCTTTAACTGACAAGAGTTCACTGCCTCTTGCGATTGCCCTAAGTGCATTCTGTATATTATGTCTCATCTTCTACCCACATGGCAAGTTGACTAAGAGGAATAACAGTGTACTTCTGGTTTTGGTGAACAGCTGCTCCTGCAGCTGGGTCTTGGTCCACACCTAGAGTCTTTGGAGTATACAAATGAAAGAGCTGCCAGATAAAAGTGGTCATTCAGAGGTTTTTGTCCATCATTCCCGGTGGTCTAGCTCATAGTGAAGGATTAAAATGGGTTTGTCCTTCAAGACAAACTGCAGGAGTGTGCTGTTTAATCCATGGCATAAGGTATTCCACTGCATTCCTCATCCTCCCCAAGCACCTCAGAGCTTCCAACACAGAAAATGCATATAACACAGAAATCTGTCACCATAAAATTTTAATTAAGTGTTCCTGGTTCGGGTAGTAAATTTGGATTCGTACCAGGATGAATATATAATTTACTGAATAAATAAATATACAGGATCAATTGGTTATTCCTAGCATACAATGGGTTGATTTCCAGCTGACATGGCACTTGCTCTGCATCATTAGGTTTACATCAATTTTCGTTCTCTTATCTATTAAATCTTCTTCAGATACATAATGCAGTTGGGTTACCTATTATTAAAAATTATCTCAAATTCTTTCCAGTATTGTTTTATTCATGGGTGACTCTCGAAAATCCTTAAAGATGACTAAGATCAGACATTTTAGGAAAAAAAAACATTTCTACAAAGACTGCAAGGACTTTTTTTCCCATTTGAAAGAGCTACTCAAGGAATAAGTTTCTCCCTTTTTTAACCAATATGCTCTTTCTGAGACCACTCACTGACCTGTCTCACTTTAAAAATCTGCACATTAACATACTCTATTAAAATTCAATTGGGTCATTTAAGAAGTGCATAGGAAGTAAGTTGTTTTACTTAGAAACCTTGGACAGAAGAAAACATAAAAATGCAATAAAGTTGTTTAAAAAGCTAAAGGTTCTTTTGAAAATGTCATTTCATGGATTTCTATCAGTCCACGGAAGGGGAAAGCAGATATTCTAACCAATAGAAAATGTATACTGGGGAATAATAATTTTTTTAAAAACTCTTCAGTGAAAATGAGATAATCTGAAAGCAGTAACACCAAATGGAACTGTACAAGAAAACGAATAAATTGCTTTGTAAATTAGTCAGGCTTTTCAACCCCATAAAAACATTAATAGTGTTTTTTTTCCCATTAGAATTATCTTATTTTGAAACGTGAAATTACACTAAAAGGTGATTGAGATAGAGTTCTCCTTACAGAGAAGATGTGAACCATAATGATTTTCATTTACAAAGGAAAAAAAAAATGAGTCAAAAATCCCCCCAGTAATCACTTTTTAAAGTATTGGAAGAAACTAAAGAGAACCTCTTCAGACTGAATTCTTTATTGCTTGAGAAATTTAGTTTGTGTTTGTCTATTCCTGATATCACTCTTAAAATCTTGAAACTTTTTGGACGTTGTGTATTACAACATCTCCAATTCATCCTATTACAAGCTATTGAAATGCCAGCTTTGACTTTTATCCCATTAATTTTGTCAGCACTTGCTTGAAATATCAGGTGTATTTTTTTTTATTTTTACAAAGTTTTCCCATGTATTTTGAGTTCCCAAAACCTTAACAGATGATGAATACATAGGAACTCATCAAGCATTTGATGTGTTTTTCTGAAATATATCTGAAGAAATTCTGAAACATTTTATTCTGAGGATTGATATGGATGTGGGGTTTTTTCTGATGAGTTTGTATGAACTCGGAAACAAGTTCTAGCTGGTAAATTCCTTACACATGGACTAAAAATTACTGTGACAGAGATGTTCTCTGTGATGGTTTGTTTCTTTTAACGTCGCTTCCAAAGGAGTTCTAATTTTGGAAACTTGATTAGTGCAGGTTAATATTTTGACATTCTTCCAAAGAATTTAGAGGAACGTCCTAGTATGGGAGGTAGCAATTAGATCAAACTAAATGGGACACTCATTCAAATAACTTATAGGGCCATTACATTTCAGAAGCAACATCATCTGGTAATATAAATAGACATAATTCACTATGAACAATAAGTTTTCTAGATATTTTCATGCTAAATAGTCATGATGAGGTTTTCTTTCTTTACATATTTGTACCAATATATTTTTTCATTGCAATGTTTCCTATATGCAGGATGGCCTCCCATTTAAAAATAAAAAATCAACATTTTATCCCTTTCATCTTTTATGCTGCATTTGCTCTCATATTTTCTTTTACAAATACATTCCTCTTCTTATATTAATGTGCAGATAAAAAAACTATAATTCTAGGATTTAAATTTCCAGGAAAGGAAATCAGAAAATGAAGGGTGTGGCCCCAGAATAAAGAAATAAATATTGAAATGTTTTTCTACGTCTTTATAGATGAAAGACTGTGAAACAACAGAAACTAATATACAAAAGACTTGATATAGCTACTCTGAGAAAAGTGAAAAGAAAAAGTAAAGGAAAAAAGAGGGAAGGAGAGTGTTAAGGTGGTATAAAACCCTACACAAAAAGAGAAGATTTGCAGCATTACATCACATAAAGGACCATCTAGGTAGGTAATGTGTCTTTGACAGTGGCCACTTTTGACAAGTAGCCTGAGGTGTATCAGCTGCTTAGGTGTACCTTATCATTTATTAATTAAATTGTCTATCTTTAAACAGAAACTCATTGCTTCAGGTAATTTTCCACTCTAGGATGTAATAAGTGGGATGTCTTTTTTGCATAAAAATGACCTGATCTTAAACGAAAACAAAGATCAGTTACAAGATATTCCAAAGCCCAATTCTGAGTAAAATGGGATTACGCTAAAAAGTGGGATTACTGAACTGAAATATTCAGTCTGTATAAAAAGTCAGAAACACAGAATACACGTGACTTTGGAGGAACCACATAATCAACATTTGAAGCTGAGGTCTAAGGACGGAAAGGAAGGAAACACTTGTCAGCAGCAGCATTTCTGGTATATCAGCTGGGGCTGAAAATGGGTGCTGGGCACAGATATGCAGGTGCAGTATCTTGCTGAACCAAGAGCAATGCATCTTTGAGCTTTGTTGTGGTGATGTGTGGTAGAAGATGTGTGGTCCAGAGCCAGGGACCATGAGCATCCCTTGTGCCACAGACCTTCAGGCCTCAGCTGGTGCTGCCAGCAGCAGCCCGGTGACCTGTAGCTCTGGAGATATAAAACTTACTGACATTGTCTAAAAGGAAGACAAATTCAATTTAAAAAGAAGCCCAGGAAGACCTTGAAAATGTACTGACATCAAGCTCATTCATGCAAGTTTACCTTAGTACTACTGTGCCTTAGTTCTGTTGCAGGGAGAACTCAGTATATGAAGTGAGGATCCTTCCTGGTACATTTTTGTTTCAGTGTTGTGCTTTTCATTTTCTAGCTGAAAATTATAGTTCTGGACTAATGAGTCAGGCACAATGGTGGGCTTAACTGCTTCCCTTGTATCTGAAGACACATTAATTACATTCTCCATTCAGTTGTGCTTAGACTTGAATGGGGAAAAAATAAGTCTTACACACGGCTCAGGAGGCTGGGCACATGTCAGTGCTCCTGTAGTGCACGCCCAAGAGAAATGAAAATCACAATATTCTGATCTTACTGATAATTCTCATTTTGCAGCCTCAGATATCTTAAATATAGTAAACTCTTCGAAATTTCCTGCTCATGACCACTGGGGACTTACATAGTATATTATTTGATGTGGGTTTAATTATTGGGGTTTTCACTGAGGAAGGTAACGAGAAAGAGGATTTTACTGAGCACTTTTTTTGCACATTATTTTTCCAGGATTTATTCTTGATGGCTCTGAACTAAGAAAGTTTTTTAATCTTGGGAAAGGACTTTTCCATAGTTTTGGATTTGAAATAATTTTCTGTCCCTTCTACTCTTCGTTGAGATGAAAGAAAGCCAATCATTATTGGAATCTTAGTTTCAGAAGTAAGTGGATGTTTTATTTTTGTTGTATACCTACATCTGTGTGTATTGTGTGACTTTCTACTAGGAGATGGCCAACATCACAGGATAACTTGATGCTTTTTGAACTTCATAAAAAATTTAACATCCTTAACATAGTTTTATAAAAATACAGTATAAAAATTTAGAAGAAAGTATCATTTTTAGAAAGGAACCTAAAACTTTACCTTGACTGACCTAATTTTTATTTAGTGTAGTATTAGACAGCATTTTAAAATGGAAGGATGAGTAATAAAAGTTCTTAATATAATTCCATCTGCTATTCTAAAGCCTATGTTTGGTTTTACCCTCTCATCTGTACAAGGATAATTAATACGTGTTTCTAATCACTCATTCCTTCTGTTTCAAAGGAATAAAAGAGGTAGCACTTAAATAGGTGCTGAGCTGGATGAAAGAAGTATTTTTGGTGATTAGAAACGGTAGAGAAAAAAAGAATCTAATGACAAAAAAATGAACATTAGCAGATTGACATTTTCAAGTGTCTGAATGACACAAAGAACAAGAGCACCATTATACAAACTTGTTTCCCAGAACAGAAAATGGATTGAAGAAAATTGCTTAGAATGAATTGCTATCAAGTTGAGTTACAGGGGAAAATTAAAGAGGTTTTATAGAGCAGTCACTGAATGAGGTAGTACATCAAGACTCCTGAGCAACCATTTATCTTAGGGTTAGTGTGTTATAATGAGAGTTGGGTCATTTACTGATGAGTAATATATATATATTTACCTAAGGGTGGTAAACATAATTAAACAAACCTTTTCCTTGAATTATCCCTTGAAGGCTATTTGCTATATCCTGCAGAAAAGCTGTTGGCAGAAAGATCAGCACTGTACATCAGGAGCAGCTCTGTTCCCTCCGGATTCTTTTCCCAGCTATAGTGTTAACTCATCGGACCTGCTCTGTGTCTACATCTTTTGCCAGACTAGCTACATGACTGACCAACACGAGAAATTTGGTCAGCTAACAATTGACAAAAGATAAATGTATTTCCAATAAAGTCTCTGTTGTGGTGTGATTTCCTATACTTGGGGATATGACTAAGATACGCAGATTCCTAATTTCTAGTAGGAGAATCAGTAACCAGAGTACGGCTGGAATAAGATCAAGCTGGAGTTGCTGCACTGATGTAATGGTACATCATGAACATTTGACCTCATTAACAGTGAAATCTAACTATTCCTCTATGTCTATTTTAAGTGCAGAAAAAAATATTAAAATTTATTTTTATCCTTTGTATTCCAAAAATTATGTAATTAATATATTCTCAACTGATAGGCAGAACTGCGAGTTCTTTGAAGCAGGTTCCAAACCCAGAGGAAGTTAGAAAAAGAGGGGAAACCAGCAGCTCTTTTAGTTAAATGAAAAATACACCTGGTTTCTGGCAGATTCTTTTCTATTTAATCAAGTATCTTCATTTCATATTAGGAGATCTCTGGAAGTAGAGTCGAAGTGCTGCAGCAAGGTCTCCCCTGTATCAAAGATTATTAAAATCCAGCAATAAATTAATATACAAATTATAGGATACTGCATGTTATACTAAAGAACATTATGACCTGAAGTCTAGGCTCTGGAATATTCACTAGATGGATGTTTTGTAGCAGAAAATAAGGAGCTCCTTATTTGACCATTCAGTGGCACATGAAGAAATAATTACAGAATCTGTCATTTGTTTTACCAGGACAAATGTTTGTTGTTTTAAAATGTGTGTTCTGTAAAAGGCATCCCGCAATTAAATGCTCCCCCACTCATGTTCAGGGATCAAAACCATGAAAAGGCTCTCCCCATGCAAACAACAACAATAGCTACCACATTGTGTGCATTTATTTTCAGATGAAAAACGCTCTTGTCTCTTTAGTTAATAATCTCTGCCAATTTGGCCTGATGGATTTACTGCACATCATTTACTGCTGCTGTCCAAATAATCTCTATTCATGCCAGTAAAAGAGACTGTCAACAACTGCAATAATAGCGCACTTGTTTTTTCACCACTCCAAAAAGAAGAGACATCCTGAGTTCAGAGGGATTCTGAAAGAAATAGTGTTAATGAATAGCCGTCCCAGCTGTATGCGCTATGGCAAGTGAAAAACCTCCCCAAGTATTGCATAACTGAGCATCACATCGCTGTCCTCCCGAGCAGGCACCTTGCTTGGTCTTGTTAGCATCACTGCAATTGCACAGGATACAGGTTAGCACAGAACTGGCCTCAATATCTGCAGTGAAGCCAAAAGGTTTTATCCCCACAGACCAACTAATGCTGAAGAAACAAGATAATTTTCATCTACTTCAGCTCTAGTTCATCTAACCCAATGGGAGTAAGTAGTTACACAAAATTTGAGAAACAAGAGCAAAGAGAAAATTAACTGCTGTAACCCTTCGCTGATGTTTTTATGCTCCAGACTAGAATAGTAACTCTCTCCCTGAAAAAATAATAATTTTCTCTGTCCTTCACAAGGGCATTCCACATTTTCACAGGAGACCGAATTTTCTTTCATGCTTTCCTCAGCCCTGGACCTCCTGCAACAGATTCTGATTTGGCAACATCCTCTGGTAGGCCACCCACACCATCTGGAGAAGAGACTTTCTGCAGAGTGAATGAAGCAGCTGTAAGAGTGTTTTTAGGGAGGGAAATGAATAATGTGGCAACAGAGGATTTGCAGGCATTAGAGACGTTCTCCAAGTATCACGGCTCTGATTTCACTCCCCATTGAACTGAGACAACTCTGCTCATTACACAGACTGCTTTTTGTACCATAGGGTGTTGGGATCACTGGACTTTTCAACTACTGCCAGAGGCTTTATGCAAGGGCCACCATGGTTTTGTAAGATCTGCAAAGTATTATTGTTTAAAGCCTCCTTCACAATGGAGACCCCAATCAAGATCCAAGCTCTGCCTAGTTGTATCATGGCTTACATCATTTATCTTGAACAACAAAGAATCTTGAAAGATCCAGAGATGAGTTTTTTTCCAAAAGGAGTATAGACACAGGAATATTTTTCAGTTAACAGGAGATTTAATTATAAAAAAAAAATATCCTTTTACTAGCTGTTTCTTAGGTTTTATTATAAAGAAGCAAAAAGTATCATTTTGGTACTCTGTAAAACAAATGGTGTATTTCAACCTTTTGATGAAACTCCTGATAAAAATCCCTGCTCCAACTGCTCTAGAATTGAAATAAAAACATATAGATCGAGAGACATCTGGATTTGCAGATCTTATGGCTGCAAATAGGAAATCATTTTCATTTGGTAAATATTGGACCAATTCTGAGTCCTGAAGAGGGATAACTAACTTCTTTTCATTGCTTTGTTACTTTCATTCAGGAACAGTTTGTCCTTAGGAGCAACCTTTATTTTTCAGTTGTTTTCTATTTTACTCTCCAGCATGCTTTTTTCTTGTTATATACTTTCCTTTCTGACATGAAAAATAAAACAAATAACCAGCATGGCTACATAACTGCTTTCTATTGCAACCAAATTGTTCTAAAATAAACCCTACATACATATATTTACAAACACCAATAATTCAGTGGCATTTCACTCTAATCCTCTCTAATCCCAAGGGATCTATTAACAAGAATCTGGGTAACCCTTCCCTTCAGGGACAGGTCATAACAAGTCTTGGTAACCCTGTGTGATGGCCTCTGTACAAAAACATTAAAAATGTCATGCTGAAAATAAAGCAATATAACAAAATCTGTATGTAGAATTAGTGCTATCTGTTATTTTCCTCATATTTTGTGGATAAAGAATATCCTTTTCTCAGCTGTCCATTTTAAATGTATGTCTCATCTGCTGCATTTTTTTTGCCATTTACGATATTCAATTGAAAAAACAAATACCAGTCTTTGGAAAATAAATTTATTCTTAGCAGTATAGGACCAATTTTTTCTTAGTCACAAGGAGCAAGGACACATGAATTAAAAACAATGTAGAAAAATTATCTATACCAAAATTTTTTACTATTCTTCTTAGAACCTGTTTTGTATTAGTGGTTCCTTCAGAGATAATTTGCACAAAACAGCATCTCAACATCATAGACTTTTCAGAAAAGGTCAGCCAAATGTACTCTTGTAATGCACAGTTTTTTTACCACAGAAAAGATGGCTTTGTGAATTACAGTAAAATTTCATGAAAGCCAGCGGGGAGGTATAAATAAAAACCTAAATGTTTAGTGCAAGTTATTATAGCTAATCTACATTTTCAGATACATAAATCTGATCTTTTTTTAATGAACTAAGAATAATATGAAATTCTTTTCTGGCAATTCTGACTTGCCTAGCACCAAAAAATAAAATGAAAACCCAATTTTCACACTTCCTTTTAAAATCCCCTACTTAAAAAAAAAAAAAAAAAAAAAAAAAAAAAAAAAAAAAAGAACCAGAAAAAAAAAAAAAAAAAAAAAAAAAAAGGAAAAAGAAACGAAGGAAAAAAAAAAAGGAAAAAAAAAGTGACTTATAGTGTCCCCAAAATAGTGAGAAATTATTTCTTTGCCCAGACTGAAATTCTTGGCTGATATATAGGGTTTGGGGTTTCGTATTTGTTTGGGATTTTTCTTGTTTTTCTGGTTAAATATGACCTCTGTTCAATATAACCACTTTACTATGAAGAGATTGAACAAGAAAAATTAAAGTCAAAATATAAAACAATTATATTTTGGGGGGAAAAATAAATATTGTTAAATTCCTTTACTACTCATGATTGAACAGCAAAGACATTAAATCACTTGTAAATTTTTCAAAATCCTCCAGTTTAATTACATGCTGGCTTTGAATGTAAATCTTTGATGACCTCCACCTTCATCATAATGTGCTTTTTTAGCAATTGCACTCTGCCCATATATTAAGAGGAAACTTAAATGCTGCACACTTGCAATAACTCAAGCTAGTTTTTTACTCTCCCTTTTCTATGCTTCATTCCACAGGTATCCTTGTAAAGCAACAGAGTCATTCATTCTTCATGTCCTATAAATCATAGTTCTTCCTCATTACACTGGCCATAACACGCTGGTCCTCTTGAGTTATGTTGTTTACATGATGCTGACAGCTGGAACTTGCTTGAAATACAGACACTTGTCTTTAAATAGCAACCAAACTTCAAAGGGAGCTGAGATGGTTACCCTGTGGGCTTGCATTTGAAGCAGCAATATTTATGGTAGCTTTTCTCTTGATAAAAATAAAATATTTTAGAATCATGGATGAGATTTTAAATAGCCAACATATCTAAAAGTGCCACCCACCTCTGTGAATGTGAATTTTCTAGAAACGAATGAGTGCTGGTGATGATCTCTGAAATGCATAACAGCCAGTAAATTCACCTTGGTGTTATGCATGGGGGAGGTCTCCATATTCCTGTCTAGCAAGCTAAATATGTATTTGTGCTGTGGAAGGGGACATCTGCCACTGATTAATAACGTGATGTAAGACATGGAAACATTTAGGCAGTGTTATTGGGTGACATAGCAGCTATCCAGATACTGTTAAATACAACAGATGTTCTGAAGTTTCTGTCTACAAATCTGTAGCCTGTTCTTGTTTTGAAGGAAAAATCAGAAGTTTTTTGCTACCCTTCACTATCCATGCATTCCAGCTGCGCTTCAGCTGCACCAAACCTCAGCAGAGTATTTTGCAGAGAAAGCTTTTAAGTGCTCCGTTCCCTTCTCCATCTCTGTGGTTCACTGTCTTGGCCATTTTACTGGCTGAAATGTGCTCCTCATAAGAATGTAACATTCTGATCAGAATAGGAAAAGAGTTTGGTTAAAGTGAAGTAGGTGTGACCTGTTAAAGACATCTTCAATGCCGTGAAACCTTCTGAATAAAACTTTTGGGTATACACCTCCAATTTCAGCATTTAGACCCTTAAACTTTCCTCTCCATATCTTCCTAAATACCTATTTGTTTGTGTTGCAACAGACTTGAATTTGAAATTTGTACTGAGGAAGAAAGTTTCATGTAATCTATTGTGATAAATAATATGAAATAACAAGTAATCCAAGAATATTTATTTTTGCATTACTATTTGATGCATTTATCAGTTTCCATACTTTTTCCAAGTAGAAGACATACATTCTATTCTTCGTGTTTTCTTTCTATTAAAAATCTTTCTACCTTAATTGTTGAAATACAACCACACAATATCATATAAATTCTCTTAAATTCCCCTTGCTTTTTCTGAACAAAGTTTCTCCTAAGCTTAACTTCTCCTCTATCATCCCTGTATTTTTTGTCTGAAATGGGCATCTAAGCATCAGGCTAAAAACCAGAATCTGTCTAGATACAAGTAGGGAACAGGACTAGTGTCACTCTGGTTTGGGAACACATAAAACGTGAAATATATATAGGTCTCCAATATCTGTGTTTATTTCTAGAAGAAGAACTGGGGCTGATTGTATTAAGTAACTTGGAAAAAATATAAATAAAAAAGTGATTCCCCTTCCATACACCATTCATCTTTGGAGTAAATCTCTATTACAATAGCGCACAGTTCACATAAAGCACAAGAGTCAATCTATTCTATATTGATTCTCAAATTTCACAAAGAAGACTTGTTAACCTGAAATTATATGCATTTTTAAATGGTCAAGTTCATGGTATCAAAATGTAAAGTTGTCCACTATAATGATGAAGTTTAAAATCACCAGTGAATGAGGAATGAACTTTTATTATAAGGCTGTCTTATGGGGTAGAACTGTTTCTTTTGAAAGGAACCTATGGATTTGTCAGAGATGTTTCCTCTTAAAATAAATTTTATTTCTAGAACAAAGGTCAAAAATAATAGGGAAAAAGCTCTCTGTTACTCTCTGATATTATTTTTAAAAAAGATACATTATATGATANNNNATATATATATATATATATATATATAGGGATTTTGTCTTTCTTTCATATGGCCACAAACACATAGTGAACATCTGACAATGAAGCAACTGTAAAAACTTTTGGGAATTGAACACAAAATCCATTTAGCAATGTGCTGGTATCTAACTGGTATCAAGCTGGCAGACTTCTCCCTGTGACTATGTGTGCTTCTAGCTACAGATTTCTGAATATAATTTAGGATGGGATTGTTTTCTCATTTTGTTTTTTTTACCCTAGAGCAGTCCTAAATGCATTCAAAGTTTGAGTACACAGATTTAATTAAAGTTTCCTCTATAGCAGCTCACTTTCCTAATTTAATGTGACATGTGATTCAGTTAGAATAAAATAGGTTTTTCATTTTCGTGCATTCACCCAAGCCAGTCAAACACAGTTGACAAACAAGTAAGCACTGGTTGAGAATTAAGAGTATTTTATAAATTTATGTAGAAGGAAAAGATAACTTTTTATTAAATTGATGACTGCAGCATGCACTCATGCATGTAATCTACCCTGCTTTTTATTCACGTTAAGGATACCAATCCATAGGTAAATGCTTGATTTAAAGTGTAAGAAATTCACAAAATCAGATAATATCAAGCTATGATATGCTAAGATACCAAATCATTGTTATTATTTCTTCACGTCAATAAAAGTGCATATCTAATCCATTAACAGAAAGGGAAGGGAAAGAAGAAAAGTAAAAATATTAGACACTAAGTGAAAACTATTCCTGTCTTTCTGTTTCAGCCAAGGCTATTCAGTCCTGTCAGAAGGACTATTTGCAGATCAGTATCTTCATGCCATCGCTTTTCCTACTGCAAAGTGTTTTGCACATATCTGGACAAAATACAGGATGTTGTCAAAACAGAAGGACATGGAGAAGAGCAGAAAGTGTTGGTTTTGGTTCTCCAAATAGGATATCAAATGCAACACTGAACAGACAATCTCGGCCTTATTTGACAGGTTTTTGTGAGCAGAGCTCATTGCTGAATGGGAAAATACCCAATACCCCCTTTTTTTACATTGAGAAAAGCTAGCATCTTCATCCAGGAGCAGGATCACTTTAGTCTTATGTTTCCTAATTGGTCATTCCTCAAACTCACACCATATCGTGCCTCAAGGTTTCCATATGTATCTGTTTAATTAGAAGGCAAACTCATTCCTCAGTGTTAAAGAAGGGTAAGAGATAAAATGCTGAAGTACTGCATTTCCTTTGACATAGAACTGTGGGATGTGAGTACTTTGGAAGGTCTATTATGCATCTCACCCTAGCACAGGTAATAGCAGTTCAAGTTAGAAATGCTCCTGAGTCCATTTTCTCCTCAAAGTGAAACTTATACAATGGTTACTCCTATTAATAGTACTGGATTCATATAAGTCTCCAGAAGCCCTGGTGTTCATAATAGTGTGGAGAGACACAGATTATTATCATCTGCTTTTTACCCTCAGTCAGTGTGCAAAGCTGGTCACGGGGTACTGAAGGTGCATTCAAATGTCTTAAATATAGAAATCTGGAGTGTATGAAAGAGGAAGTTTTCAAACCACATTGCTTCACTTGCAATAACAGCTTGCCCCGCAAAGACCTGCTTAAAATATATATGAGCTATCACTTACATTTTGAGACATACATTTTGAGACACGGTAAGAGAGGATAATTTTAGTTAACTATGATACTGCGATAAAATTCTTCTCTACACAGATTCCAAACAAATTATAGTTTGGTTTTTTTTCTCTTTATTCCATAGTAGACTTTCAGCCTTCGGAGCACCACTTTTAGTTTGACACTTTTGGTATTTACTATACCTGATTATGCTTACTCTTATTGCTGTCATGGTGACTATTCTCCACGTCCCCTGATGCATATTTTTCCTAGGTCAGCTTTTGCCTGGGATACGATTTTCTTAATAATTTAGCCCTAGAGTGCCAGTTTTGATTATATCTCCCTAATAGTTTGTTGCCTCACATGAGAATTAAACAGAAAGTGTGGGAATAGTCTTCTGTGGAACTTGGTGTCCAGTGTAGTGTTTCATGTCTTATCTGTAGTTTAAATTGCACATTTACTTGTGGTTCAGACAGTATATCCAAAGCCCTGAATATTTTAATTTTTATCATATAAATGCTATATTATAGTAATGCTACTTTATTGATTGCAACATAAAAATCACATAAATAGTTTCTGACTGAAGTGGGTAGAATGAATTCCAAAGAATTATCTCATTTTAGAGAAACTTTAAGTAACTTGAGGATCATTACAGAATCAAACATATATCAGCCTGAATATGCAGTTCTTTGTCACAGTGACAAAGGCAGCAAGCTAAAAAGCACAGCTCAGAGTTTCCTGCAAAATACATTTTTCTACTCAAAAACCAAACTCATTAATGAGTTTGGGTGTTTGTGCTGTCATGGACACATATATGGAGAGAGACATGAGGTGTCTAAGATCCTTATTTATATCAGCATCCACTTTGAACTTGACTGTATGGATCCTTTGAGGTCCAAGGGACTTTTATCAATAGACAAGGGCAGAGTTAGCTATGTACTACAGTCAAATACTCTGCTTCAAGTAATATTAATCTTAACTTTTCCCTTGCCAACACTAGCGTTTGCAGGAAGCCCCAGTTTGGGCATTCAAAGAGACAACTGATTCCCTCATCATGTATTAATCACATCCTGTGTGCAAGGGCATCCTTGTAAAACATTTTAACCTCTGCTTTTATTGTGTACTTAAAAAATTAATCATGTCTTAGAAAATGTTATATATAGATCGTGTAGGCCTGTGTGATGGGTAATTAAAACCTTCTATATTCTCAAAAAAAAAAAAAAGTCAGGGCCATGGTCTGAATTCTCTCCCACTTTATTGTTTTCACTTAGTATTGGGATTGCCATTTTTGTGATGCTTTTGTTTCTGTTAGTATGAATATGATGGTGCAGTAAGAAGATGTTCTTTATTACATAATAAATTATATGTTATTTCACAGAATCACAGAATCACAGAATCTGCTGAGTTGGAAGGGACCCACAAGTTCTCTGGCCCTACACAGGACCATCCCCAAGAGTCACACCCTGTGTCTGAGAGCATTGTCCAAATGCTTCTTGAACTCTGCCAGGCTTGGTGCTGTGACCACTTCCCTGGGGAGCCTGTTCCATTGCCAGCCACCCTCTGGGTGAGGAACCTTTTCCTGATATCCAACCTAAACCTCCCCTGACACAACTTCAGGCCATTCCCTCGGGTCCTCTCACTGGTCACCACAGAGAGGAGATCAGTGCCTGCCCCTCCTCTTCCCCTCATGAGGAAGTTGTAAGTGCAATGAGGTCTCCCCTCAGTCTCCTCTTCTCCAGGCTGAACAGACCAAGTGTCCTCAGTCACTACTCACACAACTTCTCCTCAAGGCTCGTCACCATCTTTGTTGCTCTCCTTTGGACACTCTCTAACAGTTTCATGTTTTTCTTATATTGTGGCACCCAAAGTCGCCCCCAGCACTGGAGGTGAGGCTGCCCCAGTGCAGAGCAGAGCGGGACAATCCCCTCCCTTGCCCGGCTGGCGATGCTGTGCCTGATGCCCCCCAGGCCTCCTGGCTGCCAGGGCACTGCTGACTCAGATTCAACTTGTCATCAACCAGGACCCCCAGGTCCCTTTCCATGGCACTGCTCTCCATCCCCTTGTTCCCCAGTCTGTCTGTATACCCAGGGTTGCCCCATTTCAGGTGCAGAATCCAGCACTTGCCCTTGTCGAACTTCTTATGGTTGGTGATTGTCCAACCCTATGATTTGTTGAGGTTTCTCCACAGGGCCTCTCTTCCTTCAAGGGAGTCAACAGCTACTCCCAGTTTTGTATCATTGATCATTTGTATCATATAAACTTAGTATCCCATCCAGTCCTGTGTCCAAGTCATTTTAGAAGACATTGAAGAGCACTGGCACTACAATGGGTCCCTGTGGAATTCAACTAGTGACAGGTCACCAGCCCGATGTCACCCCATTCCCTATAACCCTTTCTGCGTGACCCATGAGCCAGTTGCTCACCCATCATGTTACGCGGTTATTTAGCTGTGTGCTGCACATTTTGTCCATAAGGATACTGGGAGAGACATAATTGAAAGCTTTACTGAAATCCAATATTAAACAAAAATCCAGTACCTGGAAACTGAAGTTAGATAAAATCAAGCTAGAAATCGAGTGGGAGTTCTGACAATGAAGATAATTGACTTTGGAACCACTTGTGAAATAGTGCAGCAGGTTCTACAGAACTGTTAATACTCTAAGTCAAGACTGGGTTGTCACTGTTATTAAGTTTTAAATAAACAGGATTTGATTAAAGAAAGATCCAAGGCCTGTTGTTAGGCACAATATCTAACAATTCTTTCTGGCTCCAGAACTTCTGAAATACGTGCTGTAAAACAAGGTTTATTTTCAAATCCATTCACACAGCAGTATTTGTTTGCTCGTTCTTGCTGTTACTCTTCTGTGCTTTCAGAAAAGTCATAGGAGACAGTCTAATACCATTTTAGTCACAAAGCAATTTCCCTCCTGGTGGAAGGAAATTCTTTTCTTCTCTGAAACACAATAGGAACATAAAGGAAAGGAAACCATTCTCTCATACTTATATTTATCTTTTTTTTTCTTCTTGTATGGTTAACCAGTTTACAAAGCTTCAAGCCACTCCATACAGCTTTCATGCAGTATTATGGGGATGGAAACCAAAAGAATGAAGATACAGTCACATGCCTGAAGGCAGAGGTCAAAATTCTGCTCTTACTTTACACCAAGACAAACCCAGAGCTACTACTTCAGAATTTACAGATTTTCCATATATTTCCTACCAAAGCCTGAAGGCAAGGTATAGACCATCATAGATGGGGAAAAAAAAAAAAAAAGAGTTTTTAAACATAATATTCGGGAATTATTTCATACATGTTCTTGTTTCCCAGCATCTTCCCCCTCCTAAACTTCCCAAAGTAAACATCCGTACATTTACAGAATCCTGACATTCTATTGTGCCATGCAGAAGCTTTTGTCCTACATTGCAGTGCCAGGTAACTCTAAATGTCAAAAGAAACCCGCCTCTTTGTAGTGTCACTTACAGCTCTCATCATAATTTCTTTTGTTCTGCTGGCATTTATTTCTTTATGGAGAACTGTCAGCAATTCTGGAGGAAATGTTCTGCAGATTTTGAAAACATGCTCCAAACAGCTTACCTTATACACAGCTGAAATGATGGTGGATTTCCAGATGGTCAATTTTTTATTGACTTCTGTGCACAGATTAATCTATTCTGAAAGTTCAAACCACCAACAACTAAAGCTTCAAGGTGCAATAAACATAATGCACTGTAGCTATGGGTCAATAGTCATCTGCATTACGGGACCTGTGAAAGTTTCACTGTATTCTCTGATTGATGTATGTAACCTCTTTCCACTCTTTAATCAAGGACTCTAGTAGAGGAAATACGTATTAATTGCTGCAAACCAATATTAATTTCTGCGAAATTTTATTTTTCACCCCTCCTTTGTTGATTTACCCCACAGCCATTGTCTTATTACTGTAGGTAGAATTCAAATTGTTATTAGATTATGATATCTATCTCTCAATAATCATATGCAAATCACAGTACACATTCTACAATCTGGTATGGCATTTCAAATTCAAACATTTAATTCAATACTTCAATATTTCAAGGCAGCTGCTTCTGAACATTCTGTTTCCTTATAGCTCATGACTGACTGACACAGAGGGGCTGCACAGCAGACTGCAGCAGTTACAGTTTATGCTTCAGCACAGCTATTAATCCAACTTTTTGCTGAACATTATGTACTATATACAACTCCTTACAAGTGAGATAGTCAAATAATTGGACTTCTAAGAGCATTAAGGTTTTTTCCATTGGTGTGTTCTTTGAAAAAATTAAATATTACCATAAAACTTCCCTTTTCATATGGGCTTTGGCTTTTCTGGGTTTGACTTTAGCATTTTGGAGAGTTTTTTGGACTTCTTCCTGCTTGATCAATTAATTGTCATCATGGAAAGAAACTGGATATTCCATCCTCTGACACCAGACATCCATCTGTGACTCAGGATTTCTTCTGACATCTGAAGTGGGTTTGGCTACTCAAACTTCTCAGACACATCTGTTTAATTGTTCCTTCGTGATGACAGAGATCCACAATAAAAGCCCTGAAAGAAGACTCAGTTGAACAACATAGTATCGATAATCTACCTTTATTAAGGTCTACCAAAATTCTCTTTGGACTTCTACCTGTCAGAAAAATAGCATCACATCAGAAGCCGTTGATAGCAGTTGCCTAAAATAAAATTAGGAGGGAGGAAAGAGGAGAGGGGGAAGCAAAACAAAACCCCAAACGAGTACAGATTTTTAATAAAAAGGTTGCCATATTATGAAGATGCTACTCTGAGCATTAAAGAAGATGTGAGTGTTGTTTCAGAATAGAAAGCTTTTATTTTGCAATTGGCGCTGTAGTGAACTCTGAAGTCTGGGGCTCTTTTTTTGGAGAAAAGCTCTTAAATATCATCAGACCTTTAAAATCTTGTCTCCTCTGATAAATATATAGCAATCTCTTTTTGTCTTACAAATGCTAAGTGATTGGAAAACTTTGATGCTTTTATGCTAGCAATATTGTGTGAGCATCACTAAGAATGAACTGCTATTATTTTCTTAATTACTGTTGTTTTTTCAAAGAAATCATATGCAAAGGACTAGTTATCTGCAAATCTCTCTGCTCTGCATTGCCTTTGTCAAAATAGCAAATATGTACTTGGAATCAATATTCTGTAGTGAAACATATGCAACAACAGGATTTATCAAATTGTACTTTCAATTTTTTAAAGATTTTAACATGATCTTTGAATTGGTTACAAACATATTGTTATATCACTACCCAGATGAAGGAAATATAAAACACAACTTACCAATTATTAATTATTACAATATAATTACTGCTGTTGGTCAGTGTTAAGTTATTCAATAAAACTAGTATTTTATATATAAATTGATAAAAGGCTATTATTGATATTTATCAAAACATTAAAAAATAAAACAAAATAAAGCTTGAAGCCATATGTAGAGAAAAGTAACAGATACTTGGTCCATGATAGAAAATGCATAATAAATGTAAAAATTCAGGTTTGGATTTGGATAGTTTTCAATACAGTTTAAGGATAAATTAAATAATTATCTGACTGTTGCTAAGCAAAACTTTTGTGGATAATATCAGCATTTAATTTTTTAGTAACCTGCCAGTTTTAGGATATTTAAAATATGTCCATGGGAGATCTGTTTTCCTGGAGGGAGGGTTTAGAGGGAAAAAAAGGGCAGGTTTCCTTAGAGGATAAGAAAATGGCTGGAATTGTAACACATCACAGCTGCAGGGCCATTCAATGACGTGGAGTGTGGTTTGGGTTGTACCACAACTTAAAGCATGAATGGACCCAAACATAGCCCATTCTGGTAATTTTCTGATTTGACAATGATTTGGAACCTGCAGACACTGGAAGATGTAGGATGGCTGACACAGCACTGGATTTTTACAACTTGGAAATTAAGTGGGCAGCACATCTTCTTGTCACTGGCTCCCAGGATGGTCACAGCAGATGCATTATATGGTATAAGATATCCATCCACCCACATTAAAGGAAGAAAAATATCTGTAAAGGTCACTGTAGCTCCATCCTTTTTCTTTATCCTAACATAAAAAATGGAGATCTAACAGGAGATGTTGCCTTCTTCTTCCTGCAGAGCAAGTGCAAATGTCTCTGTCAGTGGCCTCTCCTCAGCAATAAATATTAGGCATGAGCCTGAGAACACTGGGTTTGAGAAAGGTGCTTGGCAAGACAAAGTATCTCAAAATCCTTATTAACACAGGCCCTATCAGAGTAAGGGTGGCTGCTGTTCCCAAAAGTCATACACTGAGTCCTGCACCCACACAGTATAAATTTTTTGTCTCTGAATGAGTTATTACATTGTGACCCATCTCTCACTCCAGCTGCCACAGTTCTGTGACATTCTTTTACCTGCATGCATAAGTCAATTTTCACTGCATGCTTTATACATGGTTTAATCCACATGTTGCTATAGAGAACATCAGAATAGAAAAAACCTTCATGTATTACATAAAATGCTTCCTGCCTATGTTCTGTCTTTCCAGCCATTTTTCATTTATCACCAGGAAAAACATAGCAACTGTTGCAGGTGCTTATTAAAAAAAAAAAAAAAATGGGTCATGAAAATGCTCCTGTTGCTCATTCTGCTCTTGAGAGGGCAAGTGCAAAGTTCTTTGAAATATTTCCTCAACAACTGATTCAACAGAAAACACTACGGAAATTAAAATGTGTGTCAAACTCAAACTACAAGGCCTAAGAGAAAATAGATTTGTGTAGAAGTAACAGAGCTTCATCGGGTTTTGTTCATGTTGGATCATTTTCTTTACAACATACTTTACTGAATATATGATACTTGTAAATCTTCGGAGCAATGCTATTTTCTGCTTTGTTTATTTCTCTTTCATAAATCTGTGGTGGTTTTGTAACTTGTCGCTGTCACATAGCAGAATTTTAATTTCGAAATGTGTTTCCATTGGTGCATAAGTAATATCCATATATTTTATACTTTAGAGACTTCCCTGAATAGAAAGTATATTACAGGATGGATTTTATGAAAGTAAATGCAGTGTTTGAATGGCATGTGTATCTGATAGCTGATATTCTTGTATCTCCTGCAACAGTTCATTAACCAGAAGTATAGAAGGTGGATTATAGCAGCAAATCCCAATGTCTGCTAAAACTCAGTTGAGACCTGAGAGATCTACACATTCTGAGGGCTTTTCTTCTTTACCATGTGTTGAACTATTGGGACATTTGCAAGTCCTCTTCATTCTCTTCCTGATAAAGCACTAGGCAGAATGAACAATAAACTCAGGCTTCACAGCTGCATTTTAAAATGTGTAAATTATGGGTTATTGCCTTCTCTATTAATGAATATTACTAATAAGGCTTTTAGCAAACAGCATAATACGACTCTTCTTCGTTTTACTCCACAATATTTTAACAGCTGGTCTAATTGGTAGGGACCTTAGGTTATGAAGAAGCTTTCACTGCCCTTCAGTAAACAGTTAAATCTCTGCAAAGCATATACAAAATAGTACTTATCAGCCTATTACTTATAACTGTTCTGTTTATGTGATACATATAAACAGGCAATTTTTCTGACTAGGACTGAGTATGCTTCCTTCATAAAACTAACTACAATTATGGTAAAATCTGAAGGAAACAGTATGTGGATGCCCTGGCAGGTAAACATCAGCAAATACAATGTCTTGCTTGTCTTGCTACTTTTGTAGAGGTTGGGCTTCTCATTTACCCATCAGTAGCTTGCCAGTACTCTGGGCAGCAACTTTTCTGTTTGGAAAAAATGCAGTGTGCTTTGGAGAGAAAATAATTAATACCATTAGCATCGTCTCTTCATTCATTTCAGATGATGTTGCAGAAGTGATTATCAGTTTTCAGAAGAAACAGTTATTAAAGTAATGTTTTAAAAGTCCCATAAAATGCTGCGGGCTGGTCCTAGTTGCCACGCCAACACTCCCTCCCCTCTCCCTATCCCCCGTGGATCTCCTGATCCCTTGTTCCTCTCCCATTGGTCCTCTGTTCCTCACCCCACCGTTTGTACTCCACCCCCTCGTTATAAATGTATGCTCCTCCATTTTGTATCGGGCTTGGGGCAAGACATGGTGGTTGCCAGGCGTGGTGGTCCCGGGACCCCGCCGCCACCATGATAATAAAGATAGCCTTGGAACCCCACGCTGCCTGAGCCTCCCTCTCTTCTCTCCGCCTCCCCCGCTGGCGCTCCTCCTAGCGGGAGCCTGCCCCGTCTCTCCCAGCCCGCGGACCCGAGGACGTCCGTGGGGGGAAGAACGGAAGGATCCGTTCCGGGGAACTTGTCGCTTGGAGACCGCGACAATAAAACGCAACATAATCTAAGCCAATTTAGCGAGTGTTTTCTCTTGCAGTTGAAAAACAGAAAGTAACTGGGTTAATTAAAAGGAAAGATTTTATTCCTTGCATATGGAGGCTATAAAGGGACAACTGTAGTTAGTTTGTTTTAAAAGTGACTGTGTTTGCAGCCATCTTAATTGCACAACAAATGGTGAGATGGCCTAGGAGTTTGTGAGTAACCTTCTCTCAAACAAGAAAAGGATCCATTTCAAGGCTGCCTGGAGTGATCCTATCTGCTATCCAGCAGTATTGAGTTGACTAACTGCGGCAATTTGGGGATGCTGAAGTCCTGTGTAGCCTCTTTACCTTGCAGGTGGGGGAGCAACCTCATTCTCCATGGCTCAGCACCTGGCAATTTCAGTTCTCAAAGAGCCACTTGCAGATTGTATGTCCCAGTTAATGGCTGCCAGGTTTTTGTCTGTGAGAGCCTACTGCATAATCAGTAGCTCTGTGGTACACTTTCTTCTGCTGCATTTCCCAGTGTGGTCCTTCCACAGTATACTTCTGCCTGGCTCACCCCTGACTGTTCTGACTGAATCTCTTGATGAGGTCTTTCCCCAAGCATACAGTTTACATCTGGATCTTTGGAATATATCTCTGTGTTTGACAAGGCTTTGCACTCAGTGTTCCTCTTTATTTTGTCCCAGAAGTTCTCCAGAACATTTAATTCCTTCTGTAAATGGTTGGGGTTTTTTCTAAATTCAATGCCTGTACAAAGCTTCCTCCCATTTCTGTTGTTTTGCAAATGTTGTTCATTCTTTGAGCTACAGTCAGTCTCCTATTGCTTGTCATTATATATTTTTGTTGTGGGTTTTTTGGCCCATTTTACTTTCCTCTCTTTGCTTTTTCGAATCCAAACTGCATCATAAAAGAGCTAACAACTTAATTTCGCTGTGTTCAAGCTTGGTAACATATAAAACTGAAATAACAAACAGACATTGACTTCTGTCAATGTGCATAATAAAACATCATCCAGAGAGATTGAATATGGAACAAAACAAAGCTGGCATTCACTGGAACATGAAGCCATCGTTACAGTCACCATTATAGACCTGCATTAAGAAAAATTACTGTAAATTTACATTTTAAAGAGACGGAATTAGAGACCTAGGAAATGCAGTTTATCAGGAAGCAAAGCTTTCAATTACTGTGTGACTGAGGCACCCTACAAATACTGCGCTTTTTTTCCTCTAGTCAACTGAACCACTCACAACAAGCTGAGGTTGATGTTGTCCTGACCTATCCCTAGGAAGGTTGCTTGAGGTAAAACCACAGTCTTAGGTGATTTAAAGCATGTTTCTCTCAAACACTGAAGACGAAACTCTGGGAAGTGACTATTTGGCCTGTTCTTTGGCACCAATCCTGCACTCCATCATCCCTGCTTAAACCATTGCATCCCCAACTTGCACCAGTTTAAAACTTAAGATTTTTGCCTCTGTTGGATGGATGTTTCCTACCTTAGTGTTTCATTAAATGTTTACTTTTTAAACAGCCGCTTTGCCACTTACAAACTGAATGTTGCTCCATTTTTGTGAGGACAGTGATGTGTTGTTGGGCCTGAAGAAAAAAAACAGCGCACATCCGTGATTGTTAATAAGACTGACAGCTCGCAAATCCTAAACAAAAAATCTTCTGCTCTGGAAGGTTGTGCTCGAGCAGTCATATATAATATTGTGATGAAGATGACAGAGGTTGCAAGATCATGTCTGTTTATTTACAACTAAGAAGCTTAAAACCAAACATTGTTTATGGTGATGCACAAGGTTGGTAAACTCGTTTTCTCTCTCACCAATTGTGTTTGTTCTGTAGATTGTTTTTGAAGATCCTGTCACAGAATCTGACCTTTACAATTGACCATGTAGTTGTGTTAGGTATTTCTGTCTTTCCCTAATTTACAGATTTCTTTAGCCCATGGACAAAAAAAAACCCTAAAAGACTAAATTGAAGTATATATCTTCGTCCACTTCTCATTCAGTTTGTGGTTTCTGCAGCCTTGCACACCCTCTGAAGACACAAGCATTGTTACAAAGTACTCTTTGGGGATTTGAATATTTAAGCATCAATGAAAACTTAAAATATTGTAGTGTGTACCTGGATGCACACATATCAACATTTCTTTTTAGTAGCTTATGGCAGTAATTTTTCATTTTTACTAGTCTCAAACTTATTTCCAAATATAGGAAAAAAAACCCCAACAAATTTCACAGTAGACATAGGTGTTTATTAATATCAGAGGCTGTTTTGACTAACTGCAGACTTAGTAACAAGAGAAATTTGAGATGTTATGTCTAAATTATTGTTATGGGAACAAAAGCCCCTGATCCCTCATCTCACAGAATACATGATAAAGAACATACAGAATTAATGTAATGCAATTTCTGACTCAAGTGAGTGAGTTTTGGCAAAGTAAAAAAAAGCAGACCTGCATATTTGATGTCTGATTGAATACAGAGTGTTAAGGAATCAGGCCAGATTTCCAGAGGACTGGAAAACAAAGACTTGCAGTCCATCTGCATTCAAAAAACTGGGAAGCCAGGCTTCCTGCAATACGTACATTTAGCTGTGCTGAGAGTACACTTTGGGGAGGCCCAGCTGAAAACAGAGGTGGCCATCAAATCTACATGTTCAGGTGTCCGATACAAAACCTTCAGCTATGCTGGCACATAACTTGTTATTGTAGTGGCATTTTCCTGATAGAAAAGCTTAGTCCAAGATCAGGAAAATATTATTAATTGTTGTTGCTTTAGGTGGTAAGTGAATGCTAAAAGACAAAAATTATTTTATATGTCTTTTTCCTAGGTATTCATATGTTGAGTGTAAAGCTGATTTTGATCTGAACTAAACACTTTAAAATAGCTTTATTTCTAGTGTTATTGACCTGGGAGAGAGGTGAAGAGCACCGTAACTTAAAGCATTTGAGGTGAAAATACAGCCTTAAAACTACACAACTTTATAAAAAGCTTTTATTGAAACAGTTACCCAAAACATCTTAAAGGAGATGCACATGAAAAAATAGAGGGGCAAAACACACATGAAGTGAAAAACTGGATTAAACTATGAATGTAGAAAAAGTTTAAATTAAGGGAAACTAATAAGCTGGCAATCGTCCAAACCTGAAAAATAACAGTAATCTTCCCTCCTTTAGGAATCATAAGCAATCAGCTATTTTACTAAATAACATGTTAATGTGCAAGGAGGAGGCAATACATTCAGAATTTATATGATGAGACAATTTAAGTTTATAAAATGAGACAGAATGTCCGCTGAGGTCAAAAGTGTAAATATTACTTTTGTTCATTATCACAGGTGAATAAATCAGTTGAATAGTAAAAACTATAGTGGATTTCCTTCAGAGACAGGTTAACACCAAAGAGGTTTGGTTCTACTGATAATGTTCAGTTTCATTTTGGCAGAGATAATATGTTTTTGTTTATTTACTTAAACTTTTAATTACTAAATTACCTGCTTTCTCTAACATAGCAAATTGTAATGTACAAATCCCATCCAGATTAAAATTCAATAAACATAGTATTGCTTTTCCTTCTAAGAACAAAATAAAAAATCAAGTTAAGGAAAAACCCAGGGAAACAAAAAAGCTGCATAAACCAGAGGTTTCGGTAAAGAAGGATTATATATAAATAATACATATGTTTTTATACATGTCTCATCCAATATACAAAGATATATTTTCCATGTAGATAAAAATGGGCAAAGGTATCCTCAGAGAAATATCAGCAAAATAAACTGTTGAGGGAGTTTTTTTTCTATCATGCCTATTTATCTCAGGGTTTTTGAAAGCTGCTCTGTTAGATGAAATTCTTTCCACTCAGTTTGCTCTGCAAGGATGCTTTAGTGGAGATGAAGTGGCCCTTGCTGAGGGATAGGCCCTTCGAGGGCCCTTTGGCATCTTGCCCTTCAAGCAGCCATATAATCAAATTCGTTATATCCCCATGTTCCTCCTCCCACAGATGGCATCAGCTTGATCCATTTCCCACAGGCCAACGTGGCTATGAGGGATATGTCAGCAAGGTTCTTCCAGTGCTCCCTCCCAGGCACCAGCTGAAATATGTGTGTACCACACACAGCCTGTGACTGCACCACGTGGACCAGGTTTTAGGGACCTGCCTGCCCCACATAATTCCTTCTCAGAGCCTTAGAGCCCAAGGATGAGAGGTTGTGTGAAGGTTGCGAAAATCACTGCTCTTATCTCTGGTGGCCTTGAGGTTCTCCAGACTCTTCCTTTGAGGTGTACTGGATTGCCCACAAATCACTTGCACAGGGGTGTCCTGCAGGCATTAAAAGGGAGGGCTTTATGTGGGACTGGAGCTGAGCACACCCACACCATGACTGTGAGCAGGAAGGCTGAGCCAGAATGATGTGTGCCTATTTGTAGCAAAAGTCCATTTTGTCCAATTTTTCTTGAGCAATACTCATGTCTGTAAGAAATAACACTCTGAGCAAGAGCAGCTTCAGGTTATGCCTGAGGTGTCACGGGTACATCTGCTTGCAGAGGTTGCTAAGGAAAAAGTATGGGTTCTCCTAAATCATCTGCTGATCATCCAAGCACATTATAATTGGATTATATGACCTGAAGTTTTAAAGTTAATCTGCTATGCAGGTTTTAGTCAAGTGGAAACCCCAGAATCAGTATTTGCCTGGAAATGCTGAATCAGAGGTCCAGGCAGCAGAGTATGCTATGCATTATGATACACATGCTGAGTACTCAGGGCAGAAGACCATCATCTGTGAGATGTTTTTTCCTGTTGCTGTGTTTGCATGTGAAACCTTTTGTGCATGTGTGCCCCACTGACACTTCTCTGCTCTAAGAAAGCTCAAACAGGATAGAAGGTCTTACTGATCTTCTTCCCCAGGCTCCTGAGTGCCCTCCAAGGTCAAGGCACTTTGGATATTCAAGCACTGCAGTGGTGCCTGCAGCAACACAGTGTAGATGTGTGAACATCTCAGAAAAACAGAAGGGTAGAACTTGGGCTTTGCAGGAGAAAAAAATGTCACTAATGAGTTACTGCAAGGAGGGGAAGATGCCTTTGCCTTCTGACACCTATAAGAGATGTCAGTAGGTGGGAGCAGAAGAATTCAAAATATATGGAAGGTTGCCTGGCGGAGAATGACTTCTGCCCAGTCTCTTTCAAGANTTACTATTACTATTACTATTACTATTACTATTACTATTACTATTACTATTACTATTACTGTGGTTGTTTTATCTATGTAAGTCCTTTCCAATACATATAGTAAAGCTATTCCTCCAAAATTCCTTTTCTTCATAACTGAACTCAGGGGTGGTATTTGGGTTGTGTCTATCTCAGGGTTCACTTTCTGTGTTCCAGGCAAAGTACCTCCTGTGGGATGAAATAAATATTGATTTCGTACATGTAAGACAAACCTCAGGAAATTTACTTCTTCCCAACACCAGTGTTATTTGCACAGGAGACAACCTATCTTAAAAATTTGAGCCACAGTAGAAAATGCAGTCCTCTCTGCAGGTCCAAGAGTGTACTCCTCTTGCTTTATACACAATCAGTATGTTGAAGCACAAATGATGTGTACAGGGGCTTTCTGGAGCTCTGAAATAGGAATAAAATCCAAGGCCAGCCATGACAATGCATGTGTTTGAAGGAGCACTGCTCAGGCTTATTGCTCTACCAAATATTTGTGGGGTTTTTTTAAGCCATGCAAACAAACTCTTTCACTAAAAATCAAGAGTTATTTCAGCCTGGCTCTATATGCAGCCTAGCTATTTCTATATTTTAACCAATCTCCATGTATCACAGGTAGTTTGTTTAAATCAGTATGACAAAGGCATTGCCATACCGGTATGGAGTGACTGACCGGAATGTGCAAGCATAAATTTGAAACATCATTACAACAACTTTCCAATCTCTTTCTTTGTTATTCATTTTCAAAATGGAGTGACTGGGAAAGAGTGACAAACTGTGTTTTTTATTGGTTAGATTGATTTAACTATCCATTAATTTAAGTATTCGCTAGAAAAAAGAAGTCATCGTTTAGTCCAACTATGCTATTTTCAATGAAACTGTTACTTTTCAGTGTAAGCTCTTTCCAGTAATAAGCCTTGCACAGTTTCTTGGAAATCAGTTATTTGTGTCAAACTATTTTTCTCTTTACTTGTATACCAAACTCACTCAAAGTTTGTTAACCTATATTGATTGCTTCTATTAAATAATATTGAGCAGTTTAAAGATTGAAAAAGTCAACTTCCTTACATTTTATGGTCCCACGTGATTTCTGAAAATATGCTACATGAAGGGAAAGTTTTGCCTCAAGTGGAATGGTTAGACCATAACCCCTAACAGTTCCTGGGGTTGCCATGATGAAATAATTCAAAATTCAAAGGACTGCATCTGATGAGCCTACCATTTAAGAATAGGAAGAGGACTCTCGATGCTTTTGATATCAAAGGTCATATATTGTTAAGATACAAATTTGCTGCACCTCATACAGGTCAGGCTAACTAGGCAGTGACAAACAGGTTTATACTGAATCAAAATTGCTGTCTTATTTTCTCTGAAAACCCCCAGAAGTGGACTAGTTGTTAAAAGAAATTTAGCTGTTCATTTTGCAGTGCAAGCAGTTATGGTTAGAATGTGTGAGAACCCCGAGTTTTAACTGCAATTTTACTGCCTGACAAACCACCAGTCTTTCTCTCTTGCTCTTCCATCCTTTAAGGTGGAAGTGGTATTCAACCCACATTTACTCTAAGTGTTATGATAGAAACTAAAAATACATAAGGTGTTTGCAAATTTTATTACTACTTAAGTACTGTTATGCATTATTACCATATGATTCATTAATCCTCTAATAGATAACTTGCTTCCCACTTGCACACTCTGTAGCCTACTTCCAGGATATATCATGACCAGATGGAAATTAATTTTTAAAGCTTTATCTTGGGTGTTAAACCAAATTATTTATTGTAGAGGCATCCTGTGAGTCACTAACTCTCCTGGAAACCTTTCTAGTTCAGCTGGAGCTCTGAAATAAAACTTCATTCATGTCACTGAATCAGCCAAATAAAACTCCATCTCAAAACTAAATGAAATTAACTCTAAATTCTCAAAACCCTTCTCATTTCACTTTAAACAACCATATCTTTGCTTTAAAAGCATTTCAACTACCCAGTACATAGAGACAATCACTTATGATTCAAATTTTAATTTTGCAAAGACCCTTATCAAGCTCAAAGACCCATATAAAAATGTGAAAAGAGATAGCTTTAGACACTGTCTCTCGAGGATATAAAGGTAAATTTTAAAAACTAAGAACTTCAGAGTCTGAACATTTTACCACATTTTTTATTGGTTTCTTGATGTACATATTAAGAAGGATGCAATGGTATGAAACTGCAGTATGAATAGTGTAAGTGTGAAAAAGCCACTCAGCTGAGTGTCAACTTCATACATGCATTAAAACCTGTATTGATCATAACCTATTTCAAGTTATTTTCCCATTTTATTTTTATACTTTGAGGTATTTGTCACATTTTTCTGCTGTCTGTCCAATTTGTGGGTCACTTCTGTAAAATGCTGAAGACACTGAATGGTCAGTGTAGGCATTAGGAGCAGGGCCTGTGCTTGTCCTGTGGGACCAAGTCTTGCAGTATCAATGCCACAATTATCTGGTTATAAAATGGATAAATATTCATACAGATCGACCCTTGAAAAAATTTGCCCTTAGCCTCTGCACACCCTCAGGTCACAGTCCTGTATGGTTGCCACATGCAAAAGTTATCATCTTGTTTGGGCAACTCCTCCAAACTTTAACCTATTGAACAGAAATCTCATGTTTATCCTGACCTCATTAATCAGGACAAATATTCATCTAAGCTAACATAATATGGGACCCTCCTTACCAAGCATACTCAGCAGATCTTTAAACTTTATTCTGTTCTATACTTTCCTTCCTTCCTGGGTTAAATTACGGATAAAAGCCAAAAACATACCCTTTGAAAGTTCTGTTGAGAAGTCAACACATATTTTACCACAGGGAAAGTGAATACACTGATGGTTGATTTCATCAGAATGCCCTTAATATTTGACTCCAGATCTAAAATGCATACAGGCTGAGAAGTATTTTGGGGGAGAAAAATGATGTGTAAATGTGAAAGACAACTGTTCCTTTTAGTAGTGAGGTGATCAAGGCTATAGGGTAGTGAAACATTAGTGAAAATAAATAATGTAACCCTGTGTCTAACATTTCAGGCCTTCACTGAAAATGTAAAGCTCTAAAAGAGAAGAAACCAACAGCTTGCTGGCGGTGCAGGCTGGCATGAAATTGTTCTTTTTCACTGCTAAAAGCATTTGCATCTCAGTGCACACTAACTATTTTCTTTTCCCTAATTGAAGATTTTATTACTAACTGAATATGTAGGAAATGCCTACCAGGACCCCAGAGCTCTTGAAAAGAATGAAGTTTCTTGCTAACTTGTTACTTAGTGCAAGCACTTGGGCCTCATTAATAAGCACATGTCCTCCTCAAGTTAGCTGAAATTAATACTGCTTAAGGATGACTCAGAAAGAGTGGGTGTAATTCCACACGTTCAAACCAAAAACATATTGATGGAGCAAAATTGTGTGCTGTAGATAAAAATCCATAGGAAAGATTTTGCAAAGACATGAAAATTAATATCACCAACACCTAACTTTTTTTGCTGGCTTCTTACTCTTATGTTGTCTGGCTATCTAATTTTCTAACTGGCTTATTATGGCTAACTAAAAAAAAAAAAAAATACATCTATTGCAATCACCTATATTAGTGGAGCAAAACAGCCTTCACAATAGGAAAAATAAAATAAAGCATCTAACTTATGCAACATTTGTAGATTGGCAGGACAGATTTTACTTCTTTAATAACTGCTACTCAAACCAATGACATCTATAAACCAAATGACTTCATTCTCATATTAGACTTAAAACAACACGTGTTTCCCTATCAAGAAGAATGAACTCCTCAGACCATATTTTTTGAAGCCAAATATACAACGCAGTTAGGAAACTAGCAAAACATGGAACCAATTTTCTAAGCTAAAAATTAAAAATTCCAATTAAAAATGCCTCTTTGGGTTTGCAGTTTCAAAACATTTCTGAAATATGGAGAGTGACTCAAAAGCAGGAAACGCATCTGTGAGGAAAGTTATGCAAAACAAATCTGGGAAATTTATGGATGGAGGATAAAAGAATCTCTGTTGGGGTGGGAAAAAAATCTGCGTGTCTTATTTCACTAATCACAGGGGTGCATGAAGGCATGGAGAGCTTTTTTTAAAAACTGCTGCTGGAAGTTGTGGCAGCAGACTGAAGAATGAAGTGGGATTAGCTAGCACTTTGCATTTTATGTAATACTTCCAAGTTTTCAAACTACATGCAGTTATTAATGAATAAATCCTCACAACCATGTTCTTGTAAACAGTGTTATCCCCTTCGTATGGGGGAGGGAAGAAAAAAGTGGAAAATGAAATTATTTGAGTCACTGAGTCTACGGCGAAGTTGGAAACAATATAAGTGTCTTACCTCAGCTATGTGGGCAAAGGACAGGTGTGACACGTTTCCAACATGTTAACAGCTAGAAATAGATTTCACTATTTAAATTAATCTCTAAAAGCTGTTTAAAAAGACTGAATAGAAATAGATTTCTACCTAGATTGCTATGGTTTTACTACACTAATGTCTGTGAACTAATGCAGATAACCCTGTCAAACTGGTATTGGTGACTGTTCCCATTCTGGGAAGTAAACCAGGGAGGGTTTTCTTTATTTAATTACCACTGCTTTTCAGAAACTCCCCAGTGAGAGCTGGAGGCTGCCATACTGGGGTTTCTGCTGGCACCATGCTGAGCCCCTGGGTGCGCTCACAGCGCTGCTCAAGTTCCAGTAGTACTTGACTGCTCAGAGTATCCGACTGGGCAAGGTGCTATCACCATTCATCAAGACAGGTGTCCTTTGAAAAGAGCTCAATACATTCCTGGATTGTTAAATCATTGCATTTTGTCATTCTGTTTGGTACAGGTATGAGTTATGCACACGACAAGTTCGGTCACTTGATTAAGTCTTGAATTCTCACCTTTAATCTTCTTTTCACTCAGCACCAGACTTTGCTGTGTCCAAACTGTGTTGTCATTTTTGTTCAAGAAAATGCATTCTGGCTTCAGAGTTTCCTCCCTTATTATCGAAAGCAAAAGACTACAGCAACAATGGTCTCTGTTTCACTGCTGAAAATTATATACATTGGTGGGAAATTGGACTGATCAATGTCATAACAGAGATATTAAAAAATCATTTGAAGTGTCTGTGCCCAAGTATTTAAATAAATCCTCTCATGCCTGTACCAAATAGACTGCACCCATTTCCTTTGAACTTCTATCACTCTGTTACTTCTATGTGACTTCAGCCTGCTGGCATGGAGGAGTGAATAGATTTTGCTCTTCTAAAGAAATAGTCTTAAATAGTGGCAGTCATCTTATCAAGCTTTTTACATAAAAGCTTTTCAGACTTTATTAATTTAAATTCATATTAGAGGCCTTCAGGGCATGTTCAGTAGTCATTTTTTTCAATTGCTTTTGCATTGTGTTTATTTCCCCTAAAAAATTCCCCCAGGCAGGGCTGTGTTCCTGACACATTTCAGATTTCAACTCTCCGGCTTTGGCCTGTCTTCCTATATATATCCTGTTAGTTTTGCTCTTGTCTGTCACCTTGTGTGTAAGCCAGACTGAACATAGCAAAGATCCAAATAAATCCTTGGCTCTGGGCTTTGAAGGGAGGAGAAGACATGTTGTGATGTGTAGGAATAAGGAAAGAGGCTGGTTTCATCTGGCTTACTCTTTTGTGGAGAGTCCAGAGTAGTTTTTGGAAGTGCTTCCCTATGTGGAATGTCATCTTTTCAGTATAACCTACTATGTATTTCAACCAAATAGGACCAGATCTCTTGTACATAGAGCTGCAGCTAAATAGGATTGCTGGAGGTGAAAATGAAGAAAGAGGAGATGTCATCTTGTGAAAGATAGTAACCAAGCATACAATGAGAAAAAGTGTAATTTGTATAGTACGGAAATTTCTTCAAACCTCTAAACAGGAAATGCTCAGAGTTGTTTTTATGTCACTAAAATATCTTTAGGAAAATAATAAGCATGGACATTCTGGTAGAACAGGTGACTATTAAAAACTGTAATTGAAAATGGAGTCATAATGGAAACATTTATATTTGAAGTCCTAAAATGGGTGAAGGTAATAGAGCATTAAAGAGATGTTCATCTCCAGACAGCTTGTGAATAGAAGTGATGTACCTGGCCTTTTTGGCACAAAACCATTGCACTGATTACTAAAATGTTTTAGCATGGCAGCCTAGTACCTTGGCTAAAGAGCACTGATTTCATTATAAAGCTATAATACAGTGGTTTTTTAAAAGTTCCTTGCAATTTTTTCCCCATTGAGTATTGATGTTATTGTGAATATCTATTATGTCTTCTTGCTAATGTAGTGCTGAAAAGTGAAGCACAGACTTATTCTCCCTGACTGATATATATTATTTATAAAGTCTAGTTTAGTGTATTCTGAATTTGAGGATCAAGCTATTTCTCTGCCTCTAAATCTGTTTTTTGTGGGCTACTGACCTTCAAAAAATCATGTCTTAAAAGACAACACAGTGTTTTATGTAAGTTGATAGACAGACAAATAGATGGGTTTCTATTAATAGGCTGATTGCTGTGACTGAAAAATTTAGTTATGCAAATGAACAATCTTTTTCTCTCTGCTGAATTAATTATTAAGGAAGAAGAACAGAGACTGAGACATGAATTTTCAGCAGAAGTATAATTCAATGTTTTCTGAGCCTTGGTGAGACTCTGCCTGTCCTCCTGAAGCCATGTCCATCCCAGCCCGTGGCTTCGAGATGCTCTGGAGGGCCAGTGCCCAGCTCTGGAAGACAGAGGAGTTTCAGTCATGTTCCTTACTTCCAAAAAGGAGGATCGGTATCATGGAAAGTCTTCTGCAGGATTTCTTGTAATGAAGCATTACAAATTCTATCCACTCTACATTTTGATCAACTGAATGGAGGCAAGGACCCACCTGAAAACAACAGAGAATATTCCAGGCATTTCGTTCTTCCAGACTGACTGAGAGAGCATTGGAAGGTGATGATGAAAAATAATCTATCAGCCCACGTTAGTTAGGGGTTAAATGAATCAAAGTCAAGCCCAGCTTGCTGGGCTGCTGCTAGGCAACAAGTAGCTCTGCATTCAGAAATTCCCCACTAATTGATTCTTGACACCATTCCCCTTTGGTTTGTATAAATAGGGAGCTGTCGCTGGAGGTGGAGCAGAAAAGCTGGGGTGTGGTAAGAACCTGGCCCTGGCATATTCCCAGCAGGTGAGTCAGACATGCTGAGTCATTGCCCATCGAGGAAGGGGTTCAGTGGCTGTAAGGGATGGATTTGTATTTGATAAAGCAATACTGAATTTATGGAGGAAAGAAATCTACATAAGCCCCATGAAATATTGCAGTATGTCACCCCTTAATGCGTGTCCACTGAACACATGGCTTTTGCATCCACATGCTCTTTACTTTTAGGTAAGTGACCAACAAAGGAAAGGCAACCAGCCTGCCTTACATGGCTAACATTTGGCAGGCTGGCATACTAGGTGTAGTGTCAATAGGATATCCTCCATGTGGAAGCCTCAAAGCCCACAGAAAGGGGAGCTGGAGCAGGGATTTATGTGGGTTAGAGATGCTGGAACAGCCGGGCTAATGTAGAAAAGGGGAAGCTTGCCTGAAGGAGAAAAGCAAGCCCAGCAAGTGTCTGAGTCTTAAAATCCTCTTTTACTGATGGCTCACTTCTGGAGTCTTTATTACACTGGCTCTATGCCTAACCCTGATAAGGTTTTACCCTCACCACCAACTGCAAGGCTCAGGCATTTTAAAGAGTGCTTCATGAATTAAGCTATTGTTCCTTATAAATAAACTCTAATTCCTTTTTTTCCCCTTTCTCATACATTATTTATTTCCTAGCTCTTTCTTTAGCTGCAGAGAAATGAAAGACAGAGAAGGAGAAGTACAGAAAGGAAGAGAATGAAAATGGGATGTTTCAAAGATGATAGAAAGAACATGATTGGTTTTTGACAATAGTAAAAATTCCCTTTCATGACATGAAGGTAATTGGCAGATGCCACGTATCTATATCCAGCATGCACATGCTAAAATGTGTGATATTCTTACTCTATTTCTTTTCTGACATGATAGAAAAACATGCACTATCACGTTTTTTTCTTACATTTCCGTATTTTCTTGCAGACTTTGGGGGATATTTCTTTTTCTTTGACATCCTCTGTGAAGTGCTGTGTTTGTGCTGCTCAGGTGATATGTCTCCCTAAGCAGCTGGAGGGTGGGGGTGAAAGGATACAGTTTTTCAGACATATATCAGTTCTGAAGCATATTGAGTGATAACAGAGATCCCTTGGGATTTTGTCATTCATTTCACTTGGCCAATACCTTCAAACAGGGTTTCATTTTTATGTTCAGTGAGTTGTATTTAACTGCTAATGACCACGTTCATCCCCTTGCTAGATGGAATGTAACTATTGCCAGTGAGCACTACACCATATTTTTGAGTTTCATTTGTAAATCAGTAGCTATTCCACACATATTTACACTGAAAAGAGTGCATTAATATATTCTGGCATGCTTTCTAAATATGTTGCTACTGTTTTTTTTCTATATCTAATTACCTCTCACTACCTTTATTTTTTTTCATTAACAGTGACAAAATCTATTTAAAGAGCAAATAAAAATTTTCTTTCTTGTTAGAATTGCAGGTTGTCTGTGTAAGGTACAAGACAGAAGAAACAGGAGACATGACTAATATATGTTCATTTATAAGTAAGAGTATCCTGGTACACTTACCCTTTTTGAAATAGAAAAGCATTCTGAAAATATTTAGGCAAATTTAAATCCTGACCTCTGTTGTTTGCTATTCCTCGAGGAACAACAAAAGTGAAATGCATTACCCAAGAGAGCAGTATGGAGCCGAGAGAAAAATCAAAGTGACATATTTATTCCTTTTTCTTTTTAAATTACATCTAGTTCTCTCTCGATGCAAAATAGTTGTGCTGCTGTTTCATCCAGGCTTCCAAGAACAGCTGAATAAACTCTGTCCAAAACACTTCCTTTTTCAGATTTAGACGTAGTTATATAGCAATATATATATTGGATATAATCTAATTTACACCACCTAGTTATTCAGAAGTCTACCAGTTGCATCAGTGCTCTTAAACTAACCTATTGCTTGTATCAGCACTGCAAGATTGGCCCTGAGCTTCTCATTATTTCTAAATAGTCAGGATTCAATGAATAGTAAGTGCTTATCTGGATAGAAATGCAAAATTTTTTTTTGCAGAGGCAGGTCGCATGACAAAAAGCCAGTGGGCTGCTGACTCCCTCATGGGAAGCCTGAGAAGCCCTTCAGGGAGATCCAGAGATTCATCTCTAGCGTAATTACAGGGATGCCTTAGAGAGTTCACGTGTAAGACCAATTAGTCACAGAGTGTGCATTTCCCACTGCAATATTTTTCTGTCTCATCTCTAGCACTCTTTGCCACTTTTTGCGGTATCTCAGAATCAAATCTACAAACAGCATGGAGATGAATTCAACATTAGGCAAAAATAGTTAAAGCCTACACAGGAGAAGAACCTAAATACCTCCATCACTCTTGAAGAGCCAAAGCACATCTACACATGCTTTGAAAAAATATTTTAATCTTGGACAACCTTTGGAAAGACTAACTAAAGAGGGCAGAACCACTGTTATCAGTGGTGTCTTGCCTATTTACCTTGCTTTATGAAAGAAAACACAATTGCTCTATCAATTTTCTCTAATCATTCTGCATTGTTAAATATTGTTTCTGTTAAAGGAATAACTATTCATTTTATTATTATTAAAATATTGGTGCACAACAATAAAATATTCAGTGATGACTTAAATGTACCAGAGAAGTTATTAATTTCTGTTTAAGATTTGTTATGCAAAGAGAACTAATTGCAATGAGGACTTCAAGTAACCTCAGCTTAATAAAGGAATTGTGATTGTCTGTATTTGGCATTCTTACTAGGCAATTATGTAATCTATAACAATATCTACTGGGTTCTAGCATCACTGTATAAGCATTATTTATGACTGCTTCCTGGCAAAGCAGTTACTCCATTTTCCAAGCCAAGTTTCAGTGAAAAATTCTGGCAGCAATTAAAGAGCTTCCAAAAATATGTATGTGAAATAAATAAGATTTCAGTCTTCTAGACATTATCAACAAGAAAAGGTGAATGAAGTCTCATACTCTGACTTCTATTAGTCTCTTTATCCTGTCACTTTCTTTTTTGGATTTTGGCACTAAGGTAAAGGAGGTAAGGTGTTATGGTATAAACAACCTCCCCCTGTTTAGATCAGGACGATCTAAGGTAATCACATTTTCCATTTCTATGACTTCTCATTTCATTGCTGTTGAAGAGGCTCTATTTAATATATAAGACTAAAATCTATGTATTTGTGAACCCTCACAAATTTGCTGAAGAAGAGCAGGGGCTTCACTTTCAAATTCAGCCATATCCTGGTGCTATCAGTTTCAGAAGTGACCTCAGGAGCATCCTCAGGCAGCTTCACCTCATGTCTCCTTGTGCTACACGTGAAGTAAAGTTGTCCTTATGACCTGGAACTGCCTACAGAAGTGACCAGGAAACAGTCAGAACAGGTATATCTGGCCCAGCTGCTCCCATGAGGGTTTGACAACGGGATAGGGAATATGGACTCTTGGTGAGAGGAGCACCCAAGATGTGATGTCAGACCTGTCTTTGTGCTCCTCTCAGCTTGTGTCCAGAAGGATCAGGGGACATGCACTACACTGGGTGTGTTAATGCCTGCACAATCACTTGTGTCAAACACGTGAGCCCTACGGGCAGCCAGGTTTGCCCCCATCTCCTTCCTTCAATTTCCCTCATGCTCTCAAGCACTTGGATACCAGCATCTGTCGATGAAACCCCTGCCAAAGAGAATATCATCCTGCCCAGAATCCTCACAGCTACACAGATGAAACTTAGTACAGCAAAGAAGGACTAGATTAATATTTCATGCTTGCTGCAATGTGATTTTTTTAGCAAACACAGTTTCAAAAGCAAGAGAAGGATGAATCAGCAACTGATTTTATAATAATTTTTTTGAGATTTTGCAGAACTGTCTCTTATTGATTTAAGAGTATGATTGTTTCAGTCTCATATCCAGCATAGTAAGGAGATATTTGAGAGAGAGAGTCCCTGGGTGTTTTAGAAATCTCAGGACAGGCAGAAGGATTCACACAGTACCAGATCACTAAAGATTCCTGGCAATTGAGTACACATGAAGTAAAGAAGAAAAAACCATATTGCCAAACTTGTTGCCTATAACTTGCCGGGCCTCAGCAATGGGAATGACACATTGTGCAAGCCTAACCAAATTCCTCATGAGCAGCAAGTTCATGTCTGTCAATCTGTCCACCATTTTCTGAACTCTTATAGTTTTCCTAGTCTTCTAAATAAGAAAGAACATAAATCCTTGAAGGAGTGATGTTGGTGGTCACTATAGAAAGCATGTTAAGACAAGGGGAGTCTTAGAACCGATGGAGCTGTGCAACAGCAAGGGTGCTCAAAGTAGGATAAATAGGCACAAGTGGAAGGAGAAAAATAATCAGACAGTGTTTTGCTTCTTGAAAGTTTAAAAAGGGAGTTTCATTGTACACAGGATGTTGATGGGCTAGTTTGGGGTGGGAGAGTTGTTTTTTTAAAACTAGAACACCTGTATTTGCAAGAGAATTTCCAGGCTATTAAGAAGTACTTATTGGTTGTGTTTACTGACTCAGTGTAATTGTAAAAAGTTATCAATCAAAATATGTAGGAGATTAAATATCTATAATGACTATATCCCTCTCTGAGGAAAAAATTTTCTTTGCCTTGTCCACTAATCATCTGCCAAAAAGTAGTTTGCATTGGAAATTTTCCATTTTTATGCTAATGCTACTTGACAGTAACTGAGATTTCAGCACTGGGACCTCAGGAGAAATTCAGAGTTGTCTATCTTAGAGCTGGGAGAATGTAAAAAATATTATTTTTAAGGGCAAAGGATATGAAATGGCTATTTTTTACATAGAACTAAAACCACCCACACACTACATAAAATTATCTAAAGCTATATGTTATGCTGGAGATAAAATCAAACCTTAGGGCCTTAGTCAGCTCATTTCTATTATGTCTAATGAAGTCTGTAGAACTACAAAAATGTATAAACAGTCCGAAAGAATAGTTACTATTGTATTAAGAAGTAAATACAAGTAATAGTTTAGGAACAAATGAATTGATTTAGTATTTAGAAAAATAACTGAATTAATTTTTTTCTGCATATCATTAGTATGTAGGAAATATGGTTGACAGGCAAAATATGCTGTAAGAATCACAAAAATAGATCTTTTGTACTGTTCGCATTTTAGAAAGAAAAACAAAAGCATGTTGGTAAAGCAGTTCAAAAAGCAAAGGAAAAATTCTTTACATTTCTTCAAAATTTTCCTATGCTTTTTCTCATTTCACATGTTCAAAGTCAGGAATGTCAAAATGACATAAGGACATACATCAGTTCTGAATCAGAACAAATGCACATCTAACACAGTATCTTCTCTCTAACACTGGCCATAGTGATGCCTAAGGACAAATACAAAAATGGCAAGATGTACTCTGTGATGCTTCACAAGCATGAAAATGTTTTGCTTTCCCTGCTTAGGGATCAGAATACTCAAAAGCTATATTTTATTCCTCGAGTAAAATTGTTTAAGAAAACAGGTACCTTTTATAGCTATACATGAAAATTTGCTATAACTCACAGACTTTCATTGACATTATCTCTTATTTCCATTGAACTAAAAAATCAAGCACCAATAAATATCTTTGTAATACTAATGACAGCAACATCACAGTTATCTGCTTCTGTACATCTTGTTTGATTTTAATACAAATCAAAAGTGTTTGTACTGAACAGAAGCAAGGGGCACTTTGTGCAATGCACAGCTGCTACTAAGATAATTTTTCTCTTATTTTAGCCTGCTCTGCTCAAGGCACATAATCTCCACTGGACTTTGTATCCAGATACTGTTCCTGCTGTTGGCCTGGCACCCAGAGAGGTTTGTGGGGAGAGCATGTGCACAGGGAAAAAGCCTTCAGACTCTTCAGGCAGCAATGGATCAAAAAGAACCTCTCTGTATAGACAAGCAGATACCTGTTTCTTATTCACATCACATCATGTGCTCAGCTGGATATTTTTTATGATTTGGAGAGATTTTAATAGGTCTCTCACCTCGTTTTCTGACTATGTTGATACTATAGCTCAATTTAATATGTATTCATGAGTCTTGTCTCCCTTTGCTCAGCAAAGCTTCATCAATCTGCTAAGCCTTTTTCCCTTTAATTTCAGTGTTTATCAAGGTTTGAAGCAAATCAGTGCCCACCTTGCAGGAGGTTATGCCACCAGGTCCACCTGTACTCTACATGAACAACCACTGAGGAAAGTTTGGAGAGGAGGTGTACAAATGGAAGGGATTATATTGAACAACCAGCAAGCACTTTGTGTACTGTGTTCATATTGAATTAAGAGACCTTAGAGTTGGAAAAAAGGCAGCAGAATAGTGGTACTAATTTACTAATAGGTATCCCTTACAGCTAATGGAAGCAGAGCAAGGCCTGCATGTTTTGATAGATGTTACTCTTCTCAATAGGAAAATAGCATTGTTCTTCATTTTCTACAGTTCTTTCTTCAAGACATTTCTTCTAATCTTCTTTTGTGTTAATTCAGGAAAAGAAGAGACAAAATTAATATTTATCCAATAGTGACAAGAAATTAAGTGTATGGAAACAAGAACGAAGAACAAAAAACTATGCAACAAGTGGATTATATCTGTCAAATAGATCCCTTTGTCATCACAACATGCCAATTACTAACCTCAGAGGTTTTAAAAAAAATATGGCTGCTCAAATTATCAGTAATTATTGCTGTATTGCTCTATCTACATATGGTGTTAAATCCTAATGTTAGCATCAGTCCTTCATTTTATGATAACATGTTTCAAATTGTTCTGAAAAGACAATGAATTACATAGTCAGAGTAGCACAATTGCTTCTTTGAAAACAACCAACCTTCTTGGAAAAAGTTTCTTCAAGGAGCATTGGCAATGCTTAAGCAAGCAGTAAGTATAATGTATGGTTTCCAAACCTAGGCTACATTGTGGAGTTAATCAATGCCTGTGGAAATATAAAGAGTTCTGTTATATAACCACCACAACAATAATAATTGTAAAACATGTAAAATATGCAAAGAAATATCCCTTTCTTAATTATTTGAAAGCACATCCTCATTGAAATGAAGACACATCATGACACAAAGTGTCTGTACCTCAATGGTATTTCATATAGTGATAATATTTTGCTTTATATAAGGTGGAAAAAAGAATAATCTCATTATTATGAATTACTTTCATGACAGATGCTGTTCTTCAGTAATTTTACAAGCATCTGGGCTTTCTCTATTTATGTAGCTATAGGATTTCCTAAAGTATGAGTGGTTTAGTAGTATCCTGAAGGATTTCTGAGATTTGTGAGCATACTGCAATTGACCTGAGTGTTAGAACCTGCCAAAGAACTATCTACTCTATGCACAACAAATATTTGCTGAGGTAGGCTTCGAGCAAAATAGGAAAATTGAGATGTTTTTGTAGTATATCAGTCTGGATTAACAACCTGTTTGAGAGACCCTAAAATGATGTAGAGGAGATGGCTGGCAGAAGTAATACCTTTGGCAGAACTGATGCAAAGGAAGTGCCAAACAGCACAGATGAATTCCCACCCCTAAACACATCTAAAAAAACCTAAATCTGAAATGCTGGTTTTTCCATGGTCTTATTTTCAGAACTCATTTATTCTGCAGAAGCCCCTTGCTTGTGTTCATTCTCTCCTGTTGAGATGCAGGATAATTGCAAACGATCTCGAGCCAGAGTGTATCTGTCCATTATAAGAGGGATCTCATGTTGGTTGGAGAGTGGAATTAAAGGGTATATTTTCTTGGTAGAAAATTTTTCACTCGCTTGCCTTCCCAAAACGTAATGATTACTCCATATTAAAAGTGTGTACTCAGTTATTACCACTGAACTGAGCTCTCCTGAAGCGATTACCGATAATTTCATTTATCACCTGAGAAACTGGCAGTTTTCCAAGACTCTGTGATGCTTGACTGTGCTCCTGTATAAAAAATTCTACAGGTACTCTAAATGCATACAACTATAAGCTCATGTTTTAGCTCAGGGTCTCCTGACTTACATAGAAAATCTTTTCTATTTCTGAGAGGGGAAAATTTGGAAATAAGGTCCTTTCATTTCTCTTTCCTACTTTCTTTGTCTGTCTTGTCCAGGGACCTTTTAGTCCCACTCTTTCATCCCTTCCCCCCTTTCTGTCTCCCTGTTATTCAACTTTTTTCCTTCCTGATCTTCTCTTCTCTTCTCTTCTCTTCTCTTCTCTTCTCTTCTCTTCTCTTCTCTTCTCTTCTCTTCTCTTCTCTTCTCTTCTCTTCTCTTCTCTTCTCTTCTCTTCTCTTCTCTTCTCTTNCTTCTCTTCTCTTCTCTTCTCTTCTCTTCTCTTCTCTTCTCTTCTCTTCTCTTCTCTTCTCTTCTCTTCTCTTCTCTTCTCTTCTCTTCTCTTCTCTTCCTCCCTCTCTTCTCTCTCACACTTCTTCCTTACCTTTCTACATTTCTGTTTCCACTTATCCTTTCATTTTTCTCTTCCTTCTTTTCTTGCCTCTTTTCTTTCTCTTTGCCCTTGTTTTTTTTCTCTTCTGTACTCTTTTCTCTGTCTTGCTCTTCCTGATTTTGTGGGATTTTCTTCACCATTTTTCATACAGGAAAACAGAACCTACGTCTCAGATAATGTAGCTGAGTAATCCTCATTAGTCTCTGTATTATTTTCTTGGCAAAAGAAAGACTGCATCATTGTGGTCAGAGATCCTCTGGGTTTTTTTAATACTGATGTAATTAAGAGATCATGTCTGGCATGATACCTTTCAGATATTTGTTAAGAAAAAAAATTGTCTCTGAATTGAAAAGAAAATTCTCTTCTCTTTCATGTTTGTACCTAAGATAAGAGACAGAGGACTAAGGTCTGTAGCAGTTCATGCATCTTTTTGAGTGGTTTTGCAGCCTGTCCATATTCCAAAGACAGTTTCAGTCACACCACATGAAGGTTCTCCCAGTAGCTCATGCCACATCTGTATTCCCAGCCCCACTGTCTAACCCTGTGCAAAGGGATCAAAACCCCCAAAGGTTTAATTGAAGGTGATTACTGGGCAGAAGGTAACTAGAGTAAAACCACAGCTAACAGAGTGTAAAACAGTCTCTGGATAGATTTTCTAGGTCAGGTTTTGTGCCACAGTATGGTAAAGCCAAAGATAAATGTTGTTGTGCCTACCCCAAGGATAAATATGGAGTTTTATATACATATATGTATGTATCATGGATATTCCATACAGATAAACCTCGTGCTATGACCAATTATATGGTTTTCCAACTAATTTAAGGATGACCTAAATTCATTGCTTTGATTCTTTTCCAGATCTAATGTAAAAAAAAAGCTCACTTTTTTTCAAAATATTGCATTTAGAGAATGAAAAAAGAAAAATCCAGAAAAAAACTTGCATTTATGCAACTGATTTTTGTAAATATCCAGCTTGCTGAAAGGCTAGCTGCAACCATTTTGTAGTAGTTCTTGGATCAATGCATCACTTACAATTCAGGTGTTAATGACACAATTTCATCTACACATCCAAGTAAGACTGTGAAGTAATTCCAAATGAGTCAGTGAACCACTTACATTAACTACCAGGGGAGCAGTCTACAGGTGAAATACTTATAAAAGCTCTTGAACTATCTATCCTTCTTAGTACCTTCTATGAGCATAAAGCAAAGTAAATGTCACATTTTGTCCCCAGTGACTGCAAAATGCTTCTAAAGAAAGGAATTCATTTAGTATAGCACACGCACTTAACATTATAAAGTTGTATTTTATTCCTTCGGATGTAGGAAACCTGTATTAAAATCATATTCCTGCAAAAGACATGCTGAATTTGATGTGATGAAACCTGATTGTAGATGACAGAAGATACTGTATTTGCTGGTTTATTTTGTTTTCTAATTTGTAGGTCATTTGCCATCCAAATTAAAATAACAAATCCAGATTTCACCCAACCTCAGCTCAAATACTTTGAAATAGATTTAAAACATATCAAATTTTCTCCCTCTGTTTAGGCATTGCCAAATACTGCATCTTGACTGGACTTCCAGGAAGCCCTCTGGTCCTTCCCCCATGCCCCAAAGCAGGAGCAAGCTATACCCTGTGTCATTCCTGACAGATGTTTTTCTCTTACTCTTAAAAACCCCAAGTGACAGCGACTCTACAACATCCCCAGGCACTCTGTTCTCATGTTATTCTACATTTGCCTGTGGAATTTTTCCTAAATGTCTAATCCAAGTGTCCCTTGCCACAGTTTAAAACCATTATTTCTTATCCTGCCCTCTATGGAGATAGAGAATAGCTTAATAACTCTCTTTTTCCTTTCAATTGTCCTTTGGATATCTAGTTAGTTATCATACTTGTCTGCTGTCTTCATGGTGTCCTCAGGAAAGGCATTGTTATTTAGCATCATTGCAAAATGAGGAAGCAATATTTTCTGGTAATGTTTATGTAATTATTGTCAAGGGAACAGTTTTTCTACTGCATCAGTTGTCTGTGGTATTTGCAGTGGGATTATGTTAGGAGAAATGATAAAAATGTTTATTTTTGCAATTCTGTGGGGACAAAATAAAATAAATAAAATGGTCTAATGGGAACAATTTCAAGAGGGGGGACCCTTCAATTAACTTTTTGGGCTTCAGCTAGCTGAGAGTTTCTCTTCCAGTCAAACTCCTTGTGTTACCCTGACTGCTACTTTTTTAACAGGATGGGAAGGGGTCAAAACAAAACGTAAGGCAGTGTTTTACATGTGAGTGTGTGGGGGCATGTGCATGTGCATGTGCAGCAGGGGATGTTCTGGAAATGCTTCTGAAGATATTTAAGGCCCCATGTGGGTAAGTCCTGACAGGTCCTTGTGTCACTGGGAAAGAACAATACTTTTCTTTCTTGTAATCAAATTTCCACTCATCTTGGCTTACCTGGGCCACCTATGGCTGACCTTTGGCTTACCTTTTAGCTGCCATTTGGGATCTAAGGCCTTTCCTCTAGGACAGCACTGTCAGCAGTAGCCTTGGGAACTTGCACGTATTTGCCCCCATTCTGTGCTGCCATCAAAGGACTGTTTTTGTCCCACCATGTTACAGCTTTGACTACAATGCAGCACTCCAAGGTGAAGCCAGAAAGAGTTTTGCATCACAATTTTCTTACTCTTCCTCCCACTGTATTTTTTAGGAGGAGTCCATTATGGTCACATCACGTGTGCCTCCATGATGCTGGGATGTCAAAAGACCTCTTTCATGGCAAGGAGAGAGACTGTTATGAAGCATCTGTGAGTTCATGTTGTCTACAAATATCAAATCTTTGCTTAACTTTCATGTTTATATTTCTAAGATGTTTTGCAAGTTCCTCTCATGATCTCTCTTGCTATTTATGTTTTTGAGCTAATTCTTCACATTTCTTGAAATTTAGAGCCAGTTAAAGAGCCAACTTCTCTGCAAGTAGAGTCAATGAGTCATAACAGCCTTACCTTATTTAATTTATAATTGTTATTACTTAATGATCTTGAAAGTAGTAAAATTAAAATGGTAATAAAGTAAACAGCACACAGAGATTAAACTCAAATGCCCAGTAAAGGGTTCAGGTAACTTTACATTACAGATTCTAGTGGTTCATATAATTCTTCCTGATATACAAGCACCATAGCAGCATTTGGCATTAAAAGCAATTTTTAGAAGAAATTTACATACAGCTAATTTTGCAGAGAAAAGCCCAAACTTAATTTAAAAGCAGGACATGATTGTTGAGATTTTAGAGAGCTAATATAGAATTAAACAATAGAAAAGTATTTTAGACACCTGTTTCCCCCTCTGCTTTAAGAGGAATAAATAAGCCGCTATTAAGTCTATGTGAGAATTATGTGCCTCAAAGAAGAAACCCAAAACCCTGCAAACAGCAGCTACCTGAAAGAATTGTTGTGAGAGACGCAGCCCTTCATGGCCTCTGACACTTCAACTCTCAACACCAACAGATATTCTGGCAATAGTTGAACTTCCTCAGAAGAGCACAAGACAAATCATAAGAGATATAAAGAATTTGAAGCCATCCAGAGAGACCTGGACAGGCTTGAGAGGTAGACCTGTGCAAAACTCATGAAGCTCAACAAGGCCAAGTGTAAGGGCTGGGGCAGAGCACAAGTACAGGCTGGGAAGAGAATGGACAGAGAGCAAGCCTGAGGAGAAAGATTTGTGTGTGTTCGTGGACAAGCAGCTCAATGTCTCGGCAATGTGTGGTCACAGCCCAGAAAACCAACCACATCCTGGGCTGCATCCAAAGCAGAGTAGCCAGTAAATCAAAGGATGTGATTCTGCCCCTCTACTCTATCTTCATGAGATCCCACCTGGAAGTACTGCATCCAGCTCTGGGGATCCCAACACAAGAAAGTCACAGGCCTCTTGGAGCAAGCCCATAAAGAGCCATAAAGATGGTGAGAGGGCTGGAACACCTCTCCTGTGAAGACAGGATGAGAGAGTTGAGGCTGTTCTACCTGGAGAAGGGAAGGCTCTGGGGAGAAGTTATAGCTGTAGTCTAACACATAAATGGGGTCTAGAGTAAGGCTAGAGGGAGACTTTTTACAAGGGCAAGCAGTGATAAGACAAGAGGGAATGGCTGTAAACTGAAAGAGGGCAGGTTTAGATTAGTTACTAGGAAGAAATCCTTTACTGTGAGGGTGGTGAGGCACTGGAACAGGTTGCCCAGAGAAACAGTGGATGCCCCATCCCTGGAAGTGTTCAAGTCCAGGCTGGATGAGGCCCTGAGCAACCTGGTCTAGTGGAAGATTCCCTGTCTGTGGGAGGGGGGTTGGAACTATTTGAACTCTATGGTCCCTTCCAACACAAACCATTCTACCATTCTTGTGTATTAACTTCTAATCTTAGCAAGATTTCTGCATTTGCCAATTTTTCCTCATGGCAAGATGTTGTAGCAGCAATGAAGGCATCATTCAGTGGCCACCAGAGTGAAACAAAGCACTGAACTGTATGATGATGTATTTTCTTAATTCTCAGTTTGCTGCATTAGTTGTTTTAAAGCCACTTTCCATCGAGAGCTCTGTATCAGTGCCTGTGTCCCAGGGCAATGTGCAACTCAGGAAGCATTGCATTTGCCTAACATTGCATGGTTCTTGGAGACCACCCCATTGTCTTCATGTAAATATCACGTGTAAAATTATTTTCACACACTTTTCACCTATTGCTCAGAATGGTTATAGAAAGTAGATCTCCATAAAGTCCCTGAAAGCTGCTTTTGATTTTGTTGGTTCCTGTAAGATTATAAAATAGTATCCTAACAGGATTTTATGGCTAATCTTGCATGGTAATTATGAGATTTATTTACCTCACTACAGTATGTTTGAAATTGTATTTAAAGATTCATGTGGTGTTTATTCAGTTCCAGTAACAATTTAGTTTTCCACACAGCAGCAAGCCGTACTCATAAAAATAAGACTCATTTTAAAGTATTGCCAGTACACCAAATAAAATTTACGAACTTGGAAGTGTGTTTATAGTTAGAATGTTTCTTTTTTCTCTTAACCTAACCAAATGAAAAGCACTTTCAATAATGTGTATGTAGTGCTCTCTTTAAAAAATATCTCAAAGAAGATAAAGACCTTCCTCAAGCCTCCTCTGTTTTGATAAGGACCAAAAGAAATAATAGCTTATCACCAGATTTTTATTTGATTGTGTTGTAAGAGGCAAATATTTGAAATAGGACAGTCAAAGTTTTAGTGCTCTTGTTTGCCTATTAGGCTGGCACTAGTCTAGACCTAGAGTTTGTGTCTTTATTAGCAGCCAGTGTATTTTTCTGCCAGAAGAAATGTCATATTTTATGGCATCTGCCTAAGAAAAGCAAGTAGTTCATTAGTCCACACTAAAATTGAAGGTCATTGCTATCAGACTTTGAGATTCATTTGAGACCAGCTCAAGTTCGAACATGTATCTGAAACACAATAGTAAAAACAAACTTGTTGCACTGGTCTATAAAGTCCTGTGACTCAGTGTCTTGGTTTAAAAGAC
>VWZT01010371.1:51590-149673 GCA_013397055.1 Pachycephala philippinensis | reverse complement strand
CGCGCTGCCGCTCGCCCCGGCCCAGGGACCCGCGCCCACACACGGAGGCTCCTGCAGAAGGACGCGCTCACATCCTCCGGGGAGAGACGTGCTAGGGAGGATCGCCGCTATCCCTTTCGGGGAGTCCTGGCACCGGAGCATCGCCGGCCGCCGCTTCGCATCTGTCCTCGCCCCTCTCTGGCCCTAGCCCGCGGTCTGGTGCGCTCTCATCTAGAGATAGGCGAGTCCGCTGCCTTCGAAAAATATGTCGGCAAGAGTGGCACGACGCATTTTACGTGGCAGCGTGCGGCGGAAGCTGAACTTAGAGGGACTGAGACGCCTTCCCCGGCAGGAGAAACCCACCTGGAGCCCCTGCAGGGACAGTACGCCTTAAACAGCAGGGAACGGCACTACAACTACTGGGGAATTTCAGGTTGAGGGCGGGGAAGGGAGGTGCATCACAGCACCGCTTAGGCATGGACGCACACCCCTACTGGCCAGTCTGGTGGCTAAAAGGGAGGAGTGGCTGCACTCCCCGGCTGGGCTTCCTTGTCGCAGGCGGGCTGCGAGCGGTATAGCGCTTCCTCGTCCTTGTCCAGCCCCGCCTCTGCATTGCTACGCGGGCTGGGCAGGACGGGCCTCAGGAACTGGAATTCGCTCCTCCCCGAGCCGCTGGTCAGACACATTTCGTAGCGGTAAGCCGGTGACAGAGTGCCCGTGCCGCCCACGTCCACGCCATCGCTGGCGAAGTCTCCCTCCGCGTAGCAGCTGGGAGAGGGAGGAGAAAGTTCTGCCCGGACGCGAGCTTTGCAGAGCGTGTTCGCCGTAAAGACGAGGACGGACAAGAGGAAAAGGGACGAGACGCAGCACAGGGAGGCGATGAGGTAAGTGGTGAGCATTTCCTCCTCGGCAAGCTGCGGCTGCTGTCCGCTTGCAGGATCGTGGCCAAGCTGGTGGAAGGCATCGGAGAAATCGTCCACCAGCGCCACGGCGAGGGTGGCAGTGGCGGAGCGCGACGGCTGCCCGCGGTCTCGCACCAGCACGATGAGCCTCTGCCGGGCCGCGTCCCTCTCTGTCACGGCCCGCGCCGTGCGCACCTCGCCGCTGTGCAGCCCCACGCGGAACAGCCCCGGCTCCGTGGCCTTGGCCAGCTCGTACGACAGCCACGCGTTCTGCCCCGCGTCCGCGTCCACCGCCACCACCTTGGCCACCAGGTAGCCGGACGGCGCCCAGCGCGGCACCAGCTCTCCGGCCGCGCTGCTGTCGGGGGGCGGGTGCAGCAGCACGGGCGCGTTATCGTTCTCGTCCCGCACTACAATGCGTAGCACGGCCTGGGCGCTGAGCGGCGGGGAGCCGCCGTCGGCTGCGCGCACTGTCACCTCGAAGGCAGGGACCTTCTCGTAGTCCAGAGGGCGCAAACTCCGGACGGTTCCACTCTCCGCGTCCACTGACACGAATGATGCCGCGGCGAGGGTGCCTGTCGGTGGCGGCACTAGGGCGTATCTCACGTGGGCGTTTTCTCCCGCGTCAGGGTCAGTGGCACTGAGGCGGCCCAGGCTCCTCCCAGCGGGCTCGTTTTCGCTCATCACCATGGTGTAAATGGCCTGGGTGAAGGTGGGTGCGTTGTCGTTCACATCCAGGAGCCTCACGAACAGGATTTTGGACACCGAGAGGGAGGGGGAGCCCTCGTCACGGGCTAGCACTGTCACGTTGTATTCCTCCACCTGCTCCCGGTCCAGTGTCTCTGATGTCACCAGCGCGTACGCGTCGGCCGCCAGTAGCGTGATCCTGAAGGGTTGTTCACCTGTCAGCTCGCAGGTCGTCCTGCCATTGTCCCCCGAGTCCCGGTCCCGCACGTTGAAGAGGGCCACCACGGTGTTTGGGCGGGCGGCTTCGGAGAGGGTGCTGGTGAGCGAGGTGATGATCACCTCGGGGGCATTATCGTTCACGTCCTGCACCTGCACCTCCACCTTGCAATGCGTGGACAGGCCCCCTCCATCTGAGGCCTGGACATCTATTTCGTAGGTCTTTGTTTCTTCATAATCCAAAGGCTTTTTGAGTCGAATCTGACCTGTCTCTGGGTTTATTTTAAACGTCTCGAAATTTTCCTCTGAATTTTGAACTATGGAATAGACTATTTCCCCGTTTGTGCCTGAGTCTAAATCGCTAGCAGACACTACCACCACCATGGCATCCTGTGAGCTATTTTCCATTATGGAGACTTTATACAGACTCCGAGTAAATACCGGGATGTTGTCATTTATGTCCAGGACTACCACGCGGATTAAGGCTGTGCCAGACCGCGGTGGAGTCCCACCATCCACAGCCGTGATGCGGAAAGCAACTTCTGCCTGCTGCTCCCGGTCCAGAGCTCGATCCAACACCAGCTCAGCGTACCTCCTGCCGTCACTCCGCCGCCGGGTGTAGACAAGGAAATACTCGTTAGAGCTGATACTATAATGCTGAAGACTGTTGTTCCCCACATCTGGATCGTGCGCACTTTCCAACAAAAACCGAGTCCCCGGCATTGTCGATTCAGGGATCTTTAAAACTATTTCTTTATTTAGGAACGCGGGAGCATGATCATTTATGTCGGTGAGTCTTACCTCAGCTCGGAAGGACTGCAGTGGGCTCTCCAGCAGCACCTCGAAACGCACCAAGCAGGGCTCGCTCTGTCCACACAGCTCTTCCCGGTCCATTTGCTCTCTCACCACCAAATCCCCGGTGTGCTGGTTCAGATGAAAATACTGCTTTTCTCCTTCAGGAACGAGCCGAGCCTGACGAGCCAATAATTCCTCACCGGTTAGTCCCAAATCCTTAGCGATATTAGCCACAAAAGAGCCTCTCTCCGCCTCTTCGGACACAGAGTACCGAGCGGGTTCTGCTCTCATCCCCGAGACGCAGAGGAGAAGGATCAGAGCCACCGCTCTCCCCGGGAGGGGTTCCTCGCTCTTCATCCCCTTCATTCCCTTCCAGCGACCCTATCTCCTCTCCCGTGAGCTGGAGAGAGCTGCCGATACAGCCTGGAGACCCCCGAACGGAGCAGCCCGAAATGGTGCAGCCCCGCCCGCCCGAATTGCAGGGGCGGCGGAGCTGCGAGCTGCGCGGAGCTTCCGCGGTCAGCAGCGGCACCAGGCGGCCGATCTGTAGAAGGATTCGAAGATTTTCCAGCGCAAAGCCTGGAAAGCAGAGGTTAACGGCTCGATTTCTGTCTTCCGAGGTCAAAGCACAGAGATTCAACTGTCCGTACAACCGTATTCAAAGTATGGCCACCGGCTGAATGAGCAATGCCTCTGTTTGCCTTCTACTTCAAAACGAGATTTGTTTAAAACTGGGTTGTTCCTTTTGTTTTGGTTCCCCCTCCCTTCCCCCCGCTGTGAACGCTTTGAATAAATTACTTTCCGGCTGTTTAGCTAGAACAGCTGTGTGTTGTTATCCAGCCTCCAGGTGAGCTGGTCTCTGAACCACGGCAGCTGTAGCCATGGTCATCCTCGGAATGGACCGAGATTGTTCCCCCAGTTCACGACCTCTCCTGCTGGGACCCTTCGGGAATGGGCTGGAGGCAGCGTCTCTTAGACCTCAGCTCGACTCAGAAAAACCCCCTCTGCCTTGCTCCGACTTCTGAGACCATCCTATTTCCCGGGTCGTTCTGATTTCCCCTGCATAAAATCCACTCCAGATGCACGGATTTATTCCCGAAATCCTGCTCTTGGGTTGGCTATTTCCTCGGCGATGGGTGTGGCAAATGATCTGGAGACAGCACACTCACCCGAGGGAGTTCTAAGTAGGTTTTATTGTTTTCTGTCATCACTCATTTGACTCTTTAAAATGTTTCAAGGACAGGAAATATCACATTACCTTATAGATTAATACTGATGGATGAAAGAAAGAGGAAACAGAAAGCTTCTTGACACCCTATATTCTACAGTGCCCTAAGTTAATTGTAAATGGTTTCGTCTATTTTACAGTAAAACCACAAACAATACTTTTAATTATCTCAATTTTTAAAAATCGTGAAATGGTAATTTCAACTTTACTTTATGAAAAAAAAAAAAGGAAGAAAGAATACATTGCTCAAAGCCCACTCTTTACAGTAAGGAGAACCTGTAAACTCCTGGTCAAATATGCCAAGTGTGCCAATGTCAGCAGTTACAAATGTAAACAACTTCTGCTTATTATGTAAGAAATTCCTTTCCAAGCACCACTTAATTTTGCTTAATATCTGTTTCGCCTGGTGTTGAACACATGGCAGAAAATCAAGATATTATTACAAGGCTCTCTCCATGAAAAGAAACAAACAAACAAAACGTGAAAAGAAACCCCACAGAGAAGGCAGTGTAGCATAAAGTTAAAGATCTGCTGCCAGTTTTCAGTATTTCCTGTAGTATATAGAAGCAGTAGCACTCGCACAATCATACATGATTATGTAATCGACATGCAACACGGTTCTCCTCCTCCATCCACATCACAGTTACAAAATACCTACATGAATAAAGTACTGCTCAAGGGGAAAGTACTCTCACAGAGAAGCCTTCTTCTCCCTGGTACCTTTTTAGGTAGGTTTACGGTCTCTTTGTTCCCTTTTCCCTGTGAGGACAGAAAAACTTGTCTTTCTCTTCACTTATTGATCGGTGAGCCAAGGGTTTTGATCAGAACTGACATTTGGCTCCAGCTCCCTGTTTGCAGGGCAAACTGCATCCGCAGCTCTGGGCCCTGTATCTTCAGAGAGGGGAGCACCACCCTGCAAAGAACAGAGAGAGCGGTTGTCATCTGGTTGTTGAAGGAAAGCAGGCATCACTGAGAAGCTTGGAGGGCGTGTCTTACACCACTGCCTGTGTCACACCACTCCTCTCCACCGACAGCCAAAGAGAAGATAAAACTTGGTGGGTCTCTGACCTGAGTGGAGAACACCTAAAGTCAGAAACCATCCTCCACAAAGGTACTATTGAAAAACTTTTATGAGCCTGAAGGAGTAATTCAGAATGGTAACAGCCCCGAACAGAAACCACTTTCTTACAAACAGTAAATGTGGTTTAATGTTGATATATCAAGAAGGGTCCTTGTCTTCCCTGAGGCTGCTGTGATTCTGACAACCTGCAGTAAAGTGAGTCCCAGTCATCAGTGATTATGAAATACGAAAATACTAACTGACCCTGATGGTGTTTGTGTTTCTTCAACCTCATGTATGTTCATCACCCAGTCTACTGTGAAGTGCCAGATGGATCCTTGGAAACTCCATGGAATCCCCACAGAATCCCATATGAAGTGGTGACTGACTCAGATAACCACACTTTTCTGGCCGATACTCTTCATGCAAGACACAAAAATACAAGGGAATTTAATGGCAAAGGTCCCCACCTCCGTAAGCCTCCAGCAGCTTGTAGGACAGCTTGAGTTCAGCACTGCCACCACCCTGGTGAATGGCACGTGGCAGCACCGAGCACCAGCTCCTAACAGCAGTGAAAGGGACATCGTTGGTGACACCCCTTTGCACAGTTGTCCCCGCAGTCCCATCTGATGCTGGACAGGCCACTACATTCGCGTTACTGCCACCTCCGGGAGGACATATCCCTAGGAATTGTGTCATTCCTGCTCCAGGTCCCTACGGGCTCTACACAGTAAGCGGGCAGGACCTACTATGGGGACACATCTCTACATGTAGTTTTCACCTTCTCATGGCCCAACTCTTCACCCCTCCTTTAATGTGACACCGAAGACTTGGGCTAACACGAACACTCAGCATAGATACGAGTGCAGCTGTCCAGAGAGGTGATAGGCACCCCATCCCTGGAAATATCCAAGGTCAGGTTGGATGGGGCTCTGAGCAACCTGATCTACTTGAATGTATCCCTGCTCATCGCATGAGGGTTTGGACTTAATGGCTTTTAAGGGTCCATTCCAACCCAAATTGTTCTACGATGCAGAGAGATGCGGTTAGTCAGCATTTGGGGAGCAGCTGAGCCCTGCTGTATCCTCCTGAGACGCCTCTCCAGTGGTTCTGAGACCCCCTCTATCCTTTCATCTCCTCCCACCCCAGGGACTAGCAAATCTGCAACTTCAATAGTCCTTGCTTCCAGGACGTGACACATCTCCCCCCCGCCTGCCCGATCGCCTCAGCCCTGTCAGTCCCTCACCTGCGCAGTCCAGTCGCCTTCGCCCCCGAGGTTGGCCGCATCCTGGGAGCACACCGAGATCCGCTGTTCACCCGGGCCGGGGGGCAGCCCGGCGGGGAAGCAGGGGAAGAGGGGCCTGAGGAAACGGAACTCGCTGTTGACGGTCCCGGCGGCGAAGCAGACGTCGTACACGTAGCTGCGGGGCAGGGAGCCCGCGGTGCTCTCCGTGGCCGTGGTCGGGAACGTGGGCAAGGTTTCCGTCTCTCTCTGCCTGGCCCGCCGCACCCTCACTACCACGGCGGCCACCGCGGTGGCGAGGAACAGCGCCGACACGCAGACGAGGGAGGCAATGAGGTAAAGAGTAAGCGGCCCGTCGGGGTCGGCGGCTGGTACCTCCTCGCTCACGCGTAAATGGGCTTCGGAGAAGCCGTCCACCAGTACCACCGGGAGGGTGGCAGTGGCGGAGCGCGACGGCTGCCCGCGGTCCCGCACCAGCACGATGAGCCTCTGCCGAGCCGCGTCCCTCTCGGACACGGCCCGCGNTGCTGTCGGGGGGCGGGTGTAGCAGCACGGGCGCGTTATCGTTCTCGTCCCGCACTACAATGCGTAGCACGGCCTGGGCGCTGAGCGGCGGGGAGCCGCCGTCGGCTGCGCGCACTGTCACCTCGAAGGCGCGCACCTTCTCATAGTCCAGCGGGCGGAGGACATAAACATCCCCATTTTCAGCGTTGACTGACACTTCGGGCTGCTCTTTGCCCTCCTGTCGCACCAGTGTGTAGCTCACACGAGCATTTTTTCCTGCGTCGGCGTCCGTGGCGTTCATGCTGCCGATCCGGAGCATGGGGCTGTTGTTCTCCGTGACCGACATGGTGTAAACCTCCTGGGTGAACTCTGGCGGATTGTCGTTCACATCCGATATCTGCACGAAGATGCTTTCCCTAGAGCTCAGCCGCGTCTTGCCCCAGTCCGTGGCTGTGATGGTGATGTTATACTGCGCCGTCCTCTCCCTGTCCAGAGCCGCGTTTGTCCTCAGTTCGTAGTAATTATCAAAAGTGGGGGTGAGACTGAATGGCAAGTCGCCGTCGATGGAACACTCTGTCCTGCCGTTGTCCCCGGAGTCCCGGTCCCTCACACTGAACAGAGCCACCACGGTGCGTGGCGGGGCGTCCTCGGGAATGGAGGCGGTGAGGGAGGTGAGCGCTATCTCCGGGGCGTTGTCATTCACATCCAGGACTTCCACCTGCACTTTGCAGTGCGCAGATAGCCCCCCGCCATCCGTGGCTTTGACCACCATCTTGTGGTTTTTTGCTTCCTCGAAATCCAGGTTGCCCGCGACTCGGATCTCTCCGGTGGCCGGGTTCAGCTGGAAGAGTTGCCGGGATCTCTCCGATGTCTGGGTGAAGGCATAACGCACTTTCCCGTTGGATCCTTCATCGGGATCCGCAGCAGCGACTCTGACCACCAGCTGCTCCAGGGGGCTGTTCTCAGCCACGCGCACCTCGTAGGTCTCCCTTTCGAACACGGGAATGTTGTCATTGGCATCCACCACCACGATCCGGACCTGAGCCGTGCCCGACCTGGGTGGCGACCCCCCGTCGATGGCGGTGAGAAGTAAATTCAGCTCTCCCTGCTCTTCACGATCGAGCTGGCGCTGTAGGACGAGCTCCACGTATTTTACTCCATCTTTTCCTGTTCCAATAGCGAGGGAGAAATGAGGATTGGGCGCCAGGGTATAGTTCTGCAAACCGTTAATGCCCACGTCCTTGTCCTGGGCGCACTCCAGGGGAAAGCGGGACCCAGGAGATGTCGTTTCCGGAATCTCTAAAACCATCTCCTTCTCCGGGAACACGGGCGAGTTGTCGTTTATGTCACGAACTTCCACCTCCCCTCGGATAAGCTGCAATGGATTTTCAAAGAATATCTTAAAGACGAGCGTGCAGGTATCGCTCTGCGGACAGATCTCCTCTCGGTCCAGCGATTCCTTTGCCGTCAGGACTCCGGTGTTTTGATTGAGCCGGAAAAGCTGCTCGTTCCCCTCGGACACAACGCGAGCCTTGCGAGCCGCAAGCTGGCTCAGCGGAACCCCCAGGTCATTTGCAATATTGGCGACAAAGGAGTCCCTCTCCATTTCCTCCGGCAGAGAGTAACGGAGGGTTTCAGCCCCGCTGTGGTACACGCAAACGCACAGAATAAACAAGATCACTTGCCTCTTGCTGTCTCTGCTCGGTCTCCCACACGCCATCACTCTCCAAAAAAGCCATCCACCGTCCTCGGCGGCTCCCAGCATTGTTTAGTAGCGTCCGGAGAAGAGCGGTGTTGGCCAGCAATCCCGGGGTGAGGGAATCTGGAAGACCCCGACTCCTTTCCGAGCAGCTCAGCTCACACGGTTTTTTTTTTCTCTCTGTGTCTGCAAACCCGGGGCGGACCGAGGAACGCGCCGGTCCGCGGCCAACATCCCCACCCAGCGTCGGAAGGGGGAATATTTCCTCTCATTCGGGGCAGCGCTGCTGGTTCGGGGTTTGCTGCTTGAATCCGCACTCTTTGTGCCAAAGAGAAAAAAGCTGCGGTGTAAATTCTCTCCTCTCTCGGAAGTGGGATCCCTGCCCGCCCACAGAGCGCTGCTCTGCGTGTCACATCGCAATTCCCAACCACGAACTCTTCATACGCGGCTTTTGGTTTGCCTCTGCGTCGTGTAGGCATGGCAAGCTCCACTGCCATAGACGAGATTTTCCTTCTCTTCTGCACTTGTTAATCAGCACAGGACGATTAGTAAGTGTGGGGAGTCAGAGAAGTTATTGAAAATGAGAGCTGGTGCCAGAGAGCTGACAAGGAAATGTCCCCAGTAAACGCTTCGCCATCACAGAAGGATGATAATGCTGTTCTAGGACACATCATCCTAATGCTGTTTTTTCTTACTGGGTATCACACCTCGCCCGACTTTTACACTTTTCTTTGTGAAAAAGGTTAAACTTGAAGTCCTGTATCTGCCTGAGGATATGTGGCCAACAGCCAGTTAATACAAAAGGCAAGGAAACAAGTAGAGAGCTCACAAGTTAAACTCCTCGATACACAAAAGCTAACGGAGACAAAAGCAAAGATAAGGCTCTTATCACACTAATTGATGGGCCATTAAAGGAATCATTGAAGCGCAAACTCCAGAGGTTCAACAAGAAACTCTGTAAACGATAAAGGAACAAGAAAGTTCTAAAGATTCTCACGGACTATCAGAAGAAGTGTCATAGAAGAGAACAAATTGATTACGAGGTGTTTGAGGGGGGCTTCAGAAATTTGCAAGGCTCATTATGAGATGATTAGAGGCAGAATCAAACTCGCTAAGAGGGAGATGTCAAGAGCAGACCTGTTAGGAATAACCGTGGGAAAACGGAGGTGGAAGGGGATACCGAGGGGTTCTGAGCACAGTCTGGTGCTGTGAGGCAGGATCCGTGCCGAAAACCGGATAAAGACCTCAGGGTCAGGCAGGCATGGCTGGCCCAGGGGACAGACTCACACCTCGACTGCTTCTGAGACTGATGCACACACTGTGCTGAGGATGTGCACAGCTGCCTGCGAGCCCAGCCCAACCTTCCTCTTAGAGAATTAAAAAATGAAAGAGAAAACAAAATAGTGCTTGCACTATTTACCTGTGGTTCCAGCATTTTTTGGTCTGATTTTACTATAAAAGGAACCACGCTTTAAAAATTATTAGTATAAAGCATCATAACCGCCTTGGTTTTGGCACATTTTCTTTAATTTCCTAGATGTTTTCTCCTTATTTTTGTTTGCTAAAAGGAGTGACGCTGTCAAACAATACTCAAGAGGCCAAGTCCTAGAAATTCTCTGATGTCTTCATTTGTTTTAAAATAAAAACTTCGTGACCCTATCAGTAGGAGAAAGTAAAAACTAGGATTAACTTTAGGATTCCCCAAAACCTTAGCTACTAAAAGATCTTGCACGAACGAAGTAATTTTCGGCGACTTTCTGTTACCACCCCTTGACTTGGAAGCGTGATAAGATCTAAATCACTAACTTACATCAAAGGGCAGCTTCTCATTTCTTCCCTTCCAGGGACAGGTCCAGCTCTCGAGTTGCGATCATTATCGCCAACAGAGAAACCAAACCATAGGCCAAGCACAGCAGTAGATGTGCTGGGAAAGCGGCTTCTCTCTTTTTTTTGCTTTGCAAAAATAACTGTGACACCTGTAATCCACTTGCTTTGTGCCCCTTTGTTCAGCTCTCGGCACCTCCAAGAGAGAAATGTTTATTTGCTTCTACTTACCCTAACCTTTGTCACCACTGCACAGCAGGGGGAAAGACAGAGGATGAGAAGAACTTCCACAGACACTTCCTACCCTGAGTGCAGTAACCCAATTATTGTTGTTCCCATCATTTCAGAAAGGAAATTGTGTCCTTCAGCTTCGGTTGTAGAAGGGTGTAAGGAGAACAGTGATCTTTGACAGAGCTCTTGGCTGTAACAGTATTTTTGCTCATCAGAAGATGCTGCTCTTCGACCGACGTTTATATTCTTTCAGATTTTAGAGAAGTGATAAATGAAGAGGGTCACTTACCGTGCAGCACTGGAGAGCTAATGCTGGTGTTTTCCTTTGGGTCACAACAGTAAAATAGGTGCATATTAATTAAAAAAAAAGAAGTTTGAATACTGCCAGACAGAAGCACACTGTATTTTAGGACAAACTAAGGAACTATGCCCATAATAAGAAAGGTTTGCATAAATGTGTCAGAGAATTCATTAATCTCCTTGAGCACACAGCGATATTGCAGGTTTCATCGTCTTTTGCTTTAGTGATGACATCTTTTTCCTACAAAGAACCAAAAAAACAGTTGTCTTCACTCTGTCATTTGCAACTTTATGCTAGAAAAGCCTTTCAGCAACATATCCTGCTCATTTCCTCGTGTGTCCCTGTGTTTCAGAACACAGCGTTGCTAAAAGAAAATTCTGCCTGCACTTCTGAAGCCTGAGCAATTTCAGTTTCCAAAACCCTTCTCCGTCTTTCAGCTGGGAATTCACATCTGCCGAATGACATCTCAGAGGTCCCGTGCCCAGTTTTGTGGTCCCTCGGATAAAGGCTTCTTCTCCATCCCTGGAGCCACTGTCCACTCCCCTCCAGCACACCCTGGGGACAGAACGGCTTGGGAAGAGCCTGCAGATCAGAAGAACAGGTACTTCCCAGAGTCACAGCGTTTTCCATGCCTGAGTGCAAAGACGGACCAACACTCCCGGCCTCTCATTCCCAGACAATTCCCAGGATGGATTTCTTCTTTCGTCTCCATAACAATCACGCAGCGCCCTGAATTCCCAGTTGTCCAGCGGAATCTGTGCCCGGAGCTCTCAGCTGGATGCAAATGTGAGGAAAGCTGGGAGAATCATTCCTAACCTTCTGGCTCTCGGTTAGATTGTAAATACCACAGGTACCTGTTCTGAGGCTCATTTTCCGAGAGATAAACCAGCCTCCTCCCTCTGTCTGCATTCAGTACAGTTACTGCTTTCCCCATCACCCTGTTAAAAGCAAGCATTTCTTTCTCCCGGTAGTAACTCGGTGCTTACCAACCAACCGACTCTGAGCCACCCCAGACCCAGGGTGAAATCCTCCCAAATCCCGCAGGGATGGCCCTGGGAGAGCGTCCCCGTCCTTCACACTCCCTGCTTCGTCTTGTGCTCTTGGCTTTTCCAGGCACGTCTCGATGCGGCGATTCCCAACACATCCTTTGGAAAGGCTTTAAACCAGGGCGTATTCCGGTGCAACCGGGGCGTTTCTGCGGGGCTCTCAGCCGGTGCCGGCCGCGCAGCTTCTGGCTGATGCTCCCTGGTGTCCCCTCCTCCCTCCCAGCCGCCGCAGTGCGCGCCCAGCGCTGGCCAACAGCGCCACTGAGCGTCCAGCGCAGGAACTGCACAGGGGCGTCTGCCCCGAACCTCGGCAGGAATCTCCTCTCTCCCGTTCCAGCTACTGCAAGGACAAATCCTAAAATACATTTCCCACCCGGAGTCTTTGGCACATAAACGCGCTTCCTTCATATTTATTGAGACATTTGGTTGGGCATTAATAATCCAGACAAACGTGAAACGTCCTAGACAAACCTTCCGCCAAGTGTGCTTGCCAAAGACATGGGCAAACGTAGCAAACACTGCTCATGTGCTGCGCACTACATTTTCCAGAAGTCAGACAAAAAAGGCGTTTTCAAGCACAGGCCGTTTGTGGGAGGCTGAGTTTTGAATACTTTCTATTTCAGAAGGAGATCGCCGACTGTTGTATGTCCTCTCCTAAAGTATTCCACAGTTAAGAACCAATTCAGTATTAATAGCAGCATGAACTCTGCTGCCCCTTTGGTCAGCTGCAACAGATTTCCAAAGAATATCTTAAAGATGAGCCTGCAGGCATTGTTGTGTGGACAGGTCTCTCCCTGGACCAGTGACTCCTTTGCAGTCAGGACTTCAGTGTTTTGATTGAGGCAGAAATGCTGCTGCTGCTCCTCAGACACAATGGAGAACACATTTCTTCCTAGGCAGCAGTACTTCCTTTCTAATAACATCAGTTCATGAGGCCATCTCCTCTAAAGCCTCCCTGTATATCTTCCAGCTTCAAAGAATAAAGGAAAACTCCCTGCTTCAAAAGGTCATGTATTTCCTCAGAGACATTCTGCCTTCTCCAGCCTCCAAAGATAATTCTGGACAGAAGATAGCCAGACTGACAGAGAGCAGGTTTAGATTAGATATTAACAAGAAATTCCTTACTGTGAGGGTGGTGAGGCCCTGACACAGGTTGCCCAGGGAAGCTGTGGCTGCCCTGGAACTGTCCAAGTCCAGGCTGGACAGGGCTTGGAGAAAATTGGGATAGCAGAAGGTGTCCCTGCCCTTGGCAAGAGGTTGGAACAAGATAAACTGGAAGGTCCTTTCCAATTCAAACCAGTCTGTGACCCTATGTTTGCTTAGATCTTTTCCATCCTGCATCTCTTGAAGGCACCAAATTCTCTCTCTCCTCTCTAGCCATGACAATCTCAGTGCTTCCCATTTGGAAATAAATCCTCTCAGCTTCAGCACTGCTACCACGAATGCCTTTTGAAGGCAAGTAAATATTTGCATCGTTGTAAATTTTGTGCTTAGTGGGATCCAACTTTTCCATCTTCAACCTCACTCCTAGGTCAAATATGCAGAAATCTTCTTCACAAATCCCTAAACCCATGTGGTTTTTTGTGTCCTGGGGCCTCAAATGGCCAATAAATAATATTTCAATTTCTATAAGTTGCAGGGGAAGTATCATCCACTGAGGTTTTTTTCCCATGTTCTTCTGTTCAATTTCTTTGTGACTCCTCCCACAGTTTCCTGCAGTGGCTGTTTCAGTTGACTCAGAGGAGACAGAATCAAATGGAAAATCACATGTTCAACAGTCAAGCAGCACAAGGGTGTCAGGTAATTCAAGTTCACTGGGTAAATAGTCTAGGCTTTCTCTGTGCTTTTCATGAAGCAACAGAGAATAAGATGACTTTCTCAGTGACATTTTGAAAGCCTTGAAAAAATATTTCAGGGATGGAAGTACTACACAGGCATTCATGAATAAGGGCAAGAGTCTTCAGGCTTGTGAAGAAATATTTCTATGATTGGCTACCTGAAGATAGGAATTAGAAGTGTTTGAAGTTAAACAACTGAGCATTATAATAAGAAAGTAAAAACTAGGCAGACTATATGCTCTCCTGAGCAGAAAACCAGCACATTTTGTTTTAAAAGGACAGGTCAGGAAGGAAAGGCTATGGGAAGAGGTTGGCCTTGAACAGGCCAGTTTTGGAAATCTGTCTGGTCATCTGAGAAAGAAAACAGGGATTCAGCTGAGAGATCTGAAAGTGGGGGAGAGGAGGGAAGAGCAGAAGAAGGGGACAGCAATGGTTAGAGGAGGGAAAGATGCTACGCAAGAAGGACCCAGAGAGGACAAGCATGAAGCTGTTTGGTTGACAAGGCTGAACAAGCAGGGTAAGGACAAAGAAACACAGGTAGGATCCATCCTGAGAACAACTTAGGAAGGGCTTGTTGATGTGGCACCTGTAAGCAGAGAATCACAATGGTCATTAAGAATCACAATGGTCATTAGTAAAGAGAAGGTGGGGTCCAATCAACCAGAGTCAAAAGGGTATAGGGAATTCTGTGGAGAAGCAGGAAGGGCAGTAGATGCAGTTTGAAGTCAAAACAGGTGCATGGATAGAAGTGAGCCAAAACGGGCATGAAGAAGGAAGAAACAAATCAGTTAGGCAGGAGGAAGGAAGTGTATTTATGATCCTTCAGGCTTGCACCTCTCTTTGTCCAATTATGAGTGTCTGGCTTAAGACGTAGGTTTCCTCACTTCCATCTTTCTTCCTCAGAATGCCTTTCTTTCCAATGATGGAATAAAAAAATTATCAGAAGAAGGTAGCAGCAAACCAAAAGGAACCCTAATATCTCATCCAGTGTAACAGAATGGGGAGCCCAGTACCCAACTTTCTGTCTCCTGATGCCAGGTTTGGCCCTTCTGCAAGCCAAGTTCCAAATCCTGTAACCCTTGGATGGCATGAACATATTGCAATCAGCTCTGGAAACACCTGGCCCAGTGCTGCCTAAAGGGAAGGTCAGTGGAGAAAGGATTTAAGCACGACTCCATGGACCGCCCAGAAGGAAAACAGAGGCTCTGAACTGAGGTTTTCAAAGGAGACAGAGATCAAGGGAGTTATTGTGTTTACTCACGGCACAGGTGAACAGAGATGCAGCAGCATGAGGGGATCACCCCTCAATTCATGTCTAGTGCTTCTGAAGACACAGTGACCAGTTCAGCAGTAAAAGTAGCCAACATTATTTCTAAACAAAATCCAGCTAAATGGTAAGAACTGTGTAACCCCGGCATAAGAGAAATCTGGGTTATGCTTTACTGCAACAGCAGAGATGTCCATTTTTGGGAGGATACTTGGGAAAGCAAAGGGGTTTTGGGCCCTCTGTTTAACTTCCTTTGTCCTCAGCTGCAGGTCACTTTCTCCCACATGATTCCAACAGCAACTGCAAACCAGGCACCCTTTGGGATCACATGGCCCTTGGACCTCTGACTCAACTAAAACATCCCCCAGAATACAGGGTGACCAGTGAACTACCTGGGTCATCGTTTACACAAAGCAGTGAAGTTTAGACTCTTGTTACCCTACATACCTTTGTATCTTGTCTTTTATTTTATTTTAAAATACTTTTGTATCTTGATAAAACCGAGCTATGTAAAGCTATCTTTCTGTTGGATGGCTTTACATGCTCAGTGCTTTTGACCAACAGCATGTAGGTACTCTGAGAGAAAAGAGACTTACAGAAAAATGGAGACTTACAGAAAAGAAAAGATCCATTCTGTAGGGAGAAGTTCAGAAAGAGTTTATTCACTGTTTAGGCAGCACACAGGTATTCACATCCGTGTCACATTTTCTGAAGGAGGGAACACACTGGCAAAGACAAACTGAAAACCAATTTCAAGACAGATGCACAAACACCATTCCTAGTAAAAAATTATAAAGTAAACAGATACAAACCCAACAGATTTAGCAGGTACCATGAAAGGGCATGACAGCTAATTTACTTTCTGAAGAGTTTATATCTGGATAGGTGCAGCACAACCCTGATGTCATGGTACTTCTACTGCCAGGTTCATAAATTTGGGAGAGGAAAAAAAGTATTTTTGTATTAAAACCCCCAGATTGCATCAATGATGGAGAGGGCTAATAGAAAACAGCCTGTAGTCCCTGTCATATATAAAACTATTATCACTTTTTTTGGTCAGGCTTGACCAGATGAGACTTGAACGCAGCTTGGGATCACTTAAATGCGGGTTATTGACCAGGAACAAGTCGGTCCTTGCCCTGGAAGCAGCAGAGGCGGCGGGGTCGAATCCGGCTGCTGTAATTCCCACATTTTTCCACCAGAGAGCAGCCGCCACAAAGGAAAAACCGAGCGGCGAATATGCAAGTCACGGGAAGGAGCGGCGGGGCTGGACCGGGAACACCCAGACTCGGCAGCATCCCGGGGCCGGCTAGGGAAGGGGCAATCCCCCGGAGAGAGGCAGGTCTCTTTATCATCTATCTATCTATCTATCTATCTATCTATCTATCTATCTATCTATCTATCTATCTATCTATCTCTATTCATTTATAGATCTACCTATTGATCCACATATTTTTTTTATCTACCTACCCATCCATTCATCTGTTATCCATCCATCCATCAGCATCCTTGTCCACAGGATCTGAGTTCTGGTGCGCTGCTCTCTGCACGGGGGAAAGGAGCACACACTCAGATCCAGGGAAACCATTTCAGATCGAGGGACTCAGACTCCAAGCAAGAGGCTGGGGAGATGTGAGGTCAGTAGTGAAGCGGTGAGATTGTGAGGGGGGATCCAGAATCCTGGACTGAGCGGGGTTTGGGAGGGGATATAGGTCATGGAGCAACCACGGGGATCGGTTTATCCCTTCGGGTCCCTAACGCTGGCTTTCTGCCCTTGCCACTGAACAAAAAAAAATTGCAGCAGTATCGAGCAGTGTGCTGGTTTCTCCCAGCACTGGGACAACAGGGCAAGTGAGGACAGCAGCCAGCTTAAACCCTGGGAATCTGGGATTGTTGTAGGAGACAGCAGCAGCTAAATAATCTCCTAACTTGCTTCCCAGTCAAGCCAGAGCCTCTAATGCAGAAAGTACTTGTACGATTTAAAATGTGCTTAAAGAATTGTGTCCCCATTCATTACTACATGCTTGTCTTCTTTTTTAATCTTTACAGAAGACAAAGAAGCAGCTCTTAAGAGAAGAAGTTGTCAGGAATACATATATATAATATTTCTCATCATCTTAGTTTAAAGTAAAATGTCCAGGTTTGTCCATGACTGATTTTGTGATTTAAAAAAACCTTCCAAGAAGCAAGCATATCCTGCATTACTGTAAATCTCCCATTTAAATCCCTAAGGTATAAGCAAAACAGCTTGTCTCCTTTTTTCTTCTTCTAAAAATGATACCTGAAGAAGGTATCACCTCTGGATATCTGATGACAACAACTTCAGCACAGGACTGGAGTGATTCTTATCCTTCCACTCAAAACATGTGTTATACTCATTAACAAGTGGCAGTTAACAACCAAATAAGTGTCTCTTTTCTTCCTCATTGTTTTCTTTCATTTACCTCATTCTATTTCTTGATGTATTAATCAAGGTAACTAAAGAAAGAAATACTCAAAAAAAAAAAAAAGGCCCCAAACCCATCACAAAGTCATAGGTGATTCTGAGAGAGGTTAAGAATTACTATGGGCTGACTGGGTGAATAAATCCCTTAAATTAAACTTTTTAATCCCAGACTCAAGTGAGTATTCTTTGGAACAAATGGGGGAAAAAAGCTCTGTGCCCAATACACAAACATCTCCCATTCTGAGGGGGAAACTGAGGTACTGAATACAGTAGCAGGAACAGATAAGTGTTCACTACATTGTTGTTCAGTAGATGGAGTATGAGCTATTTACATGACAATGCTAAACCAAGTGACTCCCACTTCCTACTAAAAGCACATAAAAAGGCATCAGAGAATCTATTTGGCAAAACCTTCAAGATGAACAGAATAAACCTCTGTTCTCGCCTTGTTCATAACCTTTACTTTTTATGCACGTGCCTCACAAGCAAAACATCAGAAACATCAGGACAGCTGTTGAATTGCACAGATAATTGAGGTCCAGCATCACCAGACACGGCAAAAACTTTCTTAGAGGCAGTGTTTCCTAAAGGTGAGCTACAAAACAACAGCAACAACAACAAAAGCAAGTATGATAATACTGTTTTAATTTAGGTAGTATTCAGAATGATGGCTCAGATGCTCAGCAGCTTTGGAACAGTGAGACGCAGCTGGCTGAAAACACAGCTTCACAAGGAAATATCCAAACTGGTCCAGGGTGTTGCAAAGGAGAAAACCAGTAAGGCCTGGTACCAACAATAAGAGGTGGATTAGAGATATGTGATGAGACTGACAAACGTATTAAATTTCAAACCACCACCAACAAAAAATAGGCTTCTTTGTAGTTGATGGGAGAAGAAATTCTGAGAGATAATCACACAAATCTAATAATACTGACAGCCTCTATTCAACAGCTTTGGATTTACACTGCCTTTAAGAATAGATAAATATTTTAGGAAAGAGATACCATCTTCTGAAACATGCTACTGCTTTCTGCTCTTACATAGAAGCCATCCATCTGTTGTCAACTCAGTAATCTGAAATCTAGTTGTAACATTACCACAATGCATATGCTGTGTATGGCACACAGGAGGAGCTGTCACGATGCTGGACATAAATTTTTGTCAGAGATCCATGACCCCATCACAGAGGTCAATAGCAGTAAGTACAATCTACTTAAAGAATTCCTGAATGAAAGACTCATCACGTAATGCAGTCTCCTGCATGTGTTGCAGGATATTTATAAAGCTTCTAGAACTTTGCAGAGAGCTTTGTTTTGTACTAAGGTGATGATTAAGAGGTATAATGAAGTGTTGTCCAGCAGAGAGAACACATTGTCAATGCCAAGCAGATAACAAGCAATGGGTCCTCAAGACAAATAAGGAAATGCAAGTTATCGTCAGAACTGTTTTTTCAAAGGTGAATCAATCAAACCTCTAAAGCTTCCCCTGGGAATAAACTCTTCTGAGCTCACAGCAAATGGTAAAATCAGAAAACCTTCCCCTGGCTGCCCAAGAATAGCACCTAACAAAAGCAGCCCCCAAGCTGGTGTAACTACCAATCCACCTGAATACCCAAATTAAAAAGACTCAATAAGAATGGTCAAATGTACTTCTTTCAAAAGCCAAAGCACTGTTCTAACAAAAGGTCTTCATGCATCATTTGAAGTTTCACATCAAATTAGAGGGAAGGCGAGATGAGGAGAAATCCTTCCTATTGGACAGACATTTGCACTTGCCTCTGAAATAAAAATGTATGAGATGATACATAGTAAAATCAAGCTTGGAAAGGGATTCTCCTGTCAATTAGTGACATGGTGAGAGACACGGAGGACATTTCAGAGGGCTGAAGGTGCTGGTTTCTTGGCCCATGGGAACAAATACCTAAGTCTATTCTGAAGCTTTATAAACTAACATTGCGAATTTCCCTGTATGTACATAGATACTCTAATTACTCTAATATTCTCTAATCATAGCAGAATATATACAAATACATATGCATAAGATTTTCCTTACATACTTTTTCAGAGAAACTGGAAACGGCTGAGGTTTTTTAATGAGAAATTTTAAGAAATTTCCTAAATTCTTAGAGCCCTTCAGCTTCTTAGGACTTAGAAAGAAACAAAAAGTAGATAAACTTTCTTGTTACTTGTGTTATCTGAATGAATAGAAAAGCTGAGACAGTGATCAATTATTTTAAAAAATGTTATAGAAGCATGTCAGTTTAAACATGATACTTTGGTGGTTGGGCCCAAAATGATAATCATTCTTTGGAAAAATTATACGTGAAAGTGATAAGAAAGCCATGCTGGCAAAGACTGCATATTTCACAGGAAAGCACCCCATATTGTGGGTTCTTTCCCTTTTGGCTCCATGGAATGTTTATCTATAATTTTTAATTATTCAGGAGCTGACTGCATCAATGCTGAGATCACCTGGACCTTGCCTCTCCTGCTCTTGTCCTTAGAGATTTCCTGGCTCTTGCCACAGATCTCCATAATCCCTACTCAGAGATCCACCAACAAATTTACCATTGCTCTGCTTCTGCCTTTCTTTCTACCAGTGCTGGAAGGTCCTCTGTTGCAAGCACTATGGAATTGCATCATCACAACCAGATTTCTAAGGGAGGTTCTGCACAGAGAGCATGCCAGGAGGCTCGGCTGGAGTGGTCTTTACCCTGCTTCCTAGAGGGTCCCAGATCAGTGCTTATTCCCTGTGGGTGCTGCCAGATCATCAGAAGGGCAGGAACGCCTTGGTGGAAGCTGTGAGATTCAGTTGCCAAGGGAATGGCAACTTCAACACGTCACCTCAGGCATGGCAAGGCGACCTGGATCTTCAAGGCACTGCTGGGGCATAATTACAGACAGAGTGAGTATGGATACGAAAAAGGCCTCAGCAGGGAATTTCTTTAGCCTTTGCAGCATTTTGTGAAAGCTCTGTCTTTCCAATGTAAAGAATTTAAAACAATGTTACAGTTTTGTAAACTTCTACACCTGCAGTTGTTTGTCAAGGATTGTTTTGGTTTTAACTAGAAAAACATCTAGAAATGGATGGCTCAGAGTTTGGCCAATCACCTCAAGGGGTGGACAGCCAAGGGACCAATTACTTTATGCCATTCAACACACTTCTGCATATTAACATATAAAAGCTGTTTGGTCTTTTATTGAAGTTCCTTACTTCGGATCATCTTCTGGGGGCGTGGACTGTGTCATTTCTTACCATTCAGGGTGTTACAGCAACAAGTGAGCACATTGAGGAACACTTGGTGCTTAAATAGAGGTCCCTGGTGCTATCCAAGGTGAAATCCAGCATGAGGTACCTCGTGTACATACACACAGCATGGAGGATGCCTGGCCTCGGCTTCAGTGCCAGAAGGACACAGATCTACAACAGAGGATCTCTTACATCTTCCAGTCCTCTGTGGATGTTCCATTTACTGTTGTGTATGCTCAAGACTGTCAACGAGAAGATAAAGAATAATAATTAAACAGATCAGGTTCATTTATCTGTTTATTTATTTATTATTTAGCTGTTTGTTTAGTTATTATCTGGATGCCCCACCCCTGAAAGTGTTCAAGGCCAGGTTGGATGGAACTCTGAGCAACCTGCTCTGGCGGAAGGTGTCCCTCTCCACGGCAAGGGGGTTGGAACAAGATGATCTTTAAGGTCCCTTCAAACCCAGGCCATTCTGTGGTTTCCAAAACACCGCTATTGGACTTGGACACAAAGGCAAATGTCACAAGCAAGGGGGAAGAAGTGCTTCCAGCCATCAGGAAGCAAAAGCAAACAGGCCAACCCCCCAATTCCTACTGTATCCTATCTTATTTATTACATTGTTTTAGATATTCCTCTCATTGTGTGGCAACAGCTTAAACTCATCACAAGCCTAATGAGGAGAGTGCAGCTTATGGAAAGCAGATTATGTCAAAGAGATTTGATATCTTTCTCTGACAAGATTACAAATAGGAATCATAATGGAGACTGTATTGCTGATATAATATAATCAGACTTTTTTAGACTTCTGGCCTTGTGCCTCTAACATGCAGACAAAAAAACTAAAAACAAGAGCGCCATGAAAAATCAGAATGGCACATACTAAATCAAATTGAATTTGTCAAGTTGATAGTCTCACTGCAATTAATGTGGATGCATCAAAAAATTGCAATGAGACTTGTAATGTCCTATAAATACTGCTATTATATACATTTAATCTTATTTTACAATGATACAGAGACATAATGATAGTGCAAACATACATTTGTTCCTGGAAAGTTTTCAGATTACATAAACATTGAGATGTGATAAACAAGAAAGCCCATGAGCAGATCACAGAGCTGTGAAATGCTTGGCATGGCACACCAAGGCATTTTTAATACAATAAATCCCAACGTTATTCCTACAGGAACAAAGAATCAAATGCAGAGACCTGGCTCTGGACTGACTGGAAATTTCTGTAGGCAACCTCTTGAACACCACTGGGAAGGATGACAGAATACACGATAACAGAAGAGCACTGAAGAGGAAAACAGCATTTCTTTGTAGCTGTTGTGACTCAGCCTCCATGAGTGCCCTTCAAAATTGTCACTGGTCCACAGAGGAACAGTGAGAGCCGTAACTGGTCTGGAGAACAGGGCAGAGACCTAAGGAACTCCAGCTTACCCTTGGGAACTTACAGGTGGTTTGGTCAGAGTCTGATGAACAGAAATCTGTTAGGTGGCTCTTTAACCCAGCAAGAACACCTGACACACCCCTGTTATTATCCAGCAGTTTAAAGAAGTGAAAACATAAATAAAACACAATTTATAACACCAAAAGGACATGGCCAAGGCAAAGCTGTGTTACCTCTCATCTGATAGCTTTAAATCAACAGGTGGGGTCTTTCTAAAGGTGGTTCACTTTATATCATGAGTCAGGGGTCTTGTTGCAGGGAAAAGTGCATGTGAATATCCACAGAGCAGATTAGATGATCACAAAATACATCCTGTATCTGTGAAATACATCCATTGGATCTAATGTGCCCCAGGTCAAATATGGATTCTGTATTTAGCCTCTTCCTTTGATTCCCAAAATCCACGTAATTGTTAGCTTTCAGAAATCATCTAATCTATTAACTAATGGTCAAATTCCCCAGAAAATGAATTTTTAAGCAATAGAATGAATCAAATTCAGCTTTTACTCTGCTTTGTGCCCCTAGTAGAGATAGAGAACTGGAGATTTTCTCACAAGTTACTGGAACAGCAAAGATAAAACAAAGTTCAGATTTCATACCTTTGGAAACACACAGAAGTCCCTTTCCTTCTGCTCAAGACATATGTGAGCATCAGATGCTGCTTCCTGGGAGTCTGTTTCCCACAGGATTCTTTCAAATGCCAGACTGATCTCTGTGCAACCCCTCAGGGACTGCACACACGTGTATTAAGTGGAATAAACTGGTGTGGTTTTCTTTTTATTCTATCAGTTTGGAAATACCACTTATCAATTCCAACTGTCCTCTGAAAAGTAGATATAAATATAGGTGATTCTCTAGCTATTGGTTCTGCTGTTTATTTTCTCCTTTGAGATCTGTAGAGCCAGCTCTGCCCTGCATTTTCAGTACCACAAATATGAACTGAAGTGTTAATGAAGATGCATCTGCAGGGCCAGATGTTGGCCTCAGCAACGGCCGTACTCAATTCCTTGCCTCTCTGCCATTGTGTATTCTGAAATTCTGATCTTTAAGAAGATGAAAATCGATGGGATGTGTTATATATTATCTTCCTCTAGCAGCTGTCCATCAGACAGTGTAAACAGTCTGACTTTAACCAGAAATGGTGTCTTCTGGCAAAAGAAAACGTACTTCTTGCTTATATTAGGAACATACTTGATCTGTGTTCAGACAGTAAACAAGGGATCCTTAAATCCTGCATTTGCAGCCTGGAAGACTCCACCTTCCAAATCCTGTACTGTAAAAGTTCCTCTGTTTCTGAAAAGGCAAGAATAAAACACAGAATACTTCACTGTTCCAGTATGGCCTGATAGAGTCTAGTAATATAAATTAATTATATTTGCAGAGGAAATGTTCCAGAAGGTGTGAAAGAGCAACCAATGAAGGTAGCAGACCTTTGGATATGAAGCTGGAAAAGAAAATGTCTCAGGCAGAAACCCTGTTTGAGAAATCCCCAGAGTGGTTCACAAGGAGAATGTGAGGCAAAAGCAGCATCCCTGGGGAAATACTTCCTTGCATAAAGCTTTTGAAGCCACATTTATTGAGCTAAAAGGCACTCTGAGATGTGGTAACTCAGAATGGGGGAAATATATCACTAAAGATAGACACACGTCGAATGTTGTTAGTTACTACTTGGAATTTCAGCTGTTTGTCCAAATCGCCATATTTTGTGTTTGTACTTACTTAGGTCTACAAGGCATTAACTCCAGAACAGGATTTTTTGGTAAATTCTTCTACCATAACATAACTACCCCTGCAAATAGTTACTGTTTTTTCCAGTCCAAAGGAAATGCAAATTACTAAGCCATTTTTCAGTGTAATATAAGATTCATATAATTGTTACTTCTAGTTAAAACAACACAATTATTTCTTATGCCAGCTCTGTAAATATTGATTTTGGGAAGCACTTTTGATTATCCCTGAAATAATATATTAACATTACATAATAATATAATAATATTATCTGCTTATCTCTGAAATATCCTGAAAAGCAGCATCTCATCTGGGCTGTCACCATGGTTTTAGCTGGTGTAATCTAAGGTAAAAGGCAATGTACTCTGCAAGTCACTTGTGTACTTTGGCAATTTTTTTACATCACTGCTTGCTGCTTTGTTTGTGTATTTCTTTAGGCCATCTACTCTAAATTAAAAATACAAGGAGTTCAAGTACACTCCTGCATCTCAGTACTCTGTTTGGTACAATGATTTTCCAGAAAGCTTCCTATTTTCTAAACAGCAGTTATGAAGCTTTTGTTATACTTTTAATTAACTCCAGTTCCCAGGTCCATGTGTAATTCCAGCTGATTTGTATTCTCTCTGTTTCTATAATATCCGGGTGGCCACATCACACAGGAGAGCTCAAATGCAACATGTTCATAAACTAAGCCAGACCAAAGAAATATTATCAACCGATGAAAGTCTTGAAGGAAATTAAATGTGAGGCAAGAGAGTTTAAAACGTATAGCTTAGGGAGAAAGAGATGAGAAAGTGAGATATAAGTCCACAAAAATCAAAAGTGTGCCAACACCGAAGCAAGAAGCAGCAGAGGCACAGGGGTACAGAACTAAGCATGTGCACAAAGTGACTTAGAGGAAGATGTAAACTGAATGCTAAGGAACTGTTGGGGTTTATTTACATATAGATCCCTGCAAGTCCAAACATAATCTCCATATAAAAGCACATTCTAAAATTGATTACAGCAGTTTTTTTTGTGAATATTCTGGAGTGAAGTAGAGACCATAAAAGAAAACAATCAGTCTTTTTGACCTACTTGATCATTTGCCTTCTAATACCTTTTCTCCAGCTACACGTTATGTTAGAAAAATTTAAAATTTACAGCGAAGCACCTAAAATTTAAGAGGAATTGCTGTAATTACTGAAACAAATAAGCATACCTAGTACTAAAATTCTAGGTTTAAATATATCCAGCTGTACAAAGAGATGGAAAGACACGAGTAAAAACGATGAAATTTTATCTCTGCCTTACAGTTGTACCTTGTATTAAACATGTCTCTTGTGAAATGATCATCATAATGCAAAGGAAGCTTACCTGACCTCCTTGTTTTTATCACCAGCAAGCCTATAATAGTTTTGAACAAGTTTGTTTTTGCCCAGGTTGCATAAGGTTTTGACAAAGAGCACGTGGCCTGTGACTGCTGAGAAGTAATTACGATATCAGCGTAACTGGCAACAGCGTCTCAGCCGCGTGAGAAACAAGAACACCCATGGGAATTACTAAAAAAATTGAATCATTAAAGAAAGCCACTTTTCCCAGGAACAGCTGTCATTATTTTAGAAAACAAAACTTGCTGAAGGGAACTGGAATCTTGCCAGATCTGGTACTTAAAAAGGAAGGAAAAAAGAAGATAATAAAAGAAAAAATTAGAGCATTTGAAGATTAAGCAACTGTGCAAAACGAGAAAACCTCCTTTGCAGCATCCTGAGGCAAGTACCAAAAAATGGGGCAATATTAGCATATGTATTCAGCACACTTCTGGAAGCAAGGACGTGTTTGGAAAGATTCATGTGTAATACCTGTCTTTTGTACTAAGGAAAACACAACACTGAAAAAAATGCAGAAAGGGTAACAGAGGACACCATTAAGCCGAGATGGAGCAGGCCAGCTGGACTGTTATGATTTAATTAAGGAGAGTTTGACTCAGTGGGATTCACACATGGGAGATTATTCCTATCAAATCTGACAGAATTTTTCACAGTGGTAACATATCACAGAGGGAAGCTGTGGACATAAAACCAATTTGACACTGTACTGCACACTGTTAAATTAGAAAGTTAATGATTAGGGTATATACAGCATGAAAAGCTTGCAAAAGGAAAGAGCTGACTTTGAAATCTAATACATGAACTAAAAAGATACAGTGTAGACCACATTTTAATTCATTCAGCTTCATCAAATTACATGTATCAGCCTACTCCTAATATCTTTTGGTCAACTAACCATAGAGGCATAATTCACCACTTCCAGCAAAACGTTAATTCCCATCTTCTACCTAAAAATGCATAAATTATATATTATCTAAATGTGGCCAATTCTTTCTTTGATTCCAGGCTTGACTTTCTGTCCTAGAGCTCACTGTCAAGCACGTTTATCCAGAACAAGTTTTCCTACAATTCACAGAACCAAAGAATTATTGAGGTTAGAATGGATGCTCTGGAGATTATCACCACATTGTACCCACTCCCTCCACCCCCCAAATCCTGGGTAAGTTAGAGAAGGTTGCTCAGGCTCTCAGCCAACTGAGTTTTGAATACATCCAGGAATGGAGACCCTGAAAAGTGTTTGGGTGACCAATGGTCAACTACCATTAGAGCATGAAAGCTTTTTCTTTATGTTTAGATCTGAATTTAATACATTTCCATTCCTGCCTACTGTCCTGTTTCACAGTCAGTCTGTTTGCTTTACTCCCCCTTTACTACCCTCCCAGCTATTTGATTGATTTTTAATTCCCCTCAATTCTTCTCTAGGTTAAGCTCTACCAGCACTCCGAGCATCTCCTTTCAATGCTAGCTGGTCTCCAGTAGAACTTCCTAGCTCTAGTCACAATCCTTTAAGTCTGGCAGTTTACCTGGGTCTCAGTTCACGTCAGTATCCACTTATCTAGGCCATAATCCATCCATTTGTCCGTAGGAGTATTACAGGATTAAGCACTGAAAGTCTTACTTAAGTCAGGGTAAACAAAATCCACCATTCTTCCCTCATCCAATAACTCAGTCAAGTGATTGTAGAAAGACATCAGGTTGATCAAATCTGGTTTGCCCTTCATAAAACCATGCTGACTACTCACAATCACTTTCCTGTCCTTCATATGGTTCAAAATGGTTTAGGGGTTATTTGCTCCATATCCTCCCAGGGACTGAGGTGACTCTAAAGAGCTCTGGTTCTGTAGATCCTCCCTCTTACCACGCTGCTCTTTGTCACCAACTCCCTCACCTCATTCAGCAGTGGGCCCTCAGTTTACTCATCTTCCTTTTTCTGCCAGCATACATTGCCTTTCCCACCCTTCATTACATTCAACTCCAGCTCAGCTTTGGCTTTGTTATCCTATAGTTGCATCCGTATTGAACATCTTCTCTACATTCCTGTGGGGTCACTTATTCCTCCTTTCACCTTCTGTATATTATTTTTTATATTAAAGTTGAGCCAGGAGTTCCTTGATCATCCATGCAGGCTTTCTGCCACTCTCATCTGATTTTCTGTACATTCTGGAGCTTGGAGAAGGTAAAACTTTGAAATCTCCTGAACTCCTCTCCAGAACCACCTTCTACATTGTTCTTATTTCAACACTTCCTGAACAGGCCAAAGCCCACTCTATTGAAATCTGGGAACCTACTCTGGGCTTCAGAGGCTGCTTTCTGTTCCCTCCTCCCAGAATCCTTACCTCCATCGCATGATCCCAAGGCTGACCCAACCTTCACACTCCAAGACCAGTTTTTCTCGTCTGTAAGCATCAGGTCCAGCAAAGAACTTCCTCTCCTTGATTCCTCAATCACCTGTATCAGAGAGTTACCATTAGTGCACTCCAGAAACTTCCTGGCTTGCTCGTGTCCTGTTCTGTTGCTCTTTCAGCAAATATCACAGAATAGTTTGGTTTGGAAGGGACTGTGGGACACCTTCCACTAGACCAGGTTACTCAGAGACCCATTGAGTCTGGTCTTGAACACTTCCAGGGATGAGGAGTCCACAGCCTCTCTGGGCAACATGAGAAGCTTATAGTAAAGAATTTCCCCCTAATATCTAATCTAAAGCCAGCCCTCCTTCAGCCAACAAAAAGTCTTTCTTACCCTCATAGCGCTGTCGTATGGCCCAGAGAGGAAATTTTAAGCAGCTGCCCTCTATTTTTCCAAATGATTACTATATCAGGGATTAACAGGTGGGAGCACACCCTATGTTCAGCTGAATGCAAGGCCCTAATTATAACCTAAAAGGCTGCTAATTTTCTTAGGCAACCCCCTGGTGGATTATATTAGCTGAAGCTGTTGTACTACCCAGAAAGTAATTTTAGAGGAAGTCCAAGTCATTGCTTGTTGAAAAAATTTAGTGAATGCTCCTAAGCTCCCTGCTTGGCTATAGAATGAAAAGTTTGGTGATTTTGGCCCTGAAGTTGTACTTAGCTAATGCTGAAATTATTTGTGCAAGTCCACAATGTTTCTGGATAAAAGTTTAGGGTTGAAGGCAGTCACTCTAGATAATATCACAAAAATAACAAAGAATGGTAAAGTTAAAGAATGACTCATTTATTTTACCCAGTAATGTTTACAGCAATGTAATCTGTTACAAAGATCACTCTGAAATAGCCTAATATTTGGAAGGAAATTAAATGCAGGCTTTGACAGTTATCTGTTCTGAAGATCACAGCTGGGGCCACACATATTGATTCTCTGTAATAATATTCCAAGTTCAGTTTGCAGACTCTCAGAACTTTCAGTTTGGCAGCAAGAAAGCAACACATTTATCACTGTCAGGCTGATATTGTGGTTATTTCATAGACAAAAAAAAAAAAATAGACAGTAAGCTTCTTACCAATAAAATGTAATAACATATCTAAGTTAAGTAATGTCTGGAAAGTTGAGTCCTGTGTTTTCACATACATTGTAATATATTTTATAACCCACACTCTGGTGTGGCATTTAGTTACACCCTTTGCAGGATATGTGTGTGAAAGCTGCATCACATCCCTGCATCATGGAATCCCCTGAGTTGGAAGAGACACACAAGGATCATTGAAGTCCAGCTCCTGGCTCTGCCCAGGACATTCCAACAATCCCACCCTGTGCCTGAGAGCATTGTCCAAACGCTCCTGAAGCTCTGGCAGCATTGGGGCCGTGCCCATTCCGTGGGGAGCCTGGGCGGTGCCTGACAACGCTGTGGGGGAAGAACCTTTTCCTGATATCCAGTCTAAACCTCCCCTGACACAGCTCCAGCCATTGCCTTGGGTCCTGTCCCAGGTCACAGAGAGGAGAGATAGGAGCTGCCTCTCATGAGAAAGTTGCAGACCCTGGTGAGGTCTGACCTCAGTCTCCTCCAGCTGAACACTCCAAGTGCCCCGAGCTGCAGCTCCTACAGCTTCCCTTTTAGGCCCTTCACCATCTTTGTACCCCACCTAATAGTTGTATAGGTCTCTGATAACTTTAGATCTCTGTGTGGCACCCAAAACTGCCCCCATGACTCGAGCTATAACCTGCACAATGTATAAGTGCAACTCCTGAATCCCTGTGTCAGTATTCTTCCTCAGGGAAGGAGATGTATAAATTCTCTTTCTGGAGTGATTTGCAAATGGAGGGAGAAAGCCAGCAGAGAAATGCTCCCATGCCACATGTTGTGGAGCACTTCTATACCACAAATGCCTGCAGCTGGTGATTACTTCTTCAGTATTTATGCATATGGCAGTACAGCTATTGCCCAACAGACCTGAAGAGGGGATTTTGAAGTACTGAGTGAAGGTAAAAAAGCAAATCCCACAACTGATTGGTGCTGAAGATACCAAACTGTTTTCCTTTATAGCTACCACAGACCATATTAGCCAGCCCATCTGGGGGGAGCCTGTCAGTCACAGTTCTACTGGCTCACAAAACACGAGTCCTGAGTTCTGAAAGGACACCTGGGGATTGGGAAGGGGATATATTGCACATAGGCTGTGAATATAAGGCAACTAGATTTTTAAATTATTATTCCTATTTTTCTGCACTACTCCCTAAGGAAGTGCTACTAATCCCTAAGGAAAACTTCATCTTCTATGTGGGTATTTTAGTACCTCTCAGTTCTGCTGGTACATCACCATCTATGAGCACTGTGAAAAATACAGAAATCTGCTCCCCACAGTATCTCACTGTAGGATTTGTTCTCACAACTTCCTGAAGCGTGGACTCTGGAATAGTTTTGTCAAGCCAGGCCATGTCTCCCCTAGGGACCTACTTCAGCCTTGTTGTTAGGAATGCCAAGGAGCAGCACTGCCCCATCCCAAAGCTGTAGCACTCATTCTCTAATCAGAAGTACACAGCTCCTTAAAACCTTGATAATTCTGGGTCCTCCCCATTACTGCTTTTCACAGCACCTGCATTGTGACATGCACCACGGAGTCAAAAGGCTGCAAAAAACTGCATTTTGGACCGGCCACACCATCTCTCCTTGATTAGCCCCTCTTTTTCCTCAAATCTCATTTACTTCATACCCCCCATAGTGGTCTCTACCACAGCCAGTGCCCAGAATAATATCAGGGAAAACTTCCCAGTTGTCCAAAAGGTGTTGATGTCTCAGTTGGCCCCTTGTAACATTTCTGTAACCACTTCCTTATTTCCCTCTGCTTAAAGAACCTTGTGTGCCCTTGTGTATGTGTCTGAAGAGCACCTACCTTTCTTACAGCTTATGCACTGAGACCGAGTTTGTGCTGAGTGGTGCCCCAGAAAGCAGACAAGGACAACCTAAAGGTAAGCTTCAGTGAGTTGAAATTAAGATTCAACTCTTTCAGCACTTAAAACATAACTGAACTACAGCGAAGCATCAAAAGGAAGGACGATGTAGACTTCTTTAAGTAATAACAAAATGCCCTTGGGCAACAAAACGATGCAGAGTGAAGGAAGCATGAGCAGAACAGAATGATTCACACATGAGAGACACTGGGAACTGTGCAGCAAAAGGTGCTTATTGTGCACAGGAGCATCCAATTACATGGGCACCAGTGGGCTTGGCTTACCCCACTGTGCTGTCACCCTGCATTACACAGAATTTAAGTGACAGAAAATGTATAGGGAAATCCCAGACTGCTCTGACACAGAAAGATGGCACACAAAGGAGGGGCTTGCATCATGAGAAGTGGTTACCCAGTAAGTTTTTGGTTCTTTACACACATACAACTTTAAATACCTCTGCTGGCAACGATGCTGATTGGGCTCTTGACAAAGTGGTAAATCAAATACAGCTTCTTCAAGGGTTAAACTCCTTAAAATCTCTATGGTTTAGCAAGACAGCTTTGAAAAAGCCTATGTGAGTTAAGCTTGCACTGTGTATAATCCATCCCAATTCCCATGCTTGCTATAGTGAGCAACATCTATTTTAGGAGAAGATAAACAAGAATCTATTATCTCTTACTGCTCTTTCCCTTCATCTGGTTGTTTACCTGTCACCCACACTTTCCATGTCCTCTTAGAACCCCCTCCTGCCATATCATTGAGGTTACTGCCTTGTTTTCTCTGTTCCTCTTCCATCCAAAAGGGAGTTTCCATAAGCAAGAGTTGGAGTCTGTGTTCCAAACACACTTCTGCTTTAGCTCATGGTGTTTAGCAATTCTGCAAGAATTTGTCTTTTGGTGACACGATCTGTCTCCTTTCCAAATTAATTTTGTTCTTCAAATCTGCTCCACTCCTTACTAAAGAAAACTCTTTTCACGCTTACTTCTCAACCTACAGTATGTCTGTTAACTGTCTGCTAATATTCCTCTGCTCCTCTTCTTCCAGAAAACCTTTGTGAATCCTTGTGCCTGGCCTCATCTTCCCTTTCTCCAGTGCACTTTCTTCTCTTCTCTTTTGTTGACCGTGTAGGTCAACAGTCCTTTTAATGACCTTTTCCTCCAACTCTGACTTCTTCCTTCTCCTCTCTTCAAACTGAAACTTAAATTTTATGTACTTGAATTTGCAGATAGATTTCAAGAAGCAACCTGGTAGTATCCTAGAAAAGGTGCGGATTGAATCACCACAATGCTGATAAACAATTGGCTCTGAAAAAAACCCAAAAAAGCCAAACCCAGGGTTTAAACTGTGGTTTCTGTCAATCTGGGATAACATTTCATGCATCCTCCTACAAGGATCTGTCATGCATCCAAATCTACAAAATTATTTTACTAGCACCTTATATGCTACTGCCATGCACACAAAATCTTGGCTGATGCCAAACTAGGACATGAAAATAGGGAAGTTTTCTGGAATTCAAAAGAACCTTGTCAATTTGGGAGGGAGAGTTTGAAATAAGACAAAATTTCATAATGACACCTTCAAAAAGGTACAGTCAGGAAGGGCAGAGCAAATAGAGCAAAATGAGGAATTAAATGAGTGAGCAGTACTGCAGAAAATATCCAGGGTTATAGCGGTTCACAGGCCATAAGATGACACTTCCAAAAAACCAGAAAATCTCATTCTGGAGTATATTATCAGAAGTGTTGTGTGTAAGACAAGGGAGGTAATTATTCTGCTCTACTTGTTACTAGTGAGAGCTTGGTTCCTGCTGTGAGTACTGCATTTAAAGAAGCAAGAACATAAAGAATATCCAACAGAGAGCAAGAAAGATAAGGTTTTTTCCAAAATCACAGTCCTGAAGATTTGTTTAGATGATAAATAAGGAGGCTGGGGAAAGGTGAGAAGAGTCTTCCAGTTTATCAAAGGTTATTACAACAAAAACAGTGATCAATTGTTCTCTGTGTCCTCTGGAGGAGGGCAAGAAGTAATCTGCTTAATTTGCAGCAAAGAGGATTTACATTACACTCCAGAAACATTTGCCACTCTAAGGACAGCTAAGCTCTGGAAGAGGCTAACTGGAGAGTTAGTAGCATCCCTTAAGAACAATTTTGACTGGTGTGTCAGGGATAGGATCTGCATGGATTTAAAGTTCCAAGTGAGGTAGAAAATCCATTTGGTCATCTCTTTCATCTTCACTGTCATTTTGCACTGCCCCTACACTCATCTGTATGTTGTGCCACTGGTCCAGGCTGTGCCTCTGACCTCAAACTGAGCAGTATTTTCATTGCAGAGTTAGAAATTCCTGTGAGAGGCTTGCTGAAGTGTTCACTAAATCTTGTCAAGATGTATTCCAACCATCTTTAATATAATTTGTTATTTACACAGATGCTGACAAGGTTCATTAGCAGCACTATTTGATGACAGCATTTCATTATGAACCAGAACAGAATACTGAAGTAAATTATTACAGGACAGATCCTGCCAGAGCAGCCTGTGACTGTCAGCAGGTTGCTACAGGATTTTTGACACTGAATTTAGCTAATTTCCTAAATTCTTTTATTAAGTAATACCCACAGAGCACATCATACATGTATGTTGAAGTGGGATGTTTTCACACTTGAAAATATCAACATATTGCTTTTTATCTATAAAGCTTAGTTGTTTGTGTCTTTTCCTTGGAAATCCTCTTTTTCCCCACGTGACACTGAGTGAATTCCTGGTTCCTGAGCTGCTCTGACACACAACAACCTTTTCAAATGGCAGAAACCCATTAGCCTCATATTTTCTTGTGGTGACCTGCGTGTTGAATTCACCTCCTTCCTAGATATGACAAGACACAATGTTAGTCTCTCAACATATAATGTGGATAGTGGGTTTTATTACACTGAGTTTAGGAGCTTTAGATTTGCAGAGGAATAAGGTATTTTTAAGGACAGACATTTTGCTGGAATTTTACATTTAACAAACTTATAAAACTGTCCAGTGGTCCAAGGTAAGTGCTTGGAGTAAATTAAATTTAAATAAACAGATAAATAATCTTCTTATACTCAGCTGGGGTCATGACTTTGCATTTTTAAATTTTCATAATCTTTCGCTTGTCTATTTCTGGGACTTGTATTGTTTCATGCCAGTAAGAACCAGAGTTGCTAGAATTTCAAAACATATTACATGTTTTCTTTCTGAAGGATCAATAATTGCTTGAACAACTCCGTTCAAAGCCCCATTTTGTGCATTATTTTAACAGGCAAGCAGTGATGCACACTGCAAGGTGAGACACCTGTACTTTCAATGAATGCATGATCCAGCAACCAAAAGACAAAAGCTGGGAGATATAGGCAAGAAATAACATCCACCAATTATTATTACACCAGGATAGAGATGCAAGAAAATATTGTTAATGCAGACTTAAGGCAGCTACTTACCATAAAACAGATCTATCAGGCAAAAAAAACCAAAAAACCCAACAAAACCCAAATCCCAAGAATTACAAAGTGAAGCAGTCTGAACCAAAGGTGCATAAAACATTCTAGAACAACAGGCTGGCCCAAACACAAGCCAGTTAAATTGCTTCAGCAGTTAATGACTGAGGAGCTCAGAATTTCATCTATATCTCCATTGTTTTAAGATTGTGAGAAGTTTATCCCTTCAGGTGCTCTTAAGGACCTCAGTAGGAGCAAAGTAAATAAAAATGCTTTTCCCCTTCTACTGTAACAAAACTAAAATAAAACAACAACAGCAGAAAACCCCCAAACAAACTAACAAACAAAAAACAAAACAAAACAAAACAAAAAAAAACCCACCAAAAAAAAACCCCAAAAACAAAACCAAAAAACACCCCAAACCCAGTAACAAAAACAAGAAAAAACCAAGAAACCCCCTTAAACAGTTTTGTGCTTTCCTCTGGGCCTAGGTAGGAAAGGATCCTTTTAAATACTGGACTAGTCAGGTAGCCAGCTGCCAGTCTTTTTATTACATCAAGGAAAACCCACTTTCTTCCAATCCTAGTATTTAAAACTTTCACCTAGTATTTTAAACTATTAATTCAGAGAAAACCAGCAGCGTCTCAGGAATGAGAGTGGGACAGGTTGGGATGAGTTCTCTTTACTGTCACATAATAACAGAGCCAAGTTCCAGTGTATTTGAATGATGAAAGCAGAAGCACACACCAAGATCTGCACGGGCCACAGTGGATCTGCCTCAGGAGTCCTGGAAAGGCAGACTGGGACACTCTGCTCCAGGAGCTGGAATTGCTCAGAGAATCCAAAGGCACACTAACAGCCTGGTGGCAAAGAAAAGAGAAGGGGACAGAAAATGTTCTACAGTATTTTTTGTCTTTCACTACCTGTACCTTCATGTCATGCTTACCATAATTTAGATTTAAAGCCAACAGAGGCACCTTGAGCCATGTTCCGTATTTGTCCAACAGGTTAGGGAGATGGTGATGGTGCTGGTATGCATGCAAATGGAATATAACTTTTTTTTTCCATTGAGTCAGCAACATGCAGCCGGTGTAAACCACTTGTGTTTGTTCCATGCCTTTAATCTGTCTGCAGTCTGTAGAAGAATACATCCCTAGAGTCTTTACTAGACCTTGAATTTGAGCAGCTGTCACTTTAAATTTATTTCTTCCTCTGTCTGGGAGCTATTTTAGTGCAAATGCAAGCACATGTGCTCTGAGCAAAGCTCCCAAGAGCCACCACCATGACAGGTACACTCCTACGTATCTGTGTTATCTTCTTTCAACAGGCTTGAATCTGATGGCAAATATTTTTCCTTTTAATGTATTTTTGGTCTTTTGTGTGTTTTTTGTCCAGTTGTAGTGGTCCTTTTCCCCACTGCTTCCCAAATCATCCTCTGTGGCATAAAGCCTTGGGTACGGCAGCTCAGTAGAGTTTAGGGTGGTGTTGGGCTCACAGCAGCCAAAAGATCCTGGGGAAGGAGTGGCACAAGGACCTGATTTAGGGATCAGACCTATTACAGATATTCTCCACTAGAATCTTTCATGTCTGCATCTCTTCAGGTCCAGCCTGTTCAGCCAGCAATTGCTTTTCAATCATGAGGAAAGGAAATCTCAGACTCAGGAGTCACTCAAAAGCCTCATTTCTGGCTTTTTCATTGTTCCCTGAATCCCTTCAACCAGCTCTCCAGCTCTGCCTCTTTCTGTGCCTATTTGTCATGTGTTACGAGATAGTGACCTCTAGAAGAGCCTGGATTTCATTCCATCAGTCATCCTCTCCCTTTACTCCTTATACATTGCATTGTCATCATCCCTTGCTCCCCAGAATAATTCCAGTTTTAAAATTAGGAGGCCAAAGAAACAAGGGAAGCTTTAAACTCTAAAAATCAACCCCACTTGATTTGTCTGATATTAACAATAACCTGTCAATCTTTCCATCAACCTAGAAACCTGCATTCCTCCCACATTCAAACAATTCTCTGATTGGATTCAAACTGGGGAGCACAGCAGGGTGTGGCAAGGATTAGGGAGAAGGGAGACTGGGAACAATTTAACCAGGGCAAAAAAACCCCATAACTCATTTAACTTATTCACTCAGGACTTATTAATGACCAATCAATATCTACTTGACTCCAAAACTGAACTGCTTGAAGAAGATTAGAAATAACAAAAAGTATTTTTTCTGGGCTTTCTTGCTCTGTCTAAATCAATATTTTAGTAGCTTTCCCCTGTAAAGAGACAGAAGAGGAACCTCTGGCTAGTCAGGCTTCCAGGAGCAGACATCCCTAATAGCCAAAGGGTGAGATTCCCCTGTCACAATGGAGATGTTTGTGGTGCAGACTGTCACCTTGGAGCTCATTGTCTGGGCTCTCTTGACAAAGAGACAGAAATAGGCCTTTCAAGGGTCACCTCATCTCACTCAGAGATAGGACAAATGACTACAATTTCAGAAGGGTTTATTTCCCTCCACTGGATATGAAAGGAGACGTGAAGATTAGATCAGATGCAGATATCTATGATGCAGACATCTCAGATTAGGTGAGATGAGTCTCACTAGACTTTGTAAATCTTGCCCACACACTTCACATTTCTCCTATGTAACATGAAATATATAAACACTAGATGTAATATTTAAATATTAGATATTTTATTTCTTCATTACTGAGAATAAAATTCCTTAGTAGATCCCTTACCATGCTGCAACTGACTACAACTGTACTACTTAGGGAAAAGGAGACTGCTGTCATAGGAACATTTAGAAGCCAGATAAACAGAGGCAGCTTTAAATGCTAAAAATCGACCCCACTTGACTTGTTCGATATTAACAATACATACAATTAATGTTTGTTGGTACTTACTATTAATTACCATCACCACATAGTTACATAAGTTATTTTAACTACTTTTAACTTATTTTAACGACCTTATTCTAATTTAGCTGTAAGTGGTTAATGCCATGGAAAGGGTGTCATAGGGGCAGGGCCAAGAGCCCCAGTCCTTGATGATCTCAGTCCATGAGGTGAAGGTGATCAGTTCTGAGAAATAATTTCCCCTTTCTTCACAGCCGGCAAATTCAATGTTTTCTCCTTTTATAAGTGTTTCATTTTCTAGACACTTCTAAGCCATTCACTCGTTCCCTGCAGAGTGCTGGGGGTGTTACTTCCCCAGGCTACTGAATGTGTCTTGGCCTGTGACTTGTTTCTTGGTTGGTGCTAGCATTTATGTGGATTTTTTTCCTTTTTAATCCCTTGATAAGCTGCTGCACTTGCTGCCCCCACCACCACCTCACAGCAAAAGCAGCCCTTTCCCAGTTTTTCAGGGTGTGTTTAATCACCAGAGTCTGATCAGCAATGATCAGTTTGTTGCTGGGGGCTCTGCTTCAAAGTGTGCCCATGTTTTCCAGGCCTTCACTGCTCTCCTATGTTTAAATTGTGTTTATAGCTGAAGACCCCAGTTCAAGTTCACACAAGGTTCTTGCAGGAAGCTGCTGACACATCTAAAAGGCAGAGATTGGAGTCTGGCACAGTTCATGTAAAGCCTGTGACCTGTTCCCAGCAATGCCATTATTACTTTTACTGGGACACCAGGTACAAAAATGCTTATACACCGTTTGATAGTTGTGCAATATGAATGTCCTCATGTTTGAATTCAAAACAAAGTGGCATTAATCATATCCTGCCTAGAGAGTCCTTACTTCCAGAGGTGCAACAGGTTTCCAATTTGGCTACAGAATTTTTTGAAAGCCTCATCTTCTCCAGAAAGAGTTATCAGTCTCAAGTGCCTTGTCCAAAAATACAAGTACTCATTATACTAATGAAGAAACTGTAGCCTTATTTACAGTTTGAAGAACTTCATTCTTCAAGCTGCTCTGTTTGAATTAGTGGCTTACTCCACATTTTTTTCAGTGAGAGTTCTATGTTTGCTTTAAAATGAGCATAAAAATTTCAGTGGTAGTTAAACAAGACTGTTACAGAAAAGAATAAAGAGCCTCATCTGGAAAGTCTGCTAAGTCTTCACGAGCATAATTACATATTTTTGATTTGGAGTAAAACTATTTATGACAGTTTGCAATGCTGGGGACTAAGAAAACGTGGATAACATTTCACATGTTTGAAAACAAGGGATTTTTTTTTTAGACTGAGTATTCAAAAACAGCTAAAATTTTCTTACCTGGTACTGTTCAGAAAAAAAAGACCTCAAAAGCCAGCATTTAGACCAACTGTGTGAGGTCCCATCTTAGAAATGCCCTCCTAAAATTTTTCACAGGGAAAGAAAACAACTGATTTCTTAAAGGAAATAACTTCTGCACAATAAGGATCATAACTAACACCAAATACTACCTGATTTTTTCTGCATTAGAGAGCTGGTGATTTATTGGTAACAACTCCCTGAGTAATCACTGGGCAAAAGTGAATTAGAATAAAAAGGAATAAAGAACAGAAAAGGCCAGCTCTCCTGACAAGTGAGACAGCATCTCCTCCAATGCAACAAGGAAACTAAATACTTTTCCAGCTTTAAGGATATGGTTTCATCAGGCCCCACTCAGTCTCCTTGGACAGAAGAAGACAACTACCAAAAAGTCCCAGTTCTGGACAATTTCTCTAACAGCAGTGACAACCATTTCTTGTAGGATCTGGTGTGGTCACTGCCCACAGCAAGAAGAACAGACATTTTGTTATTAACATTGCTGGTGTGGAAAAAGAATAGTGCCTGCTGATGCCTTGAGTCTACACGAGCCTTTTCTTACCCATATTCCCAGTAAGCCACGATAATCTTATATTAGCAGGGGAAAAGATCAGTCACAGTGACCTTGCTGGATGTATTTGAGGAAAAAGCCCAGCTATGCAGCTGTAACAGAAAATGTCTTGTACTGACAGAGAAAAGAAGTGTATGTAATAATGCACTTTTTCCAAAACATGCCAGCAAAGACAAACTTGCCCCCAGCTTTTATTGTGGCATGTTACATTTCATTACTGTTAAAAACTAGAGGTTGATGAAAGACCTTGTGCCATTTGCCCACTGCGTGATCAAATTCCTATTTTGTTTCTGTTATTTCATGCTTGTCCTTGTCACACAGAAGACGAAGTTGACAGCATGTCTCCATTTGAAGGGGTTGTCCCAAGTTGCCACTCAGCCAGAGAAATGTGAACTGCCACATCTCAAAGAGCTGAAAATGGTGAAATGAAACATTCATAGCTCAAAAATCAATACCTTTAACTCTTACATTTTTACAGAAAATCTCCCTTATCTACAACTCTCTCCCACAATTTTTCCTGTGCCAAAAGCTCCAATTCTTTCTTAATAATTTTTGACACTTTCTCTGAGACTATTTTTTGAGAATAGGACAATCAGGGCTCTAGAGAAAAAAAGAGAAAGTGTGTCATGTATGCAATTTCATATTAAAGGAATCAGTTCAGAAGAACTGTACTGATTATGTGAGCAATTGAAAATGAAACCACTGCAAAATTTCTAGTCTTTTGCACCAGGGAACTGTGGAATGAGATACTTGAAAGTAGGATTTAGGACTCTGTTTGCTGCAGCATGTACATGGCCTTGACAACTAGATTTGTGACATTTCCCTGTCCTACACTAAACTGCAGTTGGCTGTGGCATTATTTTGATTATTACACTTCACTGTGGCCTGAGTAAAACATTTCATTAGAGTCCAAGCTTCAGTACAGCCCACTGTTAATAAAAGGGTGACTGTTTATGAGATAAGAAAGAGGCCCTGAGAAGCTGTGAGAACATTGAAGGGAATGAGAAATTGCTAGATAAGTATCTGCCAAAAATGACTGTAAGAAATGAGAACATTTCTAGACAGGTTTCTTATGTGCTGTGCATGGATTTTCAGTAGTGATTGTTATTTTATCAAAGTACTGGCCCATAGGCTTCACCTAAAATGGTTGTTCTTCTTTGTGAAGTATAAAATAGACCTTGGCTGTGATAAGAGTTAAAACAGATAAAAGACTACAAAGTACAACAAGTGATCATCTCTTTGCATGCATTTACATTTTTGCGTGTGTAAGAGAACCTGGAGCTGATGGCTGGTGAGATAAATATGTGAGACAGGTGAGGACAGGCTGAGAAAGTTGGGGCTGCTCAGCCTGGAGAAGAGAAGGATGCATGGAAACCTTATAGCAGCCATCCAGCAACAAAAGGGGCCTCCAATGAATCCAGAGAGGGACTCTTCATCAGGACCTGACAAGAAATTGTGGGTTCAAACTGAAAGTGGGGAAATTTAGGCTCCATATATAGAAGGAATTCCTCCCTGTGAGGGTGGTGAGGCACTGGCACAGGTTGCCCAGAGAAGCTGTGGCTGCCCCTGGATCCCTGGAAGTGTCCAAGGCCAGGTTGGACAGGGCTTGGAGCAGCCTGGGATAGTGGAAGATGTCCCTGCCCAAGGCAGGAGTTTGGAACTGGATGGTCTTTAAGGTCCCTTCCAACCCAAACCATTCTGTAATTCTGTTCTATGATTCTTTATCTTCATTCAAGAACAATGTAAGAATTGGCTCAGGTCCCTTCAGTGACTGAGTATTTTTAACACCTCTTGAAACTCTGGAGAGAGACCTGTGAAAGAGGCTGAGCCACTTTGCTAAATTAGTGGGCAAAGGGCCAGAAATTTTTGTCAGGAAAAAAAATAAGGGAAGACTGGCATAGTAAGTAAACAGTAAAAAGCAAAACCATGGTTTTATGAAAAATGGGTCCTGTCAAATAAGTGCAATACAATTTTTAATGACTCATTGGCCTGATTTATATAGAAAAGTGTGTTAACAGAAAACCCAATCAATCTCTGTGCCTTAGTTTTCCACAACAGTGATGATATATAATAGAGCTGTAATCAAAGAGTCATTGAATATCCTGAGTTGGATGGCACCCACAAGGGTCATTGAAAGATTCTGGTGACAAAATGTCTTAAAATAGATAGAAGGCAACCAGTTTGAATCTTTGGGATCTTCTGTACATCCTCAGGGGATTCTTCTTCACCAAATGCTGCTAAATGAAAAATGTATCAGAAGATACAAAATTATGTAAGGAAAAACATGCAGATGGCACATGCTATCAGAAATGAGACACTTAGGTCAATCACACAGACTAAGCTGGTTTGGAAGGTGAAGAGCAAGTGAGACACATCTACTTTACGACATCCAAAGGCATTATCTTATATGATCAAGAATGTAGGTCAAGTGTCTGACTGGAGGAGTCAGATCCATAACAGCCATGGATTGAAAAGGGCTTTGGACGAGTCAGTGAATGAGTCCACGGGAGCTTATGCTGAGCACGTCAGCTGGGATTGTGCTGGATGTGGAAGTGTTGCTAGGGAAGGATTGGGTTGGTGGCCTTTGGGGATGTTTGACTTGTTGTTTCATGTCAGCCATTGGCCACTCAAATTTACAGCTGGCTAAAAAACCATGAGCTATCTGTCGCCAGGAAGGAGGGACATGGCATTTCAAAGGGTTTTAGTGAGTTTTCTGAAACACAACTTGGGGTAGGTGGGTGGGTAGGAGAGCAGAAGAGAAGCCAACAGGATGGGCTTAGCCAGGAAGTGTTTGGACAGTTTTGTCATTTTAAATGTGTGTCTAGACACGGGCAGAAATCCAGACTTGCTGAATATGCCCAGTTCTGCCCTTTAGAGGAGCTGGAGCAGGAGAGGAGAAGGAATTACACCAAAAATACAGGAAGATGTAGTTTCCTCCATCCATTTAAAAAAGGCCATGGAACCTGTGGTTGAGCTAACTTACCAGAGCACAGGAAATGACCTCACCCAGCTCCACAGGCAGGAAGAAACTTGGAATCTTTCAGGATGGGATGAACCAAATCATTATTTGCCCTGTGGTGAGCATCAGGTCATCTATCCCATTTGCCACCATAATGCCACCATTGATTAGCTGCACGTATGGATTTTGAAGCCAGCCCTATGCCTTTACACAGAGCAGGTACCAGCTGCCCAAAGCCCACTGGCACCTACAGCCAGCAATATAGACCAATATGGTGCAGTGTACACATGTCCTCACACACTGAGGTCACGGAGCATCGACAAGAGCCCCTGGGGTTAAAGAGATTTTAGTACAAACCTCTGTGTAGGGGAAGGACAAGACTTTGCATAACATAAATTACCCTGTTACAGCAGCCCTCCTGTAAGTGCTCATTGCACAGGGTAACATCTGGGCTGCACACACACCTGCAGTTTGCCTGTGACCTATTTATTATCTCACACAGCTGCACAGTCCTGGCAGACACGGTGGCAGCAGTGCTTCACTACAAAACTCCCTTGCTATAGGGGTTCTGCTTGGAAGTTAATCAATGCAGAACTAACTGCACCATCAATATTGATCAGGCTGTGAAGGCTTTGGCATTATAGCACTGCAATATCTTGTTACTTCCAGGCTGCTTTGCAGGAGCCTGTGTGCATAGTAATGAATGAGCCTCCATGGCTTGACAGGTTCACAGGGGGGGCCCAGCAGGGCACAACGAGGGCCTAAGCGAAGATGCTTCATAGGAATTTTAATTTTTTCTTAGATACTAAAGAAATGGAGCAATATAACTCACAGGTCAGCAGTTCCTGCCATGAGCCCAACAGCATATTTGACAGCTTTAAAGATGATATGGGCTGTGCATTTGTGAAAGCCTGCTTGACCCAGGGGGCCATTAGCGAGCTCTGGAAGCAGGGCAGCCACTCCCTATGACTGAAAGTAAGTGCATTTAGTGACCTGGGCTGACCTGTCACACTTTGAATCTTTGGTGCCTTCTAATGTTGTAAAAGAATTCAGTCACATAACACTTTTATCACTTTCTAGCTAATAAATATCTCTTTGCTTGTGCTGCTGGTCAGAATCTGACTCAATGTGGCCAGCTGAGAACTACCCTTGTGTGTATGAAGGGAGCCTGAGGACAAAATAAAACTGGTTTCACCTTTTTGCGTCATTTGTTCCTTCAGAACAGAAGGACATACTTGTGCCTGCTGTTTTCAGTGCAGTCACCCTTCAGGGTGAGATGCTGCTCATCTTCAGGATTACGTTTATATTGTGACTGCACTGAAGTAGATTAACAAGAGATTGTTACATGTGCCTTTGGAAAGATTAAGGTAGCTTTTGTGGTGCTTGGCTGCTTATATTTCTACAAAGAACTTTTTGAGTCCACAATTAGCTGGACTAACTCAATTTACACACCCCTGGGGTTAGGCAGATCCTCTTTATTGTGTAAACACCCATCAGGAGCTTTGTGGATAATTTTCTCAAATGTCAGTACCTCAGAGTTGCATAATCCCCTTTTAAGCATGTAAGAAGACAAGCAGATTCTAAGCCAGATTTTTCATTATTTTAGGCTTGTCCCTTATCTAGCATGCACCTCAGGGAACTTCCACACTGAAGGTGAAAGGTGAGAGCAAGTTCAGCAAAGTTAAGCCCCTTATCCTGTCAGCAGGTGGCCCTGGTGCTGGATGAAACTGCTCACAGTCGGGGTTCACAGCATCTGAGAAGAGCCAGGTTGAAAAAGCTGCTCTGGGCAGGTCCTGAGCCTCTTGTGCCAGCCCACAGAACAAGGTCCTGGGTCCCCATTGAGCCTAAGGCTGTTTGCACCACAGCTGATGATGAGGAAGTTGGACATCGGTCAGTAAAGGCTTTAACTGTAGATAATTTGGGGGTAGGAGTGGGAGTGTATGGAAGGCCTTCAGTCCTACTGCACAGAGTTGATTTGATTTGTAATTGCTTAGCACACCACTCCACACCTGAGAGACTTCAGGTGGGATTCTTGAAACGCCTACAGAAGGAAGATCTTCAAGGCAGGGAGTGATTCATGCCTCCCTCGATGAGGGCTAAGATACACTAGGGGCTTAGGGAGGATATTTTCAGTCTAGCTTCCCCCAGAACCACACATATTGTTCACACTGAAGCTGCACTGAGTAGAATCTGAACCCCAGAAAAGCTGAAAGATTTATCTAACAGGAAAACTGTTGCAGGATTAAAAGTCTAGTCTGGCTGTGATTGATGTGTTTTAGCAATTACTGTGTCAGGCTTGTTGTGCAGCACCATTCCTGTAATTAATGGACAAGGACTTTCTAATTCTTCTCAGTGCAGCTCAAGTGGTGCCAAGACACTTGAAGTGTCCATAAAATATTGCCAAAGGGCTGCCAGGGCCAGCTCTAATGTATCCCATCTCAGTGCTGAAGCCTGAAATCACGTGTAATGCCCCAGGGAGCCCTTCAGAGTCTCACATTTGGTAGGAGGTTCAGGTGTGATTCCTGCTGGGATGGCACATCAGTGGCATGGCACCCTTCACCTAGCACTGTGCCCCAGAGGTGTGCCCAACACCCCATTTATGTGTCTATTGCCATGGTGTGCCTGGAGGATAACACTTCCCACCTGGCAGCATAAATGAGGTTATCTCTTCAGGATGTGTCCTGCTTCCCACGTGTCCCCTCACCACAATGAAGGAACAAGGGAGCTGAGGAGTGGGAGTGACAACAGATTTAGGGCTGCTCTATTTGGTGTGAAGGCCAGCTTAGTACCTCTGACTCTCTGTCAGGGCCCTGGTTTTAAAATCTAGTTTTCAAGCCTAGCCTGTCTGTTTTGTAACGTGCTTCAGACATCAGTTTTTAAATGTGGGTGAGTCACTTGCTGTCTTTTTGCAGACAACAGTGACATAGCTCTGGGCACCTCTGGCAGGCAAACATCCTTCATATTTTCAAGCTGTGTGGTGTTCTAAGAGATGTTTACTTCACCACATCTCTGTCATCTTTTGATGTTAATACCTGTGTCAGAGTGATTTCATGGAGGCAGTCCTGGGATATGAAAGGGAATCCATGGTGCAGTGTAAGATACGCTCTTCTCACCATGTGGCAGAGATAATTCTGTGGTACTTCATGCTGAAGGATTTCATTCATTAGTTCTCTAAGCCAGCCTAAGGCACCTGGACTACAAATATTCTAGAAGTAGGTGCCTAATGTCAGCATAGTAGAACCACTTAGAAAAATCAGATTTTTGTGATACCTAAGCAGTATTACCACTACAGTAGGTGTTGAAGTATTCTGTACAACAACATAACCACGTCCCAGATTTTTATTATATATAGAATCATAGAATGGTTTGGGTTGGAAGGGACCTTAAACATGATCTAGTTCCAGCCCTCTGTTATGGGTGGGACACCTTCTGGGACCTTTCACTAGACCAGGTTGCTCCAAGCCCTGTCCAGCCTGGCCTTGGACACTTCCAGGAATGGGGCAGCCACAGCTTCTCTGGGCAGCTTATGCCAGGGTCTCACCACCCCCACAGGGAAAGACTTTTTTCTAATATATAATCTAAACTGACAATCTCTTAGTTTGAAGCCATTCCCCTTGTCCTGTCACTCCAGGGCCTTGCAAATTGTCTCTCTCCATCTTTCTTGTCAGCTCCCTTCAGGTACTGAAAGGCCACACTGAGGTCACCCCAAAGCTTCTCTTCTCCAGGCTGAATAATCCCAGCTCTCGCAGCCTTTCCTCAGAGCAGAGCTGCTCCATCCCTCTGTGGTGCCTCCTCTGGACTCTCCCCAGCAGCTCCAGGTCCTTCCCGTGCTGGGCCCCAGGACTGGAGGCAGCTCTGCAGGTGGGGTCTCACCTGAGGGGGAAAACGGGCAGAATCCCCTCCCTTGATGGCCACGCTTTGGGATGAATCCAGGACATGGTTGTCTTTTTCTGTAAATGTTTGGATACACACACCCCCCACCCTGCAAATGCAGAGCAGTGTCACTGGATCCTCCAGGGATCCCTCTAGGGATCCACAGAGAGGAGAATGAACCCAGGAGAGTAGAGAATACAGCATTCCCATATCCAGAGCTAATGGAAAATTAATGTATATGCTATCAATATTGATTCCATAGCGTGCTGGTTTAACCTGCACAAGGTCAGTACAATGTGATAAAGCATTTATTCTGTTAGAGCTGTGCTATGCATTCTCTGTCTGTTCAGTTTGGGTGCAGCCAAGCCAGCCACTCAGGCATGTGTGTCTAATGCAGCTTCTGACAGGATTCCAGCCACCACATGAAGCCCTTCACATCCAGGATTTATTATTGCTGTGCTTGGAGCCCTCAGCTCTGCTTCCCAGAGTATCCATTTGCCTCATGTGGATTCAGCTTCGTGTGATACCAAAACATTGCTCAGCTGTTCTCCCTTTTCTCCTTCAGAGACTTGCAAAGGAAGAAACCAAAGGACTTCAGGGTACACTCACTTAGCAAAGCCAAACTTTCGATTAAAGTGATATTTCTGCATATTTACAGGAGCCTTAAAAGAACACAGGACTCTTGGCACTGTCTTTAAAAGCTGTCTGTGTAGAGGAACAGTCAGTAGTTTCTAAGCAATCAAATAACAGCAAAACTGAGGTATTTGCTCATTCTTTAGGACTCAAATGAGGATAATGGCTCAGCTCCTTCCTTAATACTTGTCTTAAACAAGATCCACAAAACTGCTGTCAGGGGAGAGTTGGATAGGGAAGGAAAATTGTACCTGGTTTATTTTACCCAGTTGTTGACACAAGCAGGTCTTGAAACACATCAAATGAGTGAAGAAGAAGTGGAAATGAAAGAAGATTCTAAAAGGTATCAAAACTACCTGCAATTAATTCCATGACTGATCTTCATATATGAAATTTGGGAAATGCATTTTGGGTTCTGTGTTCTTCCCCTTATGTGAAATGATTGGAAAACTTTTGATCAGATCCCCTCGTATGATGTGCAACGACCTGAGTACTGAGCAGAAAGAAACTGCACAAGACTAAGTCTTAGAAGCCTAATGTAAAATGAGATTTTTTTTTTAATGACAGGATGTAATTAATATACAACATAACTCAGGTTTATTGTTATAAAAGCCCAGTACTTTTGATCACTGATCTTGTATGCATAGAAACCAGACTTCCAAAGACAATATGCTCACAGAAGGTATAGATGGATCCTGAAAGACATAAATTGTTCAACTGGTAAAAACCCCCAAAACTGTAATTTCCTTGTTAGCAAACTCTGCAGTGTATTTTGTCGTGCTCGTTTCATTGTCAGCAGGAGGATTAAAGAAATTTTTGTTTCTTAATTTGTGCTGTTATTGGCCACCTCTGGTTCTCAATTTCCATTGTGGTGTGGTGTTAAAACAGTAATGCCTAAACTGTGGTGGAACAAGCAGATTCTGCCCCCACCTACCCCTGGTCCTCCAAACACATTTCTTGCCAAGGGTTTCTCCTCCTCCTGGATGCCCAGAATCAAGCATGTCAATGGTATAATTTGTATATTAGTTATGAAATAGACAAATTTCACCGTATATCTCAGCACTCCAGTCGTCCTGCAGGGTTCAAATAAAGGAAAAATCTTTATGAAATCTGGTGAGGTGCCTGATTCAGTCTTCTGAAAACACAGTGAGTGTGTGGAATGTATGTCCTCCTAGTGCAATCCAGCCTCTTTTCAAACAATTCCAGCGAGAGCTCCTCCTCTCCTCTGAGAGTTTTTTTCTCTGTTTTATCAGCTCTCCACACTGGAACGATCATCATCATTGATAATCATACTGGAATGATTCTCTTCAGATTATGTTTTGTCTCCCAAAGCATAAAGTCCCCCTGCATTAAGCACCTGCAACAAAGGCAGCATTGGTAAAGGTAATTTTGTGTTGAAAGCAGCAAATTGGAGACATACTGCAGCTCTTGGTTCATTCTAATAGATGCAAGCCTTGGAAAACCAGCTGTGTATGGCCACTGATGAAAAATGAATGAATCAGGCTGGCTTGCATGGGGTAAACTGCAAGCACTCAAAAGAAAAACAAATATTCAATTAAAATCTAAAAATAATCAAATGTAGAAGATTCCTGTAAGAATTAAGTCTTTGTACTGAATTTTTGCCAGAGGCATGGAGAGAACTACTTTATGGTGAATACAAAACAACAGTATTCTTCTGTGTGTTTAAGCTACCACTGTAACTACAGTTGATGAACGTTTTGGGAGCTGTTGGATTAGTCACCAAATTAAAAAAAAATACATCTAAATGTACTTGCATAGCACATTTGCATAAAAGAACGGTTCCCTCCCCAAAGCTTAAGTTTTTTCCTCTTGTCTAGCCTTTAAAAGTGAATCAAGGATTCTCTTTCTTGAGTAGCACCTTTTTATTGCCAGTAAAACAAGACTGGTAACAAAAGAAAACTCTAAATAGACCACATGAGGCCATTGGTGGTTCATGCTTTGAGATATGAATTCTTTTATTAGAGCTTTTCTGTGATGTTTTAAGACTTGCTGCAGGTTCTTAAAAATGAATAGGGATTGTTCTATTCTGAACTGTCAGCAGTTTGGAAACTTAAAACATCCAGGACATGTCTCAAGAAATCCAGTTGTTCTCTTTGATCCTAGATTAAAGGGCCTGTTGGAAATTTCAGAGCTATGTAGTTTCTTACACAGTTCCAATTAACACGACACTTGAGCTTTATTCTGTGAATGTACAATAATGTAGAAAACTCCTTGGAATTCCCTCATCAGCTATATTCTATTTAAAAATACATGTATTGGTTTTATATCAACATCCTCAACCACATTCAATACTCCATTTATACCCTTAGGTTTAGTAATTCACAGAACTTCAGCTTCACAGATTCTTACCAATAAATCCCAAAATGCATGCATGGCTTGGTTTAAGAAAGATATTTTACTTGTGTTTCATACACAAAAAAACTGATAATCAACAGTGGCTTAAAAAATTAACACTACTCCACTTTTTCACAAGTGTACAAAAAAGAAATAATGAATTTACATTCAACGGTAAAGCTTAAAGTCCACTCTAATAATAGTTGCATTGACATTCACATACACAAGCACAGAATAAATATTTCAGGATTCTTATAAGAGCATACAGCATACATACAGTACTTGAATTTTACATAAGGAGTGTTAGTAGGGTCAGAAATTCATAATCTCATAGAAAAGTAAAACTAAAATCAGAAAAGGTTGTGTGGGAGGTAACACCAAGGTACTGCACAGAGCTAGCAGGTTAGTAAATCCATTTGTGTGAGGAGTTCGCTTCTGCTTCATCATATTAGGACAGGTTGTTTGCGAAAGTGTATTCAAAGTGCAGAATAATGCAAAAAAAAAGAGAAGATATTCTTGTATTTATTACTACATGCAAGAGGCAGCCCCCAAGTCACCCGACAGAATAAAGCTGTTATTGGCAAGTGGCCGATATAATACAGATGTTTCAGGCAATTTTTCTAAAGCACTTTAATAGCAGCAATTGTAATTTATAATGGCTCTAGATTGACTTCTGTTTGGGTTAAAGGGCATCATATTTCTTTAACATTTACAGCTATATTTCTTTATAAATAAATATCTCAAATAACAAATAGCATAGTTAATGTTACTTTTTTCTCTCTTTTGCATAAGTGTCGTGGAAAAACTCTGACCTTTTCAGAGACATAATGTGCAAAATAATGTGGAAATAGGGACACAGAGCATCACAGTCACATTCCTGGGATGTCAGCCCAGCCCTTCTTACACTCTGAGGGCTAGCCTTACCAGGGTAATGCAGGGCTTTAGGGGACAATTTTTCCAATGGCTTGCTTGGTAAAGAGATATAATTTATGGTCTTTTAAAGAGCTGTAAATGTGAGGTTTCATTTGAAGCAGTGTGTACAATACGTCATGTATAGGAGTCAGTATTTCCACACAGTGACTTCTCAAGATTTGACAAGTCTGCTCATCTCCTTTCAGACATTTTCTCCCCAGCCTGAACATCTTTGAACATTTGTGTTCATTAGGTGTTTCCTCTGTTGCATAATTACCAGCTCTTCTTGCATTTTATAATCTGATCTCATATCACCTAGCTGACATCTGCACACAAATATTTCCAATCAGATAGAGGGTGCACAACATTAAAACTTTTAAACCTGTCCTGTAAGTGTCATCAAGACAGGAGCACAGGAACCACAGTGCAGAGTCCAACCTCTCACTGGCTGTACTGTGAAGATTCTCCTTTTCGGCGTAGGAGAAAGGAAACTTGTGTCTGCTTTTTAGATTCTGAAAACAAGCCAGAGTGGAGAAAAAGAGTTAACACCAGACTTAATAAAGCTTTTAAGACAAAACCTGTTAAGCAATTTAGACAGACACTGAATTTCCTGCTGATTTTCTTAAGTCTGTACATACAGGAAATTTGTTAACAGTAGGAAGAAGTTGGGATTTGCTACATAGGAGAAATCTGCCATTATTACAAAAACTGGCTAAGAGGATTTTTTCAGTATAACTCCCTCACTGGTCACTGTTCTCAGTGGTGCTGTTGCCCTTTTCTTTTTTCTCCTGAGTCTTGTTTCCCTTCTTCTTTTTCTTCTTTTTCTTGGTCTCTTCTTTCTTGCCAAAGGTTATGAAGTCACTTTTGTCAATTTGGCTGTTTGGTGGCTCCTGCCGGATGGAGATGATTGCAGGAGATCCTGGGATAATGAATTTGTCTGGCAACTCACCAGGACCACCTTGTTTGGAATTGCCGGGTCCAAATTTAAAGGTCCAGCTGTTGCTGTTCACACCAGCTCCCACTGGGGGGGACACCTCTCCCGCCTCAGGTTCTGAAAAAGTCAAAACAGCAAGAAAAGCTTAAAGCATCTTTAAACACAAGCACTCAGTGAGCAGCAGCTTTCTGTTTGAAAGCTCCGGCTTCAGCCTACAGTGACTCTTGGTTGCATGGCTGCTCATCTGGGGGTTATCCACTGGTCCTTGTCCAGTCTGCTCAGTGTTTGCATGCACTGACTCACTCCACATACTGCTGGGCCCAACAGGCTCTGCATCCCAGTTTGTTCTTTTGGATTTGAAGTGTTTGGGGTAAGAGATCACTGTGATGCAGCCCATTATAGTGTTTTATAGCAGGAAACACAAGCACGTGCATTACATGGCCAAAGGGTATGCTTGAGGGTGTTGAGTCTTTTGGGGCAGGGTTAGAAGAGTGGCCAGGGCAGGGGGTGACAGCCTTGGCATTGTGCACATCCACGTGGGTATTTTAGCAAACCATCCTGTGCTGGGTGTGTCCAGGAATGCAGGGAAAGAGCATCTGAAGGGAGGGTGTCCAGAGGGTGGAACAGAACCAGGCTCTGCTTGGTGTCGAGAAATAGGACAAGAGCTGACAGGAACTGACGCCCAGGAAGTTCCACCTGAACATGAGGAAGAACTTCTTTACTGTGCAGTGACCGAGCACTGAACAGATTGCCCAGAGAGGTTGTGGGGTTTCCCTCACTGGAAATATTCCAGAACCATCTGGATGCAATCCTGTGCCCTGTGCTCTGGGATGACCCTGCTTGAACAGGGAGGTTGGACCAGATGAGCCACTGTGGTCCCTCCACCTGACCCATTGTGTGATTGTGAGTTGGTGCATCCCAGAGAGGAACCTGAGGCCAACCAGCATGTGTGTTTGTGTGTTGGTATGGAAGCAATGTGGCTGAGCAGCAGACACAGCCCTAGAGCAAAACCAGGAGTGAACTGAATTGCCTGGGCAGAGTTACTGCAGGACTGCTTCCATCAGGGTGCACAATCTGCTCTCAGAAATATTCATGGTCTTCACAGAATCATAGAATATCCTGATTGTCTCTCTAGATCACAGTATTTTATACAGGCAAATATAAAGTGAAGTTCTATCCCCAGTTTTAGGCTTGCAGTATGAAGAAAGTTTTAATTTTATTTCCATTATTTTGATTAGATTGAGTTAATCAGATTGAAATGTTTGCGTATGTTGCTCTGACAAGGACAATTTTCTAGCATAATAAAAAGCAACAGAATTAGGTTTTCCTATGAGAGAAAGCCTTAAGACTTGGTTGTTTTTTTTCCTTTTAAACTTTGAACATTTGTTGTAATTTACATAACTCCCAATTTTGAATAGGAACAGCATATCTATTTTAATGTATCATGTTAAGTGTTTAAACAACTGTGATCATGGGAAAGCTCAATGTTTATACGCTGACGCTAAAGCCCTCAAATCAGATGAAAACTTTCTTATCTACACCCTAAAAATTCAGTAACAAAACATGAGGCTCTCACCTTTGTAACGCTCCTAGCCACACACAAATCCTTACAAAACCACACAAACAATCCCAGTACCACTCATCTGAGTATGTCTCAGCATCATGTATCAGAGCTGTCCAGCTGAAGAGGTAAAGATGTTTGGGGTAAAGAAGGAGGTGGGAACTGTGCTGGAAAACCACTTCAGAGGGACTCCATGTCCCTTGGAAGAGGAGACAGGGGCACTGGATGGGGGAGAAGAAACTGAGAAGTCCTAGTCTCCTGCTGGTTAAAGAGGGCAGGAAGAGAAAACAAAGCAGAGAATCTAGAGGGAGATCCCCAATGTTTTGCCAGCAAACATCTGGTACTGACTGCTCTGTACCCCTGCAGCCGTACTGGAGAATGCTGTATTAACTTTAGCAGCTCCTGTATTTCTTATTCTTTAATGATTCTTCATCTTCTGTTACGTTGTTTGTAAAATTTTCTATTTTACGAAATAAATGGTTTGCGGTGCACGCAGACATAAGGCTCTCCTTTTAGGTTCAAAAGCTGAAAAAACATATTTTACTGCTTGACAGCCTTTCTCCTGCCTGGCAGCAAAACAAACAAGGCTGGGAAGCACAATTCCTTTTCTAAGCTTTTCTGTACTCCAGAAAACATTCTATAAACTAAGATAGGCCCATCCAGGGGGGGACTCTTCGGAATGGGGGGTTCATTCCAGCCTCTCATTGGGGAGTCCCTGATAAGTATACTAATTTACAAAGTCTTAACTGTATGGTGTGTGATCATTTTCAGTGTGTTTTCTCGGTGTATTCCACCCGGGCAGAGAGAGCAGCTTAAGGATCCTTAAAATAAATATCGAGGTAACCCCCTTCTCCCGTTTAACTGTGCTTGGCTCTGATTTTAAGACCAGGGAAAGGCAACAATGCAACACATCCATGTTGCAGAGCCAAAGAAACGTGTATACACGGCACTGGAACGGCCTCTGGGACCCTCTTTGTGATGGGTTTGGCACAGGGAATCTTTGGCGTCTTTGAACCTCCAAGGCAAGTGGATGTGATGTGACTGCTTTTACAATGAGATGTTTAATCAAGAACTAGAAGAGACTGTACACTTCTTTCCCCCCTAAGATTGTATTTAATGATGAAGAAGCTTTGACTTTATGTTCTTTCCAGGAACTGCTGACGTTGGTTTAATGACCTTAACCTCTCTAGTCTCAAATAGCTTTTTTGAAGTTATTATTAATGTAAAAGTTCCTCTGTTTTATCGGTTGTAGCTTTTCTGTAAATTTCCTATGGTCTTAACTATCAACTTCAGATTTTTTACATGTTTCCTGTAAGTAACAACAATGTCCTAGAAAGTCCTTTCATAATAAATGCATTAATATGAACCAGCTTTCATTTCTCATTAATAAATTGTTTTGCTCAGGTATCTTTTATATCACTTTTGTTTCTCTGAGATGATAAATGGCAAAGGTGGAAATTGTGTGTCTTGGCCTTCTTCCAAATTATTAATCAATTGTCTTTCTACTGCAATACAATAATGTGAACTTTCATATTGCACATAATAAATTAAGCCCTATTTGACAAATAAATTCTCTCTTTTTCCCAACAAGCCCACACAATATGCATTCCAAACATTGGCCCAGACCCAATGCTCTTTTTCTGTTCCTGGCAGCAAAAAGACAGCTGAAGGTGACCTCAAATCATGTTTGACCCACCCTTGCTCTGGCTGGGGAGAACCCTGTAGCAGTGAATAGCAGAAAAATTACTTTGAAGAGTTCAGGGTGACAACACTCTGTGGGCTGCAGGGCCAGCACAGCTGAACCAGCAGTGCCTGGCTGTGCCATTTCCATGTGAGCACAGAAACACAAAATGATAGAATGGCCTGTGTTGGAAGGGACCCCAAATATCATCCAGTTCCAACCCCCTGGCATGGGCAGGGCCACCTTCCACTAGACCAGGTGGCTCCAAGTGCCATCCAACCTGGCTTTGAATACGTCCAGGGATGAGACAGCCACAGCTTCTCTGGGCAGCCTGTGCCAGGGCTTCACCACACTCACCTTATATTCTTCCTAATATCTAATCTCAGCCTATTTTCTGTCAGTTTGAAGCCATTCCCCTTGTCCTGTCACTCCAGGCCCTTGTAAATAGTCTCTCTCCATCCTTCTTGTGCACTCCCTTCAGGTACTGGAAGAGGCAATTAGGTCACCCTGAAGCTTCTCTTCTCCACGCCGAGGAATCCCAATTCTCTCAGCCTTTCCTGGAGAGGTGCTCCAGCCCCCTGATCAATTTGTTAGGCTGGACACAGCACATGGGACAAGGACAGTGACTTCGTGTTATCCATTTTACCACACAAATACAGTAATGTGCAAGAATGCAGGGTATCCCTGAGGTAAAGAATCTCCTACATGAGCCACTTGGTGGACTAATGGGGTGCACAAACACATCTGCACTTCTAATTCAGAGAAGGAAACCAACCCCTTAATCCAGTTCTGCCTACACAAATCAACTCACCACATGAAGTCAGTAACATTTGTCTCAAAAACATCTGGCTTCATGCATCCAAACACAACAAACCCATCACACCTACCCTGGAATCAGGATTCTGTCAGACTACAGGGGTTTGCTTGCACTTATGTGTGGTTTTGTCCCAGACCCCAAACATGTTTGTTGCCCATACAAACTAAGCATTTTAATACTCCTTAATACTCACTAAGCCAAAGGAAACTAATTATCCTTATGCTGTGTGGAGAGCTTGCATAGAAAAAACCAGAGATATACAAAATCTAATGAGTTAACAGCCATCATTTCCTACGAGAGGGGCTTCACCAGTCCTCAGGAAATTTCTCTTCTGCGTGATTTACCTGGTAACATGTGTGTTTATCTGTATTGGCAGGCTGGAAGGTCACAGTTCAGCTGTACTAACAGTGTGGTATGTTTAGGCATTTCAGATCAAGGATAAATGTCATTTACTACCTAGTTTCCAAGGCTTCCTTAAACATCTCTTTTGTTTCTTATCAGCAGGAATTCAACAACAAAAGCTTTCTACTTATGTGTTATTTTACATTTAATGGGATTAGTTGTACTTCTCTTCCATATTTTCCGCATCTTTAATTGAACACTTCAAATTCATTTATTAAACTTAGAGGAAAACTAAATAAAACAAATCCGTTGGTTATATTTAGAACATTACACTTCTTTCTACAGCTACAGAGAGGGGGTTGCCAGAGTTCATACATAAGAGCTCAGAGTCTTTTTTTCCTGGGGTAGCTTACAGGATTACTTTGGACCTTTTCTTTTATTCTCAAGGAATACTTCAGACTTCATGTTCAATGACCAAATAATTAAATTTTTAAATGCTTGCATGCAGCAGAACCCAAAATCTAGGCTGCACCTGCAGGTCCTGATGCTTCTTTGCCTGTGTGTCTGCAAGCTAAAACGGGAAATGAACTTTTCACCCCATCCCTTTCCTACTCTCACCGAAATACAAATGTCTCAGTAGACTTTAAATGGAACCCAGAGCAGCAGAGACTCTACAGTTGAGTAGGTCACATATTTAGCTGGCATGAAAGGACTTCCAGGCTGTCTTTCAAAATACTTCTTTTTCCATCCCATGACTACTGTCTGAAATGCACAGGCAGATTTACAAAGAAAAAAACTCCATATCCTCAAATCACCTAACTGAAAGCTAGAGGGAATAAGCTATGGTGCATAGCTAATTTTTTTTGGTCTTCCAGAGGCAGTTACTGGTCATGTATTGTAGCTCTCTACCTCTCACAGGACTTGAAAAACATAAAAATCCCGGTCAATAGGAACTTGTTCAACAAGCCCTAATTGCTCTGAAACACCTGATTTCCTACACAACGTCAGATATAGAGGGTCATGTCTGCCTGGAGAAGCTGTGGCTGCCTCATCCCTGGAAGTGCCCAAGGCCAAGTTGGATGTGGCTTGGAGCAACCTGGGATAGTGGAAGGTGTCCCCACCCATGGCAGGGGGTTGGAACTGGATGAGCTTTAAGGTCCCTTCAACCCAAACCATTCCATGATTCTGTGTGAATGTCATAATCCCCAAGATTCCAGAAGGGGAGCAGGCTGCAGCTGAGCTGTGTCACCTCACTGATCCTCCCTTGCATGCTCCAGGCAGTCCTGCTCTCACCACACAGGATTTTCAGAGGTACCCATGCTCTGTACAGGAAGCCCAGACACCTCCAAGGAGCCAGGTCCCCAGAATTTAACCTGTAGTAACTGCAGGTACCTACATTTGTTTTTCTTAGAGAGTTAGGCACCCCTTTTCTAAATTCAGCCACCAGAAATGTAGGCATCCAATCTACCATGCCTAATTTAATTCATGCTGTGGTCTGTAAAGACACAGGCACCCTCAGAAGGCAGTTCAAGCCACCTGGTTTAAATGGTTGGTTTTAGAGGCAGGGAGGTCACTTCCAGCTCACTCTCAGGTTACTGTCCACACTGACACTGACAATTAATTTATACAGAGATTATTTACCTCATTATAAAAAAACAATCTTACATGGCTGTATTAAAGTAATTGTCTCAGCTATCAAATAGCTCTGCCAGCATATTCTGAGGTAGATGAAAGCATAATTCGATTTGCTTGCTACCACAGCCTGCTGTGGCCAGAGCACAGCTCAGGGTAAATGGCTTCTCACAGCTGCTGAAGGAGCAAACAGAGCACGGTGTCTGCAGCTCCTCTCACTCTTCTTTGGCTAAAAAAGGCTTTTCCTCCCATAAAAATATCAACTTTCTCAGGTAATATCTCTCTTTGGAGACCTTCTGGCTTTCTACAACTCCCTGACAGGAGGTTGTAGCCAGGTGGGGATCGGCCTCTTCTCCCAGGCAACCAGTGACAGGACAAGAGGACATGGCCTCGAGCTGCACCAGGAGAGATTTGGGTCGGACATCAGGAAGAATTTCTTCACAGAAAGGGCTGTAAAGAGTTGGGAGGGGCTGCTCAGAGAGGTGGTGCAGTCACCATTCCTGGAGGTGTTCAAGGCATGACTGGACACGGCACTCAGTGCTCTGGTCTGGTTGACAAGGTCGTGATCACTCAAAGGTTGGACTCGATGATCTTGGAGGTCTTTTCCAACATAAATTATTCTGTAAAAAAAAAATCTGAATTTTCTTTGTTCCTCTCCTCTCGCTGCTGGAGCTGTACTACCTTTGGTTCTTTATAAATAAAGTCCAACCTCACAATTTACACTAGACAGCTAACTTTTGGGTAGCTAGTGAAAAAGGAGCTGAATTCTACCCTCAGGAGCCAGGTAAGCAGCACCATGGCTCGGCAGGTGTTGTACTAATGACCATGCCAGAGTACTTCAGAAAAAAGAAGTTTGAAACTAATCTCTTTAACGGTGACAGCCACAAAAAATCCTGTGCAACTGTTTGCAACTTCCTCAGCCCTAATCCTTTCACGGGATTTTCACTTGGGTAGGCATTGGCATCTTCTGCCCAGAAATGCCTGAGAGAGCACAGCTATATCCTTAAGGTTGCACCATTTCCACCCCTTAAAAGGCCACATTTTAGTTATGACAGCAATGATAGTAGAGCTCGGAACCTCTGGTGCAGAACTCCAAAGTACAGGTCTGTCACTGAGATTTAAGGTGCTGTCTTTTCAGATGTGGAATTTGCAAATTCACTCAATTGAAGGGCTGGCTTTCATCAGCTTGTAAAACCACCCAAGCTGAAAGGCAATGCTGAGTGATGGGTACAAACAGTCTGAAACTGAGATGTCTTATAAATTTGGGGCAAAACGTCTGCTCACGGAACATACCATCACTGAGCCCAGGAACCAATATCCCATCAGGTCTGGGCTATCCCATCAGGCCTGCAGTTTCTATCTCACTGACATTTTTCTCGCTTTTGGGGAGGCCACATGTTTTTTTCCTGACCCTGCATAGCCCCACAGCTCCAATCTGGTGTTTACTGAGAACAGGTGGTGCTCACTTCCCATAATGCGAGCTGCCCATATATTCTGAGTGTCATCTACATCGTCCCTACCTCCTATGCCTCTGCTGCTTTCTTAAAGAACCTTTGTCAGAAGAGGGCTAACTCATGTTAGAACAGATGTGCCCCTGCTCAAGGGGGAGAAGAGGAAAGCATTTCTGTGCAGCTCTGCCTCCCTGCAGAGACATGTTTGACTGTGTGACATGCTCAGCCAAGACAGCAGCTTGTTTTCACTCTGTTCCACCCCTCCCCACTCACCACTTTGTGCCTGTCTTTAAAATTTTGGTAGCTCGTGGAATCAGAAAATAATTTAGATAAAAGCTTTCAATCAAAACTTCTATTAATATTAAATTTAAAGGAAATATTTTTCAATGTTCTTTTTCTAGACAGCAGAACATGCGGGCTAAAGACACTGTAAGACTCAGAATACCCCATCATTAATCACAGCCCCTTCTGTCCGCAGGTCAAAGTAGCAAAACACATTAATTAAATGAATTTATTTAAAACTGAGATCAGGCAATAAGCAGGAAGCAAATTGCAGGGAAAGCTAGTCATTAACCTGATTTCTCTCTTCCCTGCCTCCTCTGCTGATGCTGTACTGACTGCAGCTTCTGCCTCTGGCAGGCTTAATGAATATTCACCATGATAAAGAGTCTGAAACAGCACATCCAATGCAAACAGCGTGCACTGAAAAACCCTCTCTGTGTCATTTGGAGGATCTCTGCGGACATTCCAGCTTCACTGATCATCCCTAAGCCTTTTTGGGATTAAAAAGCCCATTTAATCTTTCTTTTTTTTTCCTGAAAAACAAAACAAATCAAAAACTCAAACCCACAAAAAAAAGAAAGCGAATAAAATCCATCATCAGCATGATAAAGTGACAGATATAGAACGGAAAGACAGAAAAATTATTCAGTCAGAATGAAACAGAACCATTTTAACTATCACTTTGCCAAACAATCCCAACCATCTCTAACGACTTTGTCAAATTGGAGTATCAAACAAAAACCCAAATAATTCTCACTCTCTGCCCTCCCATCTCTTCGACCTGTTCTGCATTAATGAATCAGGAGGAATGACAAAATGGAAACTTCTCCCCACCAAGGAGCCTGTAGCTTTAATCCAGTGCTTGGGTTTAAAGGCAGTATCATTAAACAGGGCAATTATAGCACACATGTTGTGAGAGATTTGTAACCCCCCACCGCTCCAACATCCCGGCACAAAGCAGGGTTGGTTTTAGAGGCAGGGAGGTCACTTCCAGCTCACTCTCAGGTTACTGTCCACGCTGACACTGACAATTAATTTATACAGAGATTATTTACCTCATTATAAAAAAACAATCTTACATGGCTGTATTAAAGTAATTGTCTCAGCTATCAAATAGCTCTGCCAGCATATTCTGAGGTAGATGAAAGCATAATTCGATTTGCTTGCTACCACAGCCTGCTGTGGCCAGAGCACAGCTCAGGGTAAATGGCTTCTCACAGCTGCTGAAGGAGCAAACAGAGCACGGTGTCTGCAGCTCCTCTCACTCTTCTTTGGCTGAAAAAGGCTTTTCCTCCCATAAAAATATCAACTTTCTCAGGCAATATCCTTCTACTTGTGCCCAGTCCTGCTCCCACAGGTAGAATCTTAACCCTTTCCTCCCCAAACTGAGGGTAAGTCTGCTGCATCCCTGAGACAGCACGTGCACACATCCAGGATGCTCTTTATCATCTTTTTAGCTCTAATCGAATGTTGGACTGGGGGGATGCAGCATTGAACGTTTGTGTCACAGGCAGAGGTGATTAGAGAGATATTACTCCTGCAATATAAAAAAAAAATATATTTTGGGGGGGATACTTCCCCATGTCTGCAGGCTCACGGTGTCCGTTTTTAAGAGTTCATAGCTGAAAACTGAACAGCCCCTCCCCAAAAGACCAAACCCAAAACCAAATCGACCAAACAAAAATCCCAAATTATTTTCATCTTGTAAATATTTTTTCAATGCAGCGTGGGCAGGGAAAGCACCGGCCATTCTGCCCTTGTTTTAATACAAACAGTAAGGAAAAGAGCAGTGAGCTGTGCAGGAAAATTGACATTGGAGCTGGGGGGGCTGCTCTGCCCCTCGGTACCCGGGAAGGGTGTGGGCAGTGGCTGAGGTCAATGTTTCCCTGAAGACCTGCGGTGGGTTGGTCTCGATACCACAAACGAAAAGCTTTTCTTTGCTTTCATGTCAAACCAGGTGCTTTGTAGCCTAAATGCCCTAATTAAACGTCCTTAAACGCCCTAAACTGAATGACTAGAGCAGCTATCCAGACCTCTGCTGAAGGCTGATTTCAGGAGTGCCTGGTAACACATCCCAAAAAGGTGGACATTGAGTCAGATCTTAAACAATTTTTGAGCTTTGTGGCTCACATATTTTGTATGTGACCAGGAGTGGGGATGGCACTCTAACCATTTTCAGGAGGCTGCTGCTGTGGGTGGGGTTTGCCTCTGTTATATAAGGACATTAAATATTGTAAAGAGAGTAAAAGTCACTGCAGAAGACAAAGCTCTGAATGTCGGGAGGACAGAACATGTCTGTGCACTGCTTAATCTGTATTACGGAAAGCCAATTCTGCTTACTGTCTTCTGTCGAATTTAAATAAAAAATAATTTTATTCCAACATACAAGCCCTTTTATGTGAGAGACAACAGGCTCGCCGAGCATCATAAATCCTGCTGTGAAGGTGAAAAGGAGGAAGCGTTTCCTGGCTGCTGCTGGAGCCTGTAACAGTGCCCTGCAGCCAGGCAGCCACCCCCTCCCCTTGCTCTCTGCTAGATGAGCTGTTGAACGGAGGCCAAGAGCACAGACGTGAATTCTTTCCAGGCATCTCCTGCCACTGGGGGCCACTCTGCTTCTATGGGGTGATACAGGATCCGCTCAGACTCCTGTCTACAGCCCCTGCAGCCACCTCCTGCCTCAGCCCCCCTCTCGAAGGCTGGCTGTGACTGATTCCCCAAAGAAGGAAAATGTCAGGTTACTTAAAGGGAGGCAGGATTAAATGTTTTAGTATTGGATTTCTATTTACAAGGGCCTGGAGTGGCACGACAAGGGGAATGGCTTCAAGCTGACAGAGAATAGTTTAGATTAGATATTAGGAAAAAATCCTTTACTGTGAAGGTGGTGAGGCACAGGTCGTCCAGAGAAGCTGTGGCTGCCCCTTCCCTGGGAGGGTCCAAGGCCAGGCTGGATGGAGCTCTAGTGGGAGGTGTCCCTGCCCATGGCAGGGAGGTGGAAACAAGATCTTTAAGGTCCTTTCCACCCCAGGCCATTCCATGATTCTGTGATTCTGTGTTTTCCTGGACAGGCTTAGATTGGTTTCATTTATGTCCATCTTGGAGAGTAAACACTGCTAAGAGAATTGACTTCAATTCAGTCTCTCCCTCCTGCTTACCTTCAGCAAAACTTTATCAAGTACCAGTCTCTACAGCTCTGAAAACCTTCCACAGGTACCCTTCCCTGAGCACAGCCCACATTTCTGCTGGTGCACAAACAGCAGAGAGTCCAGCACAGCTCCCAAAACCAAGTGCTGGTAGGCAAGAGAGAATCCCCACTATTTAAATGAGCACAATTAATAGAAAGACAGTAACTATGGAAACTTGAAGCACCAATTTTAGCCTTTCAAGGCAGAATCTAATTTTAACCAACTAATTGGGTGCTTGAAGTGGTAGTGAAAGAAAAAGGGACACATTTTTGTCAGTGTTCTTAGAGGCGTCTATTTTAAACATGAATGAATGTGTGAGCTTCACCATTTAGAGAGGATAGGACAGTAACGGAGCAGGGATACATGAGAAATGATAATTTTTTCTTTCTTTCTTCATCATCTATGTTTAGCTTACAGACTTCAACCACTCCTCTTGTATATGGCTCTCACTCCAGCAGCCCAAACCGTTGCAATCTCCAGGCCAGACGATTGCAGGGTAAAGGTTTCTGCTTGGATATTCTTTAAAAAACCACAAACACACAAAGCTTCAGGGAGTGGGAAATGCAGTTCCTTGTCTCTCACAGGCTGAAGGTGGCTCTGAACATCAGAGCTGACACCTGTTCCCTGGTTCCCTCTGGCTCTGATCTCAAATAAAGGGATAATTTTACCAGTATTTTATACATGAAACCTGAAACTGGCCTTTTCTCTATCTATGAAGAGGAAGAAAGGATACCACTAATGCTTAATTTAGTTTGGTTTTGTTATGCCCAACTGATTTCATAATATTAAAAGTAAACTATACCATACAGGTACATAAAATTAATTTAGACCTACAAAATCCTTTAGCTGACCTACTTTGACTACTTTATCATTAAACCTCTGCAAATTTCTCCTCCTCTGAAAGCCAATTAACTAAATACTAACCAATGTCTATTTAGATTCTCTCCAACGTGGCTGTTAGCCAGCAACCTGCCCTAAAAGACATCTGTCACTGCAATACCTTCCACAAAATGGGGCTGTTAAACTGAAGACATCAAAGGCCTCAAAACAGACTCTGGCAGTCACAGCACTCTTTCCCTTCCACAATATATATGTCACATTAGCAGCTTCCTATCATCTCCTGTTAGGATCACATCCCATTATTATTCCTTTTTACTGATACGGGATGAATGGAGCTAATAATATTCCACATCAGTTAAAAAGGAATCTTAATTAAATGTGATGAGTAAGTGCTAATACAATATGATAAGCCCCCTGGATAAGCACGCTACATAATTTCTTTCTTTTTCAGAATCCTTTAAACATTCTTCCAGAAGAAAATGGAGGTGACCTTGCAAAGACTCCCCACATCCCTTCTCCTACTGCAGAAATAGTTTTGCTCTCTCAAGTGCTTGCAAGGCCCACATTTGGAGGATTTTTTTCTCAGGTTGTAGGTAAATCCAGGTGTTGTGATCATTGAGAGCCATCTGGGCCTTTAACCCTTTAAAGCAGATTTTTTGGTGCCTGACTGCTCTGGAAGTCTGGACCTACTGGATCATGGAGCCAAACCTTCTGTCTGTCCTCTGCTGCAGCTAAAGGTGTCTTCTCAAAACTGAGCCATATGATGAATTAGGTTTTCAAATAATTTTTATAGGTGTAATTCTCCATGCAGATCTATCAAACATCAAACCCCAGCTCTGGATGGTTGTTAAAATTACATTTAAATGTGTTTACGAACCTCCTAACCTGTTCAGTTCTGCTTGGTCACACAAACTGAAATCACAAACTGCTAGGTGATGTGCTTTAAAGGCCACACAATACTGAAACAAAATAAACTTAATAAAAAGATCACTTGAGGGGGGATAATATACAATTAGGGAATATTAAGATGTGGTTATCTAAGTAAAGCTAAGATCAAATTTGGCAGTTGCTCGAAATGGATGGCAGCACATTGCAAAAGGCACTTTAAGAGTTGCAGCTGCCTTTGTGACTTGTCTCTTAGACTACACTTTCTTAAATATTCATCAGATGGTGAGTATTAAGTCTGGGAGGCTCTTTGAAGCCTAACACACAAAAAGTGGGTAGAGCTATCTCATATGATCACCACAACCACTTCAGAATAGACCTCTCATAATCCCACTGTAAGAGTTAGTATATGTTTTTTATTTCAATACTTTGAATATTCAATATTCAAATTATATGCTTTGTATTTCAATATTTTGATTTTAGTTTTATATCCCCAGTCATGCTTTAAGCCAAGAATTGTTCCCTCAATGGAACAATTGGAGAAATGGCTCAGACTTGTCTTTCCATGTAAAATGATGCTTTACATTATACTCAGGAACTGCTCATTTGCTAATGAACTCTCTAGAAAGGCTCAAATAGTTGTAGTAAAATATCCAAAACTTATTCAATACTCCTTCCATTTCCCTTCTCTGAATGAAATATTAAAAATGGAAGAACTGGCTCAAAATTAACAGGAAGATCAAATCTGGGAAATTAATTATTACACATAGATTGTAATGGATGTAAAATGGGTATCTGAGAGCAAAGAAGGGGAAATTAACTTTGTTTCCACATTATTGCTTAATGGAGGCTGACTTAGGAAAATCCTACGTGATTAAATTGGAGAAAATTTCTATTACTTGTGATTCTTTTAAATGAATAGGCAGGGAAAAAATCAAGGACAGACTGTATCTGGATTGATAGCATAGTTATTTTCCTTCCAGGAAATGTGTCATATGCTCAGGTAACTAGGACAAGCTGTCAAAGAACAGAAACATTTAAAAGATCTTAGTGTTCATAAAGGCTAAGAGGTGATGTTATTGCTTCCTGAATCCTTCACTTCAAAAGGAAATTTTAATTTACCATCTGTAGGAATCTACATGTAGAATATTTTTAAATTATTTTAACACTGAATTAAACTTTACACTTTCATCTTCCTATTGTAATTGTGTGTATTATACATGTTCATGTTAATATAAAACTGGGTAATTTGTTTGGAGTTTCTGCAATTTTTGTGGTGGTGACTGACTTCTGGATTTTACACATCAGAATCTACTTTCCCAGCATCTTTTTCAGTCCCACCACTACCAGGTGAGGTCATGGAGGAAAGGGCTTCTTACATTATCACCTCTGTATCTGGAAGTGGCTGAGTGGGTGCTAACACAGAATTGTTAGGATTGGAAGGGACCTCTGGAGATCATCCACTTCAACCCGGCTGCCCTGGCAGGGGCACCTGGAGCAGGTGACACAGGAATGTGTCCAGGTGGGGTTGGGATGTCTCCAGAGAGGGAGATGCCTTGACATCCATGAGCAGCCTGTTCCAGTGCTCTGCCACCTTAATGTAAAGAAGTTCTCTCTCATGTTGAGATGGAACTTTTCATGGTTTGGTTTATGGCCATTACTCCTTGTCCTGTCACTGGGCACCACTGAGAAGAGTCTGGCACCATCCTCTGACACCCCTTGGGGATATTTATATGCATTAATGAGATCTTCTCCTCTGTCTTCCCTTCTCCAGACTAAGCAGGCCCAGCTTCTGCAGTCTCTCCTTATGAGAGTGATGCTCCAGACCCCTCATCATCTTTGTGGCCCCCACTGGACCCTCTCCAGTGGCTCCTTGTCTTTCTTGGACTGTGGAGTCATGTCTCAGCTTTGATGTATGTGTTGGCAACTCTTCATTGCAAAGGTGTGAGACCAGAATGTGTCAGAAGGGGAGCACAAAGTCAAAAATGCTTCATCCTCAGACTGTGCAGCCTGACAGTTCCATAAAAGGGGATCTTTTTCAGCTATTTTAATATATTCCAGGATAGGATAGGATAGGACAGGACAGGACAGGACAGGACAGGACGGGGAAGGGAAGGGAAGGGAAGGGAAGGGAAGGGAAGGGAAGGGAAGGGAAGGGAAGGGAAGGGAAGGAAAGGAAAGGAAAGGAAAGGAAAGGAAAGGAAAGGAAAGGAAAGGAAAGGAAAGGAAAGGAAAGGAAAGGAAAGGAAAGGAAAGGAAAGGAGCAACTTCTGCAGCAAAATGCCCTTGCCTGGACAGAAGTAAGAGCTGCCATTCATTAATCTTGATACACCTTGCCCCACTAAGCACTAGGTGTAAATGGCTGCAATCCTTAAATTGCTTCATATGCTCTCTATGATCCACAACTGCAGCACCAAACATCACTTAAATGTATTCCCTTTACACCAGACTTGAAGAAGAAATAGCCTGGCGTAGCCAGTGGAAACACAGAGCATGACAACAAGGAGAAAAAAGCTCTATTTATATCTCTTCCTGCTGACACATGGAATAGCACACACTTCATTCAAGCATACACGCAGCTGCTCAGTGGCTGGAATTTCTGCAGCGGCTTCGAGGCTCGAGGAAGTGCAGTCAAAGCAGATCTACTCTGTACCAAGGAGGAAAGACAGCAAAAGGATGCTTTGAAATGCTCTGTTTGATCTAGTTCCTTCTACTCACCAGGGAGGCACACAATTTGATATTCAAAAACATGTGTGCATATTTCCTGAAACTAGCACGAATATTTAATACCGCTTCTCGCAAAAACAAGATAATCATGCCTGCAGATCTTCCACAAGCAGCTATGGACCATTTTTGCCTCAGCAATCATCCAATTTGCATCTCTAGTGAAACAACTCAGTGAACAGGCAAACAGATTTTTATCTCTGTGCTTGAGCAGATCTGCCAATTGCTTAAAGCTTAAAGTGTCAGTCTTCAGGAGAGGACAATACCTGGAGAGAGGACAAATATTTAGGCTCAATATCAAATACCAGAGAGAGACCCTTCATCAGGAACTGTAGTCATAGGACAAGGGGGAATGGATTCAAACTGAAAGTGGGGAAATTTAGGTTACACAAGAAATTCTTCCCTGTGAGGGTGGGGAGGCCCTGGCACACGGTGCCCAGAGAAGCTGTGGCTGCCCCATCCCTGGAAGTGTCCAAGGGCAGGTTGGACGGGGCTTGGAGCAACCTGGGATAGTGGAAGGTGTCCCTGCCCATGGCAGTGGGGGGTGAAACAAGATGATTTTTAAGGTCTCTTCCAACACAAACTATTCTGTGATTCTATGATTCTACTGGTACGAGCCATACAGCTTTTAGTATCTGAGAGAATCAATTACACAAAAATTAATTATGATGGCTTTAGTCTCTTTTCTTGCAGGGGCCAGAGCTTTCCCTTGGCACATATTTTTTAGAGATACAAACAAAACTTAAAAAAGAAGTGTGAGGGAAAGCCAACAATATGACAACAAAACAACTGTTTGCAGCTACTGAAAATATTGTGTTAATTGCTCTCTTCAGGGCCTCAGACTTTCACCAAAATGTACCAAGCAGTGCCAGGTGAGGTGGCTTCACCCTTACTGAGGAAGCCCAGATAAACTCATAAATCCACAGACACAGTAGGAATCCTCTGTTTCTCCTTCCACCCAAAGTCTCCTGTTGGTACAAATATGTCTGCAACTGCACCCAAACCTGCAGAGCTTGCATAAGGCAAAACCCACTCTTCCCCCTCTATAAATAACTTAGGAATCAGTTCACACTCCTCCCAAATATCCTTCCCACTCCTGCCCGCAGCTTTGATTTCATGCTTGTCCTCAGAAGCTAGAGTGAATCACCCATTTCCTGCCTCCTAATCCTCACTCTATCACAAGCCTCTCTGCAGGTTTTCTGCTGCTCCTCCAGGTAATTCTGCTTTGGGGTCAGTAAGAAAAGCTGCATGAAGATAGAAAAATGCTGAGCAGGTGGCACTACCATAGTCTAACACAACAGAAAGGAATCAAGCTTGTTCCCTCGTGGCTGTCGTATTTTGAACACAATTAAATAATGAAAGAGCATAAATTGCAGCCTGGATTTTCTCATGTAGTTATTTTTACCCATGTGGGGTAGAAAACTCCATGTGGGATTTTTGTGTCTCCAGTCTTTGCAATGTGGAATCATGTCAGACCCGTTCATCCTGGCAGGTCACTTTATTTAAGTATCAATAGTTTTGTGGGAATCTCAGGTTTCACATGGCAATAAAGAAAGCCCAAACCTTAAAAAAAGTGCATTTTGGCTGTTAACGCACCAGAAACCAAACAAAAGGAAGTCACTTGAGGCTTAAGTTTTGAGTGTTTGGGACTGGCAGCACAGGACTGACCCAATGCAATTTCATGGTTTGTTCATCCATCCTGTTCTCTACACCCTCATGCATTTAATAACAGGTGCTTTCCCTTACCCAGACATCTGTGACAAACAGAACATGCTGCAGAGAAAGCAACTGCCTTCATAAATCTAATTCCAGTCAATGAAGAGTTCGTGTCTGAGAATCACAGAACTGCATAATCAATAATCATGGTCTGCAAGACAGAAAAATATCTTCCGATGGCTTCCTTCAGAGCTGTGCACCGGATTCTGGATTCTTTTTCAGTATTTCAGGATTATGCAGCTTCCCTAAAGGCTGTGTGGACCAACACTGTTATCCTGCATAACTGTATCTGGCACTTGACCTGAATATGTTTCTCCCGATTAGGCAGTGACATTCTCATCTGGAAACTCTGTTTGTACATTCAAATTGTTGTCTCAGCATAAAGGTGTACCGGAGTTATTCTGAAAACCCAGATGTGTGACATTGTCTGTTTTTCAAAAACTTTAGTTATTAGCATGATTTGGAAGCTTTCACTTCCAGATCCTAGGATCTGCTGCACCTTATTCCTCCCAGCACACGTGTTATGAAGTGATGAGTCTCTGTCAAGTGGTGGTGCCAACCTCAGCAGAGAAAGAAAGACTTATTAACACCTAAATAAGAATTAGCCAGTGGCTGCTAGCCTGGATTCTTCCAGGTCACAGATGAAGCAGGTCTGCAAAGGAGATAAAATTTCTGCCCAGCACCTCTTCTCTGCAGCAAACAGGAGACCTCACTGCCAGGGGCAACAATTTGTTCCCTTTCACAAATGCTAAATTGACCTTAACATCCAAATATTCCACTAACCTTAATTCATGTTGTATATTTGTCGTATTTGCCATGAGAATTGCACAGTCTCAGATTACATCTTCTGTATGGAAAAAAAAAACCTGCAGCAGCTGCCACTTTGCAGATCAAATAAAGGCCATTCAAACCAAAATCATCTCTTGTCTCCTCAGTTCCCCTGGGGAAGTAGGACTTTGTATCCAGACCAGAAAGGCTAAAAATCAGCATATGGCAGAGCAGAAAGCAAGCTCTGCTCCACAAAAACACCTAATTGCTAGTTCCAAGAGTATCTGAGCTGACCTCAACTATTAATCTAACACAGGACGTGAGTAGTTGTGCTTCCAAAAGTCACAAAATGTTCACAAAAATTAATACCATGGAATTAACACAGCTCCACTTTTTACCACTAATTACTCTGAAGTGCAAAATGCCCAGCTCTCTCATTTTGTGCATGCTAAATGATGGCTGCTAGAGTTTTTGAAGGCTCAAAAGCTGCTCCAGCATTACATAATCACAGAATTAAACAAAATCAAATCTATAATCCCCATGGCTTTAGAAAAAGCTGGGCAAGGGAGGGAAGGAAGAAAAAAAATAATCACAACTCTAATGATGCAGAAAAAACAAACAAGAAGTTTAATTTTTTTAAATTAGATGATCTTTAACTACTGAGCTCTGCACATGGAGTTGGTAGTAATTACTTTTCAAGGATCTTCTCAAGTATAATGCTCTGCACAGCTCTAAGGAAAGGTTATTGCCATGAACTCAAAAGGGTAGAGCAAATATTTAATTACTGTTTTCTCCAATTCCCGGGCTGTATCTTAACTGTAGAGTCCAATGCAATCTTGTCCACTTTTGCCAGAATCCATCAGCATTTTTCCTAAATCCCAAGCAGTAGTATCAAAGACTGATGAAAGGTTTGGAAAAAAAAAAAAGGAATTCTTTGGCTTTCTGGGCACTGTGTATCATTTGGGAAAGACATCAACTAGGCTGGGTGATAGAGCTAAAAATAAAATTTTAAAAGATACAGATAATTGGAGTCTCCAATTAAGAGTCTCCTCACCACAACCTCAGCATTTTAGTTTTCTAACAGGAGCAGGTGCAGGTAAGAGGATGACTGGTCAGCCCATGTAAGGAGAGAACAATCGCTTGAGCAGCCTCACTTTCCATGGAAAGCACTGGATAAACATTCATGGAAGATTTTCCCTCATTTCCAGGACTCCAGTTGGCTGCATACCCCCTACAGCTATTTCTAGGGTGTGATATGAGGATTTTTCCCTAGGCTTGCTATCTTTCCCAATAAATGGTAATTCAGTGCCACTGGGTGCTATTTAGATGTCTAATTCCTCTATTGTCTGCATATACCAATAAATTTTTTTCCAAGCCCTAATGCCCTTGAGCACTTACTCCCAGAAATGCCTCCCAAAAGCTGAGGCAAAAACTCTGACAGAACAGAATTCTGGCACCACAATCAGGAAATACTACCTTGGGCAGGTCACTTGGTCCTCAGATGGTGGAAACAGCTGACAATTTTATCAATGGGTTGCCAATGATGATTCTCAGCTTACCCACAAGTTTCTAAATAATTATTTAGTTGTGGATTTGCTTTTCTAATTGTAATGAAGATACCAATTTCCTTTCTTCACACACTCTGTTCTTTCTATTTTATGTGGTATTACTGCATCTGATGGCCATCGTGTTTTAGTAGTTTCATGAATGGTGGACTCTGTTTTGACTTCAGCTTGGTTTAAGAAATATATCATTAGAGGGTATGGAAGGGGAGGAAGAACACAAATGAGTTCTCCCTCCTCTCTTGTGAATATGCTCAGGCAACACTGCAGCCACATGCAAGAGTGACTCTGCCTGCTGTGATGAATTCCAAGTAATTCTCATGGTGAGTGGGTTTCTTCCCACCAGCCTGCAACTGCCCACCAGCCATTGGACATTAATACAACATTCAGTCCCATTCTCCAATCTGGTATTGCTGCTTATCAGCATTGCTGATTCTATTGCAGCTGGCAGCACAATCCATCTGAAATGGAATTGGTCATCGATCAGGCTGCCCAGACAGCAGCTGAATGCCTGGCAGCTCTTTGTGGTGAGGATATCTACTGAGGCTGTCTGGGTCTGCAAAATCATGCCATAGGTGTCATCTTCATCCAACATTTCCACATTACCAGGTGGATTCTTGCACCTGGTTTGTTTAAGACTGGGTGGCTGCTGTACCCAGACTTGCAATAAATCTTTTTCCATACTCAGTATCACTACTTGTCTTTCTCAGCAAAGGGCAAAGGTTATAGTCTTAAGTGAGAAGTCATGGGTCTGGGTATTTTCACTTCCAGCTGCAAAACAGTATTTCCAGTAGTGATGATAAGACTACTTGAATAATAGTTTAAAAAGGGACTAAGTGAACATAGTTCAGCTGATCTCTTTAATTGCCTGCTCATGAAATGACAAATTAAATGTAACACATCACTTCTCTGCACCAGAATTTGCTTGAGCTCACAAGTTTGCGTGACCAACTATCATTGGGATGCTATCACTGACACCACAGGAGACTAAAGTTCAACCAAAACCTCATCTTCTGTTTTTTTCTTGATTTTTAGTTTCTTACTTGTCCAACTTGTTACAGCATAGCTGTAACTCATCTGCATCTCATCTGTAATTTCTAAATTTGCTGTATCGAGTGCTGGAGTTCTATATTCTTCAAGCAGATTTCTATTCAACATTCTAGTCCATAAATACACTTCAGACCCAACATATTTTAGAAGAAATAATTTTTTCAGGGGGTTACTATACTTCTCAAACCCCTTATCAATGCTTTATTATTCTTAGACATAGTATCTCTTTCACTGTTTGTGTTTTTCTTACTCAAATAATGAAAGTCCTTATCTTTCTTCGCTTTTCATTATCTGTTCTGATCAACTCTACAACAAGATCAGTTCTTGTTTCCTCTTTCTGCCTTGTTTTCACAAGTCTGATTCTCTACAAGCACAACAGACCTTTGTTCTGAACACCCAGTTCCCCACATTTAGTCTGTGGTACCCCTAACCCCTTTTGTGCCAGTATGAGCTCTCAGCAGCAGCTAATTGAGTTGAAAATCGAGCCCACACGAGCCTCTTCAGGCAGAGCAGTTCCCTGAACCAGCTAATTCTATAGTCAGGGGAAAAACAACACTGATTTGATAGAGGACTGGAATATATGGCAAGAATTAAAAGAAAAAGCAAAACAAAAAATCCCAAGATTTCATACAATAGCCTGGATTAGAAGGGACCTTAAATCTCATCTCATTCCAAACCTGTGCCATGGGCAGGGACACTTCCACTACACCAGGATGCTCCAAGCCCCATCCAACCTGGCTTGAACACTTCCAGGAGGAGACCCAGACAGGTAAAAGCTGATAGGGAACTACATAAAGCCATTCATTTAGTACACATACCCTCCCTGAAATGCATGCAAGCTCTTCCTAAAGTTGAAACACAGCTCTTTCTAAAAATTATAATTACTTGCAGGTAGGACTACGGACATCAGGACAGAAATCAGCTTCCTAATGTTTTCTTCAAACTGGTTTGTGCAGCTTCTCTCCATCCTCTACTGAGGAAGGAAAAAAAAAGAGGAATAGCAGCAAAAATCTGTCATGCTCACGATATCTGTGCGTTACAGACTAGGGATTTTTATTTTGGTTTCCTAGCAACACTGAAGGCCAATTCAGCAGTGATTTTATACCAAGCAGGGGTATAAAATCAGGGTTGCTTCAGCTCTTCTCAGACAGAGACTTCAGAATCTTTAACTGTCTCATTCTCTCCTTTAATGCACAAGTAAAGTGCAATCTTAGGCTGGCTGGTGGATTAGTAATACCTACGTTTTACTTTTACCTACATTCCATCCCCGGTGATTTTTTATTCCACATGAAAAAATGATGAAGAGCTCTTAAACTGGTATTTAATCAAATTAGTCAGGGGAAATGAACAAATGGAAAGGAGGATCTGCAGATTACAACGAAGCTATCATCAAAGAAGATCAAAGCCAGAGCTGACCTCACATCGTAGCTATGAAGGACCCAGATGTAGTTTCTGCAATGTCTGTTACAAATATTTGCCATCTGTGAACGGTAAAAGGAGAAAAACCAGGCAAGAATAACGAGGTTAATTCTAGACCTTGACGAGCACTAAGCTTTTAAAATTATATTTGACATAAAATTTCAAGATTCATAAAAATGCATCAAGAAATAAACACTCGGAGCATCAGTATTTATGGCTGGGAATATATTTTCCACTGAGAACAGCCACAAAGCTGGCAGGAAAGCTCCGAGCTTTCCATCACGCTGTCTAGCCAACATGCCTCAGAGAAGATCAGAAGCTGACCTGCATGGATTTAGTCTGCACGACCCACTGGCCTCCCTGCTAGGGCTGCCAATTAGTTTCAGTTGTGATAGTGTTTTCTCCGATGTGGCAAGTTGCCAGTGGGGAACTGGATTAAGATCACCAAATTACTTTGCCTGTCAGCCCAGAAGTAAGGAGTTCTCTTTCCCATTTACAGGTCTTCTGGATAGGTTCAGCTGCAGTTTGAAAGCCTGTGCACCAGGATGGATGTACTGATTTACGGTGTGGAACAACAGAAACGTGCTTTGTTCTGCCTCCAGAAAATACTTTCTGTCACAGCTGAAAATGCTTTTACTGTCTAACTGCACCTGCACTCTTCAGAGGGGAAAAGGCAGGGACCCAGAGCAGTCACCAGCATGTGTGGTCCTTTTTCCATGAGAAAGTCTGTCACCTTTCTTGCCCCACAGAAAATCAGTTCAATTAAAAGCAAAAGGTGATGTTCCTCACAGTGTTTTATTTCTCCTAACTGAAGTCTGGGAATAAATGAAGCAGATAATCTGACACTAATGTTATTAATTTATTTTAATTCTTTGGTTTCCAGCTACACATGTGGGAGACTCTGCTACCTACTTAGCATAAATTTGCAGCAAGATAATAATCTACCGAGAACAGGTAATTTTCACCGTGAAGAGATGACATTATGCATGGTAACTAGAGAGAACAAATCACCTGGAAACCGAATCAGCAGGGTGGTGCTGGCCCACTCCTCTTGCTGATAGTCTATGCATGCTGCAGTCACAGGTTTTTTGAGAGAATTTATCCTCTGCACATGACTGAAGACATTTGACTCTGGGCATTTGGAAAGGACACTGTTACCATTAGAGTCTCTCTGCTTATACTGTCAGAGGGGACAACGGGAGCAGCCCAAAATGGTACAGTGTGGACAATTCAGCTGCTGTAGTCATTAATTATGACCACTTAACCACCACTATGGGCATGCAAGTGGATTTACCACCAAAATATTAGTCTCTTGCTCCTGGGAGCATACTGGATCACAAATGAAGCATGGGATAGTGAAAAGCAGAGAGCAGGAGGGAGGAGGATGTACTCTGCCTCTACAAATCCCGAGATGTGTTTAATGTGTAATGTTCCTTGGTAAGGAAAATTCCAGTTTGGATTTTGGTTCTTAAAAGCAAAGTTGTAAGGTCTACAGGCAGGGTTTGAAGGAAAGTTGGCAGAGGAATTGTTCATTCTGCATTTTTCAGTATTATGATAATATTTTTAATATTTATTTTGCTATTTTTCACTCACTGCCTTTGGTCAAAACTTCTTTCATTTTATTCTGTCTTACAACATTCTTCCTTTAAACTCAGCTACCATATTCAAGTGATTACGTGGAACAAAAATATCAGAAAATTTAATCAGGGGAACTAAAAAAGGCTTATGGCTTTCCTGATTGTTTATAAGCATAGTCTGGGTTCTGGATTTTCAAGTGCCTCTCAATGCATTAAAAATCTGCATATGAAAAAACTGCTGAAATTGCTTGAAGATCAGAGCTTGCATCTTGGAAATAACTAGCTGTTTCTTTTTTCAAGGTTTGAATAATTTAGCTAGAATAAGCCCTCCAAAGGACCAGGCACTAGGCCAAGCAGGTGTGGTTACAGGATAAGAAGGCATAACCTAAGGCAAAATCCCTTGGCCAGCTCTAGTAACCACAGGGACAAACACAGAGGGAAGGGCAGAGGAACTCTCTTGCCCTTAATTGTCTAAGTGAGCCTAAGGAGATTAGCTGCACAATTAGGTATCTAATTAGTGCCATTCCCAGCCAGGACAGCAGCCTGTTTTCCGTGTGCTCCAGTATTATACACCTGAGGTCTGACCTATAAATGGAGTTTGAACTCCCTTTGCAGCCCCTCAAATGCCACCTCACTCTATGCTACAGGAGAGCACACACACCACGAGAGAGTCTGTGAATCCATGGGCACAGGATTTGCTTGTCAGGAAACAAATCTTGCTTTTTCAAAAACTCCTTTTCAGAACAGCCCAAAAAGAAGTCACGTGAGACAGGCATGAGACAGAACTGGGACACAAACAGAAAATCATAGAAGGGCTTGGGGTGGAAGGGACCTTAAAGCTCACTTAGTTCCAACCCTCTGCCATGGGCAGGGACATCTTCCACTATCCCAGGCTGCTCCAAGCCCTGCCCAACCTGACCTTGAACACTTCCAGGGATCCAGGGGCAGCCACAGCTTCTCTGGGCACCCTGTGCCAGGGCCTCGTGACCCTCACAGGGAAGAACTTCTTCTTAGCATCCAACCTAAACCTACTCTCTTTAAGTCTGAAGCCAATCCCCCTTCTCCTGTCACTCCACACCCTCATTCTTTTGAAGCACTTGTCCTGTTCCTAGTAACCAACTCAATAAAAATATAAGGAATTTAATTTCATCATATTCAAACCACTCTCAGCCAGATCTGTTCTAGCTCCAGTCTCCACAGCTTTGTTGTGGGATGACCTGCTGCTGTTAACTGGTTTGTTCTGGTCACCCCTTTGTATCTGACCCCATTTGGGACATTCAGGCTGCACCAAGTCTCCCTTGTGTTCTCTGAACCTGTTCTATCTACCTGTGCAAACAGAAGAAGCACGCCCTTTTTCTCAGCATAATCACATAGGAACAATTTCCACAAGACCACAAAGGGTTTCTGGTGTGGTTTTTTTTGCTTCCTAATCAACTCATTTATTTTGCTAGTTGCGTGTGCATGCTAAGAGGGGATGCTTTTAGGGATGGCTGACTGTAATTATATAAGACAAGAGCAGAGAAGCTGAATTCAGATTCATTTCCTCCACAGCCAGAGCCTTGATTTTCTGAGAATTAAATCCCCATAATGAAGGGGAAGCCTTTGCGTGCTGCTATTGCTGTTTTACATCTCTCATTACACCCTCCAAGTGCACACAAGTAATGACCGACTGAGTTCAGGGTTTAGCTCTTGAAGTAAAATCAGCATCTCTAGGTCAATGTTACATAAATAGCCAGAATGTGTGCTGGAAAAACATGCACATATTGCTTTCTCTGCCTTGTGCAGCCCTGTTCTGTTCTGGAGTCTCAACAAAACAAGGGTACGGCCATGAGATCAGAGAGGTTTAAAAGAGAGAAACATCATTATGGAATCATGGAATGGCTTGGGTTGGAAAGGGCCTTAAAGACCATCTCATTCTAACCTCCCTGCCATCAGCAGGGACACCTTCCACTAGACCAAGTTGCTCTAAGCCCCATCGAAACTGTCCTTGAACACTTCCAAGGATGGGGATTCTCAATTTCCCTGGGCAACCTGTGCCAGTGCCTCACCACTCTCAAAGGAAAGGATTTCTTCCCAATATCTAATCTAAACCTACTCCGTCATTGTGATGCAATTCCCCCTTGTCCTGTCACTCTGTGCTCCTGTAAAGTCTCTCTCCAATGGCCCAGAGGAACACGAAGCAGCCTCTGCCTGCCTCTTTAAAAGCAGGGCTTGGGAGCTGCTAAAGGTCACACTTCACAAGCAAAGGGCCTGTAAGCACTGCAGTGAAACAGGAGGGCTGGAACAATAACTGCACAGTGCTCAGGAAGTCCTGACCTAATGGACTCTCCATGGCTCAGCAGGCTGGAAAGGAGCAGGGAAGGAGAGCCCCAAAACAGTCTCACAATGCTGTTATTCTGTGCTCAGTCCTGCTGCAGTGAGAGCATTTTGGGCCAGGTGGATGCTGATCAACAGCCCCATAGAGGATTCTGTGATAAGAGTAATTTCAATTTCCCTGTACTTTGTTTTTCCTCTTTTTAAACCAGGAAAACGAACATGTCCTTTCCCTTGTGTTCCCAGACTTTGTCTGCCCTGCTCATGTCAGTGGCAAGTTCCTTAAGGCAAGGCTTGTCTTTTGCTATTTGTATGGGCTTTGTGCAGCACCATCTGACCTGAGAGGCACTGCCACACTACAGCATTAACAACAGACGCTGAAGCAACGCCTGGTTACAAAAATAAACACATGAAAAATACATTTATGACCCTTGTGTACAGCAAAGTGCTGCACACAGGCAGACATCCATTAAGAGAAGATTCAATATCACAGAGTGGTCTGGACTCCCTCAGCCTCTTTTCTGCTTCCATCACTTGCAATATAAATACATTCCAGCTCAGAATTTCTTAGCATTACTTAGAAATATCCTTATTTTATCCATCTATTTTCCATCAGATAGTGAATCGTATATTGCAGGAGATAACAGGGTTAAAATTCATCAGGGATCATAAATATCATAGGTTGTTTTAACATTTACTTGAGTGTTTTTTCTTTAAAAAAAAATCTAAATAGAATAAAATTAAGCCCACAGCAGTAGAGAAAGAGAGAAAAAACAACCCCCAAACCATGCACACAAAAGCAAGGCACAACAGAGAAAAAAATAAAGCAGCTGTAACCTCAAGTGGAAACAATTTGATTACCATCAATTCCCTGAAGTACTGACCAGATAAACACTTGTTTAGTTTATAAGTTCTGACAAGATCACAACCCAAGGTAGTACAGCAGCAAGGGAGTGATTTTTCTATTTATTTATTGAAACTGCTGAGAAAATAATAAAGACAGGAATCAAAATCGATGTCTTCTGTGTAGCTACAAAATATTACTGGTAGGCAGACAAGGCAAACTCGCTGGTATTGTTACCAAGATCACAAAGAACCACATGCCTAAAGCAATGGACAGTGCAAAAGTTGCCTAGATTTGAAAATCGAACTTTATTATATTTATAAAATAATTTCCTACCAGATGTCTAAGAACTAATCACATAATCTGGCAAATGTTATATTTGCCGCCCCCTCTTATTTTTTTGCTCAGTTATGAGAAATATTTTTATTTTTTAAGTGCAAATTTAACCTCCATTTTGAGGAAGCTAAAAGATTATTACAGGAAAGGGCGAATTAAGTAGACAAGGAGTTATTGCTATTAAACTTTCTCCTAGTGCCTAAATATAGAAATTATAGCCAGATAAACTGCTTATGTAAAATCTCTTTATCGGTTCTTAAAATGACAAAGTCTGGAGCTGCAGCAGCTTTTGTCCACAGTTTCAGAAGACTTTCTCCATGTTGTTCAGTCACCTCCAGCCTTTTGCTCCCTTTACTCTTATTTCATGCCTGGTTTCAGAAATTTTGCAGATTTCCTGGGTTATTAACATCTCATCTGGAGCTATCAGTCCTTCCTTTAAGAAACTTTCACTGAAACAATCACCCCATGGGGGGATCAGAAGCTGGACTTCATCTCCAGTTGGGAAAATTCAACAACTGGCTCCAGTCAGGGACAAATGTGGCCCTAATCCAAATGGAAGGATGCACATACACAGGGACTGGACTAAATGATGAGATGCACAAATGCTTTCTGCATTGCCTGGGCCTAATGAGAAAGGTAAATTCTTCTCACAAGTATTTGCAGCAGGTGAAATCAAGAATTTGCCATTGTACATGAAGACATAAAGTCTTCCAAGACCATTCTCTTTGACAGTTAAAATTAACACAAAGTCTTACTCAAATACATTAAGTCAAAGAGACTACACAATTTAGAAGTTTCCAGCATTAGCCTTTTCCAAATTCTGATGAGTCCCATCTTTTTGCCAGTCAAAATTAACACAAAGTCTTACTCAAATACATTAAGTCAAAGAGACTACACAATTTAGAAGTTTCCAGCATTAGCCTTTTCCAAATTCTGATGAGTCCTGTCTTTTTTTCCTTACACTGAGCCTTCAAGGACTAAGGTATTACATGCTGTTAAATCTCTCATCCATGTCATCTCATTTACTTGGTACACCCTGCTGAAAAATAATGGACCCCTTGATAAAGATCACAAACACTACTTCAGGCCAGTCATGAGGGTTTTGCAGCTAAGAATAAAATAAATTAACAGAAAGTAAATTTAACTTTAGCCAAGTCATGACTGCAGTTTCTGTAAAATATCATCTATCATCCCCTCCTTTCTTTGCTCACTCAGCTGAACAGAAATCTAAACTAACCTATTAATTTACCCAGTCCTGACTCCAAATATTGAAAGCCCAAAGTGCTGGTTCAACCACAGTTTGGGTGGGGTGAAGCAGATGAGTTCCCGGTCATAACAGTCATCAGCTTTTAAAAAATAATGATCAGTATGTCAAACTGCATCTGTCATAAAAATATGTATTTTTGACATGTTCTTTTGAAAAAATCCTTTTGATTTCAAAATGCTTTCCCTCAGTTCAAGTAGCATTTGAAATTCTCAGTCCACTCCAGCTTCCATCAGGCTGTCAAAATGAGAAGCATTTATCCCTGAAAATTCTTAGTTCAGTATGAAATATTGAAAAGGTGATGTGGGGCCAAGCTGGTGACCTACATTTCAACATTCCTGAAATAACAATACAGAAGGGAGACAGTGGACAGCTGAGCAGAAAGAGACCAAAGTCATTAGATGGAAGGAATAAACAAGAAAATTTAGAAAGAGAGAGGCACATACTTGGCAAACCAGATAGGTAACAGGAAAGGAGTGAAAAATGGAGTGGAAACTGAAGTGGAAAGCCAAAAAGCACGAAGTATGCAGGGAATGTCCTGGGAATAAAGTGTTCTGGGAGTAGGGGCAAAGCTGAGGACTGTACATCATGTCGAAGGTCTCAGCAACTGGCTGGAATTGACTTGAGAATTCAATGACCAAAATCTAAACATTAAAAAAAAAAAAAGGGGTTTATCCTTACATAACCCTTGCAGATTATTTCTATTTCAGTTTATGTCGTTGCACTGCATCTACACAAGTAAGCTGGCACGATTTCCTTCCCCAGACTCCACTGAGCTGATAGATACTGCAGCTTCAAATAATTACTTTAATGTGCTTCATGGGGATGATTTTTTCCATGATACAAGAGGCTGTGAACAAAATCTCTGCGATACTTTCCTGTGTAGTCTCAGGAGCTGCTTAGGACCTTCATTTTGGGTATTTATTAAATCACTGATTTGAAGACTAATTTTCATGAGAAACATAAATAACTAGGCTGTTCTGTATTTCCCCTATTCTGTTCTTTACAATATTACACATACTATCACAGTGTTTCTCAGAACACTAAAGGTATGAATTTTAGGCCTGATATTTTGCTTTCTATGTATTTCTGGTTTTGAAGACTGGAATGATGAAATTCGATAGAAAACTGGTTATTAATTTTAAAAAATAGAAAGAGGCTTTAGATATGCACAGCTGCATTTTCTAGCTCCTTCCATTTTAAACAGCTGCAGCATTCTGCAACAAACCAAGAACCCAGTTTTGTATTCTGGGTTGCTAATTATTTATTACCTTTTACAGCTTTAATCAATGAACTGCTAAAGCTAAGCCAGAGCAGTGTCCTCTGCTGTTATTTGTAAATTAACCTCTAACAGTCTCCAAGAAACAGCATTTTCAGCCCCTGCACATTCTCTGCAGTGGCTGCTTGATGAGTCTTAATCGCCCCCTTTTTCTGTAGATGAGGAAGGTCATTTGAAGAAGGAGAATAGAAACTCACTGACATTTAGGAAGAAATTGTCCTCCACTTACAGCCACAGTGTAAAGCTGTATCATATGAAATATGCTACAACTTAGGTCTCATCACTCTCTGAGTTATTTTCTTAGGCTCTTTCTCTTTCAATTGGATTTTTAGAAGACTAATTCAGTGCCAAGAGCTTTGTGACAGCACCATGGGACCCTGTAAGCTTCTACTGCAATGCCTGCCTGATTTCAAGAACAGTGTCTGTTCTAACAGTGAGAATCAACATCCTCCCAAAAGCACTTTTCATTCCTTCTGTGCTGATGTTACATGGACTCAAAGATCCAGACAATGTCAAATGGTCATTCCATGAAAAGAACAACTGCACTGCAGCTTTCTGTCCCACTCATCACAATCTATTACCCAACCCCAGTGTGCCAATCTTCCTTCCAGTGACCTATGCCCAGTAGTCACTTAAAAACCAGCACTGTGCCATTCCCAATGCTGTCTGCCTCCTGCAGACCTTCTGGCATCTCTTCCAGTTGTTTCTCTCTACCAGATCCTCTGTGCTCACCTTTCTCTACAAGGTTTTTACTGGTGTCCCCTCTCACGCCCTCAGAGATCTGCTCAGATCTCTCCTTACACTATCATCCTATATCTCATCTGCGCCCTTATCACAGTTTAATCAGGACAAAGTATCTCTTTCAGATAAAATATTCTTATTCAGGTTGGATTTGCTTTTTTGACATCCAAAGTAGTCTGTGAAACAGAGAATTGGGAATGCCACAACTAACAGTGGACAATTGTAATGATTTCTTTCCCTATCAAGGCATTCTTGGACATTTTTCTTAAAATCCACACAAGAACCCATCTCCTTTCTTCACAGTTTTCCCACAGTCATTCTGTTCACAACACCCCACCCCAAAGCAGCAGTACAAAACTCACTAGGAAGACTGACTTTACCTTTCAGGCAATTTTGCTCATTTGACATATTTACAGTTGCTTCACATTGAATTTTCAGAATTCATCACTCATGCCCCATCAATGGAGCTCATCTGCATTCCAGCTGATTGCAGCAGGAACCATCCTCTGAGAACAATACAAATCTATTCCAGTTAAACTAATTCCCAGAACAAACCCAGGCAGTCTAGGACTATGTGGGCAAGGAATATCCCTTGCTAGCATGGCACATGCGAGAAGGTCACAGGCAGGAAGTAAGGAACAGCAGGAAAAACTGAATAAAACCAGAAAAGCTGTAAGACACACAAATTTCAGAGGACAAATGCTGAAAGAGTCAGATTTGGAGTGATGGGATGCACAGAGCTTTGTGTATCTTTGTATAAAGGGACCTTATATAATATCTTGTTCCACCCCCTGCCGTGGGACACCTTCCACTACCTCAGGTTGCTCCAAGTCCCAAACAAACTGGCCTTAAGCACTTCCAGGGATGAGACAGCCACAGCTTCTCTGGGCAACCTGTGCCAGGGCCTCACCACCCTCACAAGGGAAAATTTCTTCCTGCAGTGCTCCCAACCAGGCCATGATGGTCTGTCTGCTGTCCTCCCATCCTTGGGAGAGCCCAGGCAGTGCAGGCAGGCTCTGTTAAAATAATTGCACTGCATCCAGCTCTGGGGCCCCAGCACAGGAAGGACATCGACCTGTTAGAGCTTTAAAAAACAGGGCTACCACCTCTCCTCCTCAGCTAATTCCCTGAGAAAAGGCAAAGAAATAGCAGATATATTTAGAAGAATGTTACCACCGCAAAATCAGAAGTACAAAATTAGTGTATTTTAGGATGGCATTTGCCTAGGCAATCTTAATTCAGTCCCTTGTGCATATTTGTAAGGGTAGACACTGAAATCCTAATTTCCTGAAAATCCGTGGGCTATTTGACATGGACTTCAGAGGTGCCAGTATTTCACCCACGGCTTCACCTACACACTTACAAATTTCAGATGCAGATTTTATCATGAGATCCTTTCATCTTTTACAGAACTTTCTGAATGGATGTATTTTATTTTCCCCTCTCTACATACGGTGTGTGGCCCAGTGCCTTATTTACTGCACACATATAAAGTCTACATTGAATCCAGGATTTGAAATTTCTCATGACTGTTTTTCATCACAAATCCTTATTGTTCTCCTGAGTCTTGTGCTATGAAAGCATCTTTAGAGTGTTTTTGTGGAGCATTTGCATTCTGCCGGTTCTGTTTTGTAGATTGGAACCAGCAGCACAGAGAAATACTCACAGGTTTGTCTAATGCCTACTAACTCTAAGCTCTGAATTATTCATAAGTCTGATTTATTCAGAAATCTTCAGTGTTTTCTGTCTAGAGCAAAATTTCTGTTCATCTTAGTTTCTGTTATGAGCTCTCACCATTTTTGCCAATCAAGCTCCATTTATTCTGAGTTAGTGATCAAAAAAACAGAGTTCACTCAGATTAGTGGTCGCATAAAGTCTGATAAAATTGCCAAAACTCTCAAAGGACACAGAGCAGAAACCAGAAATCTGTCTTCATTCCCTGAACTTGCTATATAGCATGTGGGGGACTAACAAGGTACCCCAGAGAGCTAAACTCAGAGCCAGAGGGAGTTTGAACCTTCTTGTCCCACCTCACCCAGAAGTTTCCTGACTGCAAACCTACAAACTGGTGGAGAGGTGCCTAGGAAGGTGCAAACACAATTAGAAAATGCCACATCCAGATTCACTGCATGGATGAAATATGCAATAAAGTCAACAGGAATGCTGTCAGTCAAATAAGGACCAGATTTTGCTTGGGCAACATGTTTGCTGAAAAACATGTGATGATGTTCGAGTTCAGCTATGCATTAGGAATTAAGGATTTATGGATTTTGTTATTACGGGTCTTGAACCTAAACTAAAAAAGGAAAGAAGCACTGAAAGAGAAATCTGTGGGAAACTATAGGCAGGATTCTAAACCAGTGGTAGTAATTTGTTAAATATGTGATGTGCTGAGGCTACCAAAGGTAACACAACCATAAATCCTGAGATTTCTCCATGAAACACCTGCTTGCTATTAAGGATCAGGGATATCTATGGCTTTTGGGTACAAAGAGAGGAGAAGAATATTATCTGAAATCCACCACAAAAAAAAAAAAAGGTCTAATTAATGTAATATCAGGGTCATTAATCCCTTGGGAGTGGACAAAGACAAAATAATCTTCTTTGTGCAGGGGTCCATTCATTGCACAAGTGCCTCACAAGTCATGGAGTGAAGCAGCAAAAAGAGCCACGGGTTACTGCTCAAACAAAGAGATGTTCAGCTTCCCAAAGCAAGTCTAAAGTGATAAGACCCAAAACAGAATAGCAAGCAGCACTCCAGATAGTGGAACAGGGCTCTGGGACCCAAATGCCACTGGATGTCCTCAGATGACAGAACCATCCTACCTTTGCACTTACATTCAGCTGCTTGGAAATTGGCAGCACCAGCAAGCAAACATCTGGGACAATGTTTGTATCCATATTGAACTCGGTATAAGGCAATACACTGAGTGCTCAGTCAAGGATGATTAGTGCAGCCCAAAGCCTGAGGGAACCCCTTGCAAAGGTTAGAGTGTACTTGTGGTGACATTTTCAAATGCAAGCTCAACAGTCACACCCCCCTCACATTCTGCAAAGGCTGTGTCTTCCTGCAAAGCCTGCATCACGAGGAAGGGCACACAAACCCCAGGTGATCATAGCCTAGGGCCCCGTTATGTATTAAATTAATATCCAAATCTGTTTCTGCAAACAGCCCTTCTCCAACACAAGTGCAGGTTTTGCTGGGCACCATTAATTTGTGGATGTAGTAACTGTGATTGCAAATCCTCCAGTTGTTCCTCAGCCCTTTATCCAGGTGAAATTCCCATTTAAGTAGAAGTTTGCACCAAGAAGATTAAATAAAGCAATTATCATCTTTTTCTGCTGGAGACCCCACTTCCCAGCATTTGAGCATCACTCCTCATTTGAATTTCTGACAGGGCTCACAGAGATGCCATACAGGGCTCACCACCCCACACAGGGCATCCACTGAGTTTACAGTTTAGTTTGGACGTGGCTGAAAACAGTAACTGACTGTTCCTCTATGTCTCTATATTATTCCTGCTCCAAAATCAAAAGTGAGAATATTTTTTTTTGTCTGCACTGCAAAACATCCAAGTGATTTTTTTTCTGAACTCCATGAGAACCTTGTCAATTCTTATTGACTGCTGTGAAGTCATCAGTCAGTGACAGAGTAAATTAAGCTACATTCTAAACCATGCTTTTTGTCATTTATTTTGACAAATAAATAACATTTTCGTTTCCATCATTGTGTATAAATGAATGAAAATAGCTAGCAAAAAATTAGGTCTGATTTCACCACAGAAAAGTAAAATGAGAAGAGACATTCAAAGAGACTTACTGGCTTTGTGAAAATAACAAAGGCAAAACTGATAAGCTTCTACCCCAGTTTTACTGTTCTTTTGAAGTGGAGGGCAAATCAGCTCTAGAATACACACACCTGAATACACACATCAGAACTGAACCATTATTCCATTATTCCATTACACAAACCAGTAACCTCCAAAAGCAGGGTGAAAGCTGGGATCAAGGACTCTTATCTCCAGTGCTCATCTGAGACTGAGTAAAGAAAAAGATGCATTTTATGCTTTATTGTTCCACTCTATTTAGATTCCACAGATTAATTTACAAGAACTTTATATCCAGATCACAGAATATTCTGAGTTGGAAGGAACCCACAAGGATCAAGTCCAACTCCTAAGTGAGTGGCTCTTATCTCATACAGGGATTGAACCTACAACTTTGGGGTTATTAGCACCGTGCTCTGACCAGCTGAGCTCATCTGAGGGTCTTCACTCAGAGACACAAAACAGAGGAAAAAGTAAATAGCAGCATTAGGAGGTCTACTGCAGTTAACACCAGTTCTTCACAAATATTCTGGATTTTCACATCCTTACATTAGTTCTACACAAATATTCTGGATTTTCACATCCTTACCTGCTGTAGCACTGGAGACTGTTGGCCACTGCTGATCAGGCCCTGCTGGTCCTCCACGCAGGACTCCTGCCTCCTCCATATGCACAGCACTGGATAAGCAAATATCACAGTTGGATTATACAGTTCCCTTCTGCCCTGGACTTCACAGCATTTCCCTTTCCTGCTACTCTTCAAAGTTCATAACTATTTATTACTGTGCAGCTACTCCCACAGTATTGCATGATGTTAGCAGCACAAGAACCTGTTTTGACTTGCAAAAAACACCTTTGATTATTTACTAAAACCCAGTTGTGGAATAACTTCTAAAACAAACACACCTGCAGGACACTTTGCTCTCATTGACTGGGAGTCACTAATAAGGAAGTGACACATCTTTGCTATCAGGATGTAGCAAAATCAGGGAAATGATTAAAAAGTTGCTGGAGTTAGTTCTGATCTTCTGTCATCATGCCATTTAAACAGATCCCACCTTCCTGGCTTACTGCACATTTCTTGTGAGCAATTCAGGAAGAGAAATACATTTTCTCAAATGCAAAAACTAATACAGCAAATTTTACAGTGTCACATCACGAGCACTGGGCATTGGAAGCACCAATTTGCACCTTACATGGAAGGAAAAGAAAAAATCTGCTATTTTGAATACAAAACTAAGCACGTTATTTATATGCAGTTCCTTAAGAGAAACAGGATTCCCTGTGTCCCTGTCTCTGCTTATTGGCCTCACACTCCCTTTCACACTTCCAGCTGAACTTAAGGGGCCCTTTCATCCAAATGTGGCAGACATCAAGAGTACCAAATTCCCACAAATTTTATGAAAATCAGCATTTTATGAAAACCATCAGCTGAGCAGGGCACACATGCTCAGAACCTGAGATTTCAGGTAAGGACAGGGGCTGCAGATGTGAGAGAGCAGAGGAACATGTACAATTTCCCAGAAAGGCCCCATTAGTCTTGTGGGATGAACGGTTTTAAATGAGCTCTTACTTTTCATTAATTGTTCAAGTAGCTTCAGACAAGATCTTGTACTTTGTATAGAAAGGAATGTGGATCCACAAGAGCATGCCTGACTCAGGACCAGCAGATAAGGTGCTCAGGTAGGCAGAATTCCTTCTTCAGGATCCTGCTCCCCAGACTGTTCATTGATTTTGCAGTTATGGATTACAAAAAAAATTGAAAGTCACAGCAGGAATATTAAAGAAAGAAAACAGCTTGCCCAGTAGGCCACAAAGTCAAGCTTGCTCTGTCTTCCTTTGGTTTTGGTCCTTGAGGTTTAGATTCCATTTTACACAGCATCTCAAAGTCACTTGGGAGTCACCCTGTGTCCTCACCCACACGAAGCACAGTGTGACTCTGAATTTAGGACTTCAATCTAAGAAAGACTCTTCAGTCCTGTCGATAATGGACACAGGTACAGCACCACTGCACCAACGATTTTGAGAAACTCATACCATCCTGCACTTTGTGATGCCACTAGGAATGACTGCAGCCTTATAACTGCATCTAAACCTGGAAGGGAATCTCATTAATCACATCAGATTACACCTGAATATAGAACCAGTTTTCTAATCTTCTCAGGGAGAGCAAAAATACTGTTTGATTTAGGCTCTACAGAAACAATTTTAGTATAATTCTCTTTTTCCAAGTGTATTGAGTAGAAAATTATAGCAGAGACTGCCTGCAATATTAGGCAGCGGATTTTCAAAGATGTCTAAAGAGATTTGGACAAAAGCCTCACTTTTCCTTCTTTGAAAATCCATCTCATATCTTCAAAAAGTCCTTTCAACTGGATTAATCTTCTCGATTGCACCATGTGGTTAATAAACCTGCTGCAGGAGCAGCTACTTTTATGGTAATGAGAAACAAGAAGATGGAAATGCAGACTGCCTATTGAAACATCAGCACTGATGATTACAGGGAGCTTTAAAATAAACAAAAAGTATATAATGACAATTAAATGATTCAATAATTGGAACAATTATGCCTTGACAGTCAACGGATACAAAAGCAGAAGGTAAAAGGAAAGAACAGCACAGCTGTACAGCAGTGCAATAACAGCACAAGATGCAAGTCAGACTGAATCTGTAGCACGTGGAAATTGGAAGTGACAGCAGCAGAACTCAGGTGCTTTCCATCTCAGCATAGATATCATCAGTCTAGGGCATCAGAAGAAACTCTGTCCTTTTCACAGAGGAAAACGACAGAATTCCCCTTCTCTGGAGAAACACCACACCTACCTTTGCATTCCTGCCCTCAGGGACGCAGAGTAGCGCCAGTCCGGATTGGGATGTTTTGGCTGTAGAAACAAAAGCCCAGGACAATGCTGTTAGTGTCAGTAAAACGTGCTAAAAAGCATATAAATCTGGCTAATTTTGTCAGAAAATCCTATATGGACACACTAATTTTTTTTTTAATTGCCATATCTTCCCATAAATCTAAAGGAACTTTCAAATGGGCACACAGGGAGTGTCTGTAATAAACTTGTCTGCATGCCAAGGCCTTTGGCTAGAGATGATCTCTGTGGAACAACATTTAATGCTGCAAACTGGTGGAAAGTTATTTCATACATTTAGCAACATTTTGGGCATAGGATAAAAAACCAACATGATAAATCCAGAAATACATTGTTTGTTTACCCGATAAGGTGAGAAAACTGGAATTCCTGCACTGAATAGTATCTACCTGAGGGTGTAAAAATGTAGCTCCCCGTGAGGGGGACAAGGGGCAGTGAGGTTTCTGATGGAATTCAGTGCACTGCAGAGGACTGCAATGGATGGTATCAGATTTGCAGACTGCAGCAAGTCTTTTATTAAGGACAAACATGTTCATAATACCAAAACCTACTAGATTCTCCATATTCATGAGAGAGCATAAGAGGTAGAAGGGGAAAAGAGCCAGCAATACCCTTTGACCAACAAACCTCAGCATATGCTGATGTGCTGCAGCATGACTTGCTAAATAAGAAGATAATTAAGAAATCCTCTGTTGATCAAAAATTGCTCCAGAAAATAGTTTTTGCATTATCAGGGGACCATCACTATAATTTTCAACTACAGCCAATGAGTGCAAGCTCAGGTCCCTTAAAATTAAGCCCTAAGGACATACCAAGGTCATTTCTCAGGGCACTAGAAACATCATTCTGTAGGTGATAGTGTAGTGAGTGCTTAAGTTCAGGCACTGGAATTCAAAGACAGAACTTATGTCCAAAAACGTAATGGACTACATTCGTTCCTGATGTGTCTTGCACGGTGCCAAACACACAAATAATAAATGACAGTAATGGTTTAATTCTCTTCAAATTATTGGAGGCAGATCAGAAATGAATTTGACCCCATTACTTGAAAGAGAAAAAGAAAGTGTTGAATGTTCTGAATTATTTAAAGCCAGCTCTGTCGTTCCTCTTGAGGTTTGGCATATGCTTTTCCCTGGATCAATAGGTTTTATTCAAACAAAAATGGAGCAATTACAACTTACAGTATTGCTCTATCACCACACTTCCCAGGTCCAGCATCACTCAAGACTGAGATGCTCTTGGATGATGCACACACGAGTATTCTTTATGGTCTGAGTTACACAAAAGGGAGGAGGCTGCTATTTGCAACCACACATTAAACATCTGTGCTAGCAATTTCCTTCCCATTTAGCCCCCTGTTCTCTGTCATGCTCAGGTTCTGCTGAGTTTAGCAGAAAGTGGTTTGACAAGAAGCCCATTATGCATGGTTCTAGTCTTTTCTGATTAATTCTATTTTGGCCCCAGTCCCAGGGATGTCAAAGCAACTCTAAAGTCAACCATGGAGTAACAGTCAATGAAAGGGATAGAGAACAACACACACTGATCAGATGCTCTCCTGAGCTTGCCTTTCCTGAGTATGAAGGGTGCTGACACCAGAAGATTTGGCTTTTCTTCTGCTGGGGATTTTTTTTATTGCAGGGGAACTGCTGGACTGGAGGAAAGCCCCTTTGCTCTATTTTGCAATTTGAGAGGTGCAGGTTACTAACTCGTACAGGCTTGTAGGCAACGTGAGAAGGAGGAATCTTACCACAGTCCCAGGCAAAACACAGATAAAGTGGGATTACATCAAAGCACCGACAAAGTCTGACACGAATTGGGTAGGAGTGAGAAAAGAGGAAAACGACCACTCACTCACAGTACATAGATTTTTGGGTTTTGGATGAGAGCTTTCCAACTCTTGGCTAGAAGATAAAAATTTCTGTTCTGTTTGAGATGGGACATCAAATCTTAAATGGGTGATGATGTCAGGAGAAACTAATTAATTAAAAATTCATCATTTATTCACTTCATATGCATGGACCAAGATTCCACGTCAATATAAGAGAAATTAGGAGACTGGTATTTTCAAGCTCTGGCATCTTGTGGCTATTCTCTCTTTGCTATGACTCTTTAGGTAGGGCTGTAGTGCTGTTCCCAGGGGAGCAGAAGAAGTAAGGAGGGAACAGGATGAGAAAAATGTACTCTGGAGATGGAAAGATCTATTGCCACAGTTGACTGTCAGGGGCTGGGGTTTTTTTTAACTGTGAAAAAAATCAATATCTGTGACTTCTTTTTGAAGTCATTACAGGACGAGAAAGAGCACGAGGCAGTTGGGCACAGTCTGCCTTTGTGCAGACCTATTTTCACCCAGCTTTACCATGTGCTTGCTGCTTGACTGAGTAGTTTCAGAGCTCAGCAAGAGGCACATTTGTCCCACACTTGTGTTACCACAGGTCAGTGTCCTGCAGCTGACAAAATCAGTGAAATTTCTATTCTGTCAGCATAATTGGCTTCTCCTTTTGTTCTGCTACAGACTGTAATTCTTCCAGTTTCTCTGGCCATAAGAGAAAAGTTGTTTCAATACATCTTTAAACAAGACTGGACCAGAAAAGCAATAAAGCATGAAGTGGAGCACAGTAGAAGCAGCAAACCTATTCAGAAATATCATTCCCCAGCTCAGATGCAGTAGTGCTGCTTTTTAGAAATCCACCAGGAATTCACAGTCTACACACTTGGGTTGGTTTCTACCTCTGGCTATGAACAGTCCACCTTCACCTAAAACGTGCCACACGGCCGAGTGTGTCCCACAGCACACAGTCACTGTGCCAGGACATGGTGTGGCACATCTCGAAGGAGAGCTGAGTCCTCAGGCAGTGCCAGGGGACAGGGCAGTGCACAGCAGCTCTCCTTGGCAAAGCCCCATCCCAGGCTTGGCTGGGAGATGTGCAGCTGTGCCCTAAACCAACACCACCAGGACAAGGCACAGCTGACCAGCACGTGTGAGCACAGAGAGGAAGCACAAAGAGGAGTACAGGCTCTGAACTGGTCCAGATGCTTCCCAGTTGTACATCCCCACACCCTCACTGTGTCACACAATGCTGATGAAGACAATATTGTTCCTTTTACCTCCCCAGCTCCCAACTCATTACAAGACCTTGTTTCTCACAAACCTCTACTTAGGTTTAAGGTAATTTTAGCTTGCCACTTCCCTCAGAGATTTTTGGAGGTCATGCAGCAAATCCAGCAGTCCTGTCAGGAGGTGAAAGAAATCCCATGATCCAGCACAAAAATAATCAACCATTTCTGTTCCTCCCCTCAGCTGCTTTTTCTGATTCAGTTACAGCACACATCATCATAGTGTGAGATGAGTCAAAATCTATCCAGGTGCCTACAGAAGTGGTTGTCACTGCACCAGGTGAACACCTCATGCCACCAGTTTGCTCCTGCTGGTTCTTCCAGGCACCAGGGTTCATTCTGCCAACCACAAAACCACAAGGATTAATGTCACTAGTCATAAACAACCAGCCCTATTGGGAAGTCTGGTAATGTAACTGTATAATGTAAAACAGAGCCATCTTAGGAGCAAGAAAGCTCATGCAAAATGTCACACAGCTGTTTTCAAGTGGGTTAACTGAAGAATCATTTCATTGCTTTGTGGAGAATAAATTTAGTTGAAAATGTATTGTTCCAAACATTTTCCTCAGCTCTCTTTTTTTCCTAATACTTCAATACAGTAAAAATTTGTCCCTGGGATAGGAGAAATTTCCAATTTTTAAAAAATGTTGTCCTGCTCCCGTATTCAATGGATCAATGCAAACACTACCTTTCACTTCAGTGCTTGCTAGAACAAAACCTACTTGAGGTAGAGAAGTGTGAATAAAATATTTACAAACAGTTACCAGATGCTGAGACTCCTAAAAACATCCTGCTTCATTCTGATTTCCACACAAATGCACAACAGAATGACATAAGGTATGTTTATCAAATGTATCTGCTTTGAAGCAATAATAAAAGCCTTTTAGAACCTCTGACCGCATAAGGCTCTGCTTATTTTCCAGTGAGACAATGCTGACAGGTGTGAGGAAACAGAGGCTTCCTGCTTTCCTTCTGTAAATGTTTAGAATTAACTTGATGTGGGGAACAAACTATTTAAACAGGTGCTTATCACTCAAGAGATCCAAAAGGAAACTGGAAAAGGGTGTAATCCAAAAGCCCAAATTCTGGGAATGTTCATTTGCGTTCCTAACTCTGAGAAAACTGTGGTGAAGGGAACAGACAAGTGCTTCTGTAAAGTACATTTAATGAGTTCCAAGAGAAGGAGAACACCTCTGCTTAATCTTGGATGCAAATTTCTGCTGGCACAGCAGAAGCCTCAAGCCAAGCACCTGACTGCCCTGAAGCACAGAGCACTGTCCCTGCTTAGCTGAGCAGGTTCAGACACTGCCATTAAACAAAAGAACAAACATTTATAGTTAACCTTTTCAATGTCAGTAGGGCTGGAGAATGTCTTAAAGGCTTAAGTTCTTGCACTGAGATTGTAAGATATTCCACCATTAATACCTTTAAATCCTCTGAGAGAAATCTCTTGGACAGACTGCTACAAATGCTGCTGTGGGGCTACTAGGTTTAGACACTTCAAAACATGCTTGCATTTAAAGTAGTATCAAAATGTGTTCAACTCAAGTGTTGCTTTCTTTTTACCATGTGTTTAGCAAGCTGGTTTTGAAGTGAAAAATACAGAGAAAGAGGCAGAAGCAGAGCAAACAGCTGTAAAACTCCAATGGATCTCCTGGGTCTTACTACCATCAATGTGCAGGTTTTTTCACTTTCTTTAGAAGTGTCCATAGAGCAACATGCTGTATTTCTGAACATCACATGAAGCATCATATTTTGTCAGCCACATGTGTCACCACACAAAAAAAGTGTACAAGGAAATGTATAATATAAAGAGTTTATGTCTAGTTCTATCAAGTATCCAGACTGCCCACTCCTCATTAGGAATGTGCCAGGCTGCCTTCTGGGACAGAAAACTCCTGTTAAAGCGTTTTGGTTTGATTGTTATTTCCTGCGTTGAAGGCTAAAGGCTGTCAAGAGATGCAAGACATAAGAAATGAGCTTAACTGCACAGGATGTAAGAACAAGACAGGAAAGATGAAAAGAAAAGCCAAGGACCAGACACTACCCAGACATCATTCAGCATCTTCACAGGAGTATGAGGAAACAGATTCCAGACCAAAGCACTGAAACCCTTCCTGAAAGTGACAGATCACCACTGCAGCAGTGCCCAGCAACGAAATCCCAACTTCACACAACATCTCTTCATAGTGTGTGCACCCCTGTTTGGAAAGACAGGAATCCAGGCTGCCCATAACCTCACACAGTGCCAGAAATGAAGCCACAGTATTTTTTTCTGCTGTATTTTGCCGACACTGCCTGCCTGGTCCCCCTGCAGCAGTTATCTGATGAGAGAGCAATATCCATTAACCCCGCAGTGCTACCCTTATCACCAGCCTCCTGACAGCAATAACCATGTCCAAGGTTTTCTGTGCAGCTGCATTAGTACATTTCTTCCTTTACAAAACATCTTTGGTCTGACTCATCCTTATAAACCTATAAAGGACTGTGCAGGTAAGCAGGGTGAACATGAAGCAGTTATCTTGCAGAAACAAGCTTCCATTCCACCATCACAAAACTGGCAGTAAAAAAGGAATAGTCATGCAGGAGTCAGAGCTTCTTCAGGTACAAAAAGTCCCTACCTAACCTTATTGCACTTGTTTTCACTTCTACTGTATCCTTCTAATGACCCAATAAAGTCAGTCACAACTTAGTGGAATTACTAACATCTTTGACCTTACCAGTAAATATGAAAAGAGCTAAGACCTTATTGCCCCAAATATTACTGAGATTAATGCCAAATAATTTGGAAATACTTTTCCTCTGACTGTATAAACAACATTTTCAAAATAATAGCCACTGTGAAACCCTAGATATGAGTATCTGTGCTTAGAAAACCCATTCACCTGGTCCCATCCTCATCAATGAACAACCAGTAGGAAATCCATTTCCAAAAACTGTGTGGAAGAAGAAAAAGAAAGGCCCTGTTCATATTACCCAAAAGTAAAACACAGATCAGAGACTGACTTTGTAAATTGGTGCAAGGATAACACTGCCTGTTGCTGTGCCTCACAAGTGAAGGCACAGGCTCTTAAAGGCTGATTCAAAGTTCACTTTAACTTAAAAGAGAAACACAGTTCCCTGAAAATCTAATAATACAAAGATCATTATCCTTAAAAAGTAGAATTCAGCGTTGCTAAGCAATTGATGGCATCTTCAGTGCAAATGCTAAGCTTGAAACAGGAGAAAGACATGATTATTAGTATGTAATTAGCTAGGAACTAGTAATTAGTGAATGCCATTACATTCAGCCATTTCCTTACGTGCACATGGCATCGATACATCTTCATAGAATGCCCTACCACAGGACAAGTTAAGAAGCAGAGGCCTAAGAAAAGAACTTGTGATGAGTAAAATTTGTCAGAACTTCACCTCTGTTTAAATCATGCAGAACTAGTTGAGTAATTGATTGCCCTTTTGGATGACAGCTCCACACAGGCAGCATTCATTAGTTTGTTCTATACATGTCTCTGCTTTTCTACTCCAAGTTTGGGCTGGCTTTGCTGCCACTGCCTGATCTGCACTGATAATCAAAACCTGCTAATTCATTGCATTTAATGGAGTGAGTCTCAAAATGTGATAGGAATCAGTTTGTTAAACTGATTTCCTACTGGTCTTGCATCCAAAGTGAAGCCATTTTCAGTTACTGCTTTTCTTCTTGCACACACTCCCCCACCCCAAAAATCAGCTCTAAAGTGTGTATTTTACTCTTTGATTCTTCACCATACATGCTTATAGAGCATGTGTCATATTCCCTCCTGTATCAAACATATTCCAGGCATTTTATTACACTCAGAAAAAATTTAAGATAGAAAAAATGCATAGAAAGAGAAAAAAGTACTAAAGTACTTCCCCTGTACCCTGCCACTGTGATTTACAGAAAAACAGTGCATTCATTTAAAATGGATTAATGTTGAATGGATGATCATTACTCTCTAAAAGCATTTTTATGGAAGACTTGCTGGCCCTCAAGATACAGGCATCTCTGCTCAACAAAAAACAGTTGCAAAAGATGATAACATCTTCATATGTGAAAAAGTAGAAAGAAATAAGTAAATTAGTTCCATTTCTGTGGCGAGAATACACGAGTCAGGCTCCTTTCTACCACACCAGTTATTTCCCTGACTTTCCCACATCTGGGGCATAGCACACATTAATGCACAAACTGCTCTTACGCCTGCCACAATTATGGGATACCAACAACACACAGTAATTGCAATATTTTCCTTTTGTGCACCAGAATTAGTCTCTCCTGTGAGTGCTTCTGAGTTCAGCCCCAACAAGTGTAAAAAGCAAACTGCACAGATCATGCAAACCACACACCAACTGCAGGCTTCCTGCACGCCAGCATAAAGCAACCATTAATTCTTCGCTGTGGGAAAATATTGCAAAGGTTAACACACGGCTGGTCGAACCATAGGTATTAAACAATTTTCAATAGCAACCCAGCAGGTTAGAAGTTGTCACTCTGTAACCTAATGATGGTGACTTGTTGTAATTCTCTGCAAAGATGTCACTGGGTTGTCACAGGTCAGAAAGCAAAAAATGCAGCACTGGGTAGAACAAACATTATCAAAGGAGGGATCGCAGTTTTCAGACAACTTAAAACATGCTCACATTAGTAAGATCATTGCAATAACATGCTTTGCTAAATTCAACAGATTTACTTAGGTATGAAGACAGCAAAGCAGCAAACATCCATAACTGCCATAAAGTAACCTTTTGATTTCAAGGCTAATCACTGATTATTTTTTCTCCTGCAATATGAGTTTTACCATCAAAATTGTAAGACTAGATGTGTCATTCCCTAGCACTCTGTAGCAGCAGGCAATTTTAGACCTGTAAGAGAAGAGGGAAGGACGCAATACTCAGTACAGCATATGCTGCAAAAATGAGGTGAATCTTGAACAACAGATGCATGTACTGAACTTACCAACTGGACACTGAAAGTCTCAGTATTTACCTAGAAACAAAATGCATGGCATAGATTAGATTCATTACAACCGAGCTTCATAGCTGAGTGTCAGCGAGACCCTAAGGGAATATGCTTCATCTGAGTTTTCCAGTTGGAACCTCTGCTTGAGTAAAGATTTGCTCAGAGCTCTGTGCAGACCATTTACCAAGACAGCCTCACCTCATTAGGAGTAATGGAGTCATTTCTAAGTATGATCAGGTTTTGTGCACTCTGCCCACTTTGTCCTGTCAGATGCCTCTCAGTCACCACTGCAGAGGGACCAGTAGTTCCTGTTGGGCCACAGGTATTGTAAAACATGAAAGTGTCACTTCCTGATCCTGCAGTCAGGCATGCCTTATAGCAGTAGGTCTTGGTGAGAGACCCATTGCCCCTCACTTCAATGAAATGGGGCTGTACTTTTAAACCTTGGGGCAATCTAGCATCAATGTTGTTGTTGGCCTGCTTGTACAGTTCAGCAGGGCTCCGTTCTCTGACCGTACAGCACCCTGCACAGCAGGAGCTCCCATACAGACTGTATCTGTAGCACTTGATTATAGTAAGCCCAATGATTGTGAAAAGGAAAACGAAGGAGATGGCGCTCAAAGCGATAATGAGATAAAGAGTGACCTCTGAGTAATTGCTTGGACTTTTAAAGTGTCTTCTTCTATCGGGGATGATTTTGGAAACTCTGTCCACCACAGCAATAGTGATGGCTACTGACGAGGACATCGATGGCTCTCCATTGTCTCTCACCTCCACCGTCAGGTTGAAAGTAGGCGTGCTGTCCTCCCCCAGTTTGCGAGTAGTCCTAATCTCCCCAGTATGGAGCTCTATCCTGAACAAACCTGGATCTGAGGTTTGCACCAGGTAGAAGAACAACCAGGCATTTTGTCCTGAGTCCCCGTCAATGGCTATAATTTTGGTTACCAAATATCCAGCATATGCCGAGCGTGGGATCATCTCCAGGGCTGCTGAAGTGTTGGTTGAGGTAGGATACAGAATCTGTGGAGCATGGTCATTCTCATCTACCACGTAGATGTAGACAGTGACAGTGCTGCTCAGTGGTGGGATCCCAGCATCCTGAGCCTGGACAATCACCTGGAACTCCCTTAGTGTCTCATAGTCAAAGGACCTGACAGCATACATGTTGCCACTATCGGATTTAATGGAGACATAGGAAGCAACTGGTAGCCCTTCAATCTCTCCATCTACTAGAGAATAGGACACATAGGCATTTTTGGCAACATCTGGGTCAGTGGCTTTAATAGTGCACAGGAAGGCTCCAAGGGGGTTGTTCTCAGGGATGTAAACTGAGTACACAGGTTCCTCAAAGTGTGGAGGATTGTCATTGATGTCGGAGATCTCCACATGGATCACCTTCTGGGAGGACAGAGGGGGGCTCCCAGAATCAGTAGCAGTAACTGTGATGTTGTAGGCTGCTGCTTTCTCGTGGTCCAGTTTGCCCTGGGTGACCAAGGTGTAGGAGTTCTTGAAGGAGTTGAGAGTGAAGGGGAGGCCGGGGGGAATGCGCAGGCTCACCTGCTTGTTCAGCCCTGAGTCCTGGTCAGTGACACTCATCAGGGCCACCACAGTTCCTGACCTTGCATCCTCTGGCACTGGGCTGTACAGGGAGGTCAGCTCCACCTCAGGAACATTATCATTGGCATCCACAATGTTGACCAGCACCTTGCAGTGCCCAGCCATAGAGACAGGGCCCTGATCAGTGGCTTGTATATAGATCTCATAGAAGGATGCCTCCTCATAGTCCAAAGTGCCATTAACCCGCACCTCCCCTGAATGTGGGTCCACACTAAAGAGCTGTCTCACCTTCTGGGGGGTGTAGCTGCCGAAGGAATAGATCACATCCCCATTAGAGCCCTCATCAGGGTCTGAGGCATTGAGTTTGACCACTAGCGTGCCAGGCAGGGAGTTCTCCAGAAGGCTTACGGTGTAGGTGGAGCGGTCAAAGGCAGGTGGGTTGTCATTGGTATCCACAACTCGCACAGAGATCTGGGCCGTACCAGACTTGGGGGGATCCCCACCATCCACAGCAGTCAGCACCAGCTGCTGCAGGGCACTCTGCTCCCGGTCCAGCGGCTGCTGCAGCACGAGCTCCAGGAGTTTGCTGCCACTCTGGAAGCCTTTAAGGTCCAGGGCAAAGTGGCGACTGGGGCTGAGCAGATAGTTCTGCACGGAGTTGGTGCCCACATCAGGGTCCTGGGCACTCTCAATGTGGAAACGGGCCCCGGGCACGGCAGACTCACTGATCTCCAGCCGGTAATCCTGGCGGGGGAACCGCGGCGCGTTGTCGTTGATGTCCAGCACCTCCACCTCCACGTTGTGCACCTCAATGGGCTGCTCGATGACCAGCTCCAGGCTGAGGAAGCAGGAGGGGCTCAGCTCGCAGAGCGCCTCGCGGTCCATACGCTCCCGCACCAGCAGCGCCCCGCGGCCCCGCTCCAACTCCAGGTACTGCCGGCCGCTGCCCGAGGTGATCCGCGCTCCCCTCGCCGCCAGCCGCCGCGGATCCACGCCCAGGTCGCTCGCCACGTTGCCCACGAAGGCGCCGTGGGGCAGCTCCTCCCGCACCGAGTAGCGGAGCGGCCCGCCCGCCGCCCGCCCGGCGCACAGCCCCAGCAGCAGCAGCGGGCCC
>VWZT01010371.1:37577-51282 GCA_013397055.1 Pachycephala philippinensis | reverse complement strand
CGTCCCCGCCGCTCCTCGTCTCCGCCCTGGCTTCGCTGCTGAAGCTTTGGGGGCGCGGGGAGGCGGCTGGGGGAGCTGACAGCTGCATTCACTTGTGGACCTGCTGCTGCAGCGCTAAAGTGCATCCGCCTGAGAGGGTTAAATCAGCGCAGAGCTCCGAAGAAAATGGGCTGCCAGCCAGGTCTGGTGCCGTCTGTGTGTTGCTGCAGTGGGTTTGACGACCTCTTTCTTGGAGACCTGCCCCTCTGCTCCCTCGGAGATTCATCCTTGCTGCAGCACCATCCCCCTGCCCAACCTCGATGGGCACCCCTGCGCTGCTTCCACCCACCTCCGCTCGGCTGAGACAATTCTGCAAGTCACACCCGTGAGTTACGAGCATTTAAGGTGAGCCTCAGTTTCTCATCCAATGCAATACAGAGTCTCAAGGTGATCAGGTGCAGCTGCAGAGAAGACGGAACATGATCTGTTTGCCAGTTACAGTTTTTTCCTCCTCTACCCTCGTGACAGAGTACTGACAAAAAACGGTCATGAAATTCAACAAACTCAGCAGTGGGGGTGAGGATGCTGCACCTGCAACGAGTTTTACCCCAATGTCACAAGTCCCAGCAAAGACAATAAACTTAAACTCTCATTCATACACCACCTAAGTCACTAAGGTGAGAGATTTACCAAGACAGACCATAGGCTATAGTTCTCCAGGTGTGCAACTCTGTTGTACTACCCAATGCAGAAACCATTTCTCTACAAGCGTTTCTTTCCCTGTTGTTTTTTTCCCTTTCCTTCCCCACAAAGTCTTTTGGAACATTCAAAAAATCCTCTCTAGATTGGGCTGGTCTGTCAAGGGGAGGGGGTGACCCCAACATTCAGCTAAAACCTCTTTCATTGCCCTTTGTTGGCCTGGGCACCCCTCACCATATTGGTTGATTTTTGAGAACATTATAAATCTCTAAAGTTTTTGCTCTAACGTATCTGATGCACAAATCCTGGGGCACAACTGTCCTCATTCTGACTCCACATCACTAAGAACTACTACCAATCTATCAACTTTTATCTATGGCCACCTCTACAAAGAGACAACACTACCCCATTTTGGCTGATAGTTCCTTTATTCTCCGCCCATTTTTGTGGCCCAAATATTTGCCCTCATATTTATTCTAATATGCCCAGTATCCCACTGTCTGCAATTACTGCTGTCAAACCACCCAACCCTGTTTATATTTTTAAGTAGGATAAATGTAGGTCTGTGCAGACCAACAAGAGCAGATAGAGACGCCAAGTGCCTAGAACACCTGGAAAATTGCCCATTTCAACCAGTTGCCAGGAGCCAAACACTTAGAAAAAAATTAACTTCAATTTTTTGGCTAGGTACCCACCTTCAAGACCACAATATTCAAGAGCAAAATACCTTGACAGTCTCACAAAGAAAAAAAAAAAGCCCAACATCAAAAAAACCCACAAAAACCCAACCAACAAAACAAAAAATGAAAACCCCACCCATCAAAGAACCCAACACCCTGCTGAATGCAATAAAAATAAAAGTTATAGCAGCACTAACATACATGGACTACACAGCCATGTGTCAAACCAACTTGCAGCCATCACATAAGACAGAAGCCCGAAGAGAGACACCCTCAGTTTTCCAAACAATCACACAGTGATTTCATCCAGACGGTCCAGGGATCATCTCTGCCCCACACCTCCAGTTGTACACCCACAAAGTCCTCTAACAAACATAAAAAACAGCAGTAAAAGCCCAAAAGCCCCAGCAACACTGGCAACATCTAAGGCCCTGCCTTAAAGAACACGTTGATAAGGACTCTCCAGGAAATGGACAGTGCCTGTGGCTAGGAAGTGGTGGGAAGATAAATCTTGTCTCTGTAGGCAATAGCTTTCTAGCCACAAGTTGATTTTACCCAGTGTTTGAATGAAACACACCAATCACACATCCAGGGGGTTTAGTACCAGCCAGGAATCTTTCACTCTGTTTCTGGACCTCAGTGAGTTACTAGTGATAGACATTCGGGCTCTGTTCTAGGTTATTTCAACAAGGAAGGGCTGATGAGCCCTCAAATCCTCAACCACCTCACTATTTATACATTACTTCAGTTCATCTTTCCTCACACCCTGTGTCTCAGTGGTCAGCTAAGACTCTGCACAGCCAAAGTTTTGCAAAACACCACAGAACATAAAAAAGGACAGAGACAATACACACATATTCCATAATATTTTCATTCCCATCAAAGATGTCTCTAAACCTTAAGTTCTTAGAAAATTTTTCTCCTGTTTCCAGAATTGTAAGATCTAGGATTGTCTGGCTTCTTGCTTTTTTTGTAAGTTTTATAGCACCAATAAAATATTACTGATAATCATTGTATAAATTGATACTATAGCTTGGCTTATTTACAGTAACACTGCACAAATGTCACAGTCTTTCCCAAAATGCTTGCTTTATGAAGTTAATGCTGACTACAGAGTCGATAAGTGATATACCAAAATGTGTTCTGTTCTGATTAAATGTTCCCCAAGTCCTCTTAAATCTATATAAAATTCATCAATGGTCATAATAATTTTAGTTATTTCCATCAGCTTCAGTGTTAATGCTGAGTCAGTCCTGCAGACCATGATTTTTAATTCAGAAAAAACTTCAGTTGAGAAAACACTTCAGGATCTGGTCTGTAGTAATATTGATTTTTCTAGTAATAGACAAAAATTGAAACACAGAAAAATGTAATTTCAGTTTCAATTGAATCAAGGCTTAGGGGCTTCCTAGTTTGTTTTTTTTTTTTTCACCCAGAGTTTTCCTTTTCAGTAATTTCTTGAAATTTCGTCTAAGCATTAAAATTTTGAAACACCTTCAAATCTCACTAAAGAAAAATGTACCCTGAGTTCAGAACAATGCACATGAGCAAGAGGATCAGAATTCATCCCTGCAGCAAAAACAGCTGATAAACTTGATAACCCCTGGAGTGATTGGATACTGCAGTATCTATATACACAGGCCTCTGGTATTTGCTGACGTACAAAAACTGCACCGCTTTAATTAGCTTGGCTAAATTAAATGGTACAAGTACAAACATACAGGTGGGGCAAAGAATACTGATTTTTATCAAGTCCTGCACAAGAAAATCAACTCTATTTCAAGATGGCTATGCATTGATACATATCTACCCCAGCAGCCATAGTAATATAACTATTTTAGTATGGAAAATCCTCACATTTCTCTGCAAGTCTTCCTTGAAACAGTTCTACATAAAGATATGCCTGAATTAGTAGCAGCCTGATGCAGTGCCACAGAAACATGTCTGTGCAGATTTTTCTCTTGGTAATGATGCAATTATATACGGATACAGTTCTGTAGGTGTTTAGGCCCTTGAAAAGTTCAACCCTTTCAAATCACACTTATACAAGCATTTTTTTTTCCTATAAAGTTGTAACAAGGCTCTCATAAACTTGCTTGGGCAGCAATAAATTCGTGTTCACTGCAGAACACTATGCAAAGTCTCTCCTCTGGCTGTTTCTGAGTCTCATACAGCAAAAGGAGAGAGAAAGACATATTAGAAACCAGAAACATGTGAAAGTACAACATGTAAACTGAAGAACTTCAAGGTGTTTTGACATCTGAAAAGACATTTCACTTCTTTGTAAATAATTTCACTTTCAGTAACTCATATCCCTCAAATATTAGATTCAATGACAGTGTCATGATGTAGCTCCCTTCAAAACTGGTGAGAAGACACCAGCTCCAGGCACTGGACTCCAGATTTCTGCATGTACTTCACAGCAGACAGATTTTTAGTAGCAATGAGATTGCTTGAATACTGTATAAAAACAGACACGGTTCCAGCCTACTGATACAACTCTGTGCAAAAAATATGGAGACAAGTCCACAAAATCCATAGTTTAGCCATTAACAAACAGGTCAGTGGTGTCATTCTCTAGAAAAAACTAGATTTCCTCTATGTGCCTGCTTGTATTCGGTGCCTGCGATTTGTCTGCCTTACTCAGAATTAAATCAAGTCCAGAGAAAGGAACATCCATCAGTCCTAGGCCAGATTACATCAACCAAAGTGGAAAACAATACCAATAAATTGTAAGGGAATGATGAGTTTGTGCAGTTTCTTATACACAGTTTTTTCCTGTGATGTGGATGACTTAGCACCATCTTCTAGTCCATGGGTACTTATGAGGTCTATGGAAAAAAATATTTTGGTATTTTAAGGGGGCACTCACACTACTTCTTCAGTTCAACTCCATCTTTCACTTCGTTTTCTTAGGACTCCTGCAATCTTCTGCAACCTTACTTACTTCAGTGAGGTCCCCCCTCCACTGTTCTCTGAAGGAGACTGTACAGGGTTTTTTCTGGTGACTTCCCATGCCTCAAGGACTATCTGAGCAGGAAGATACTGCCTAGAGATATGGCAGCATAAAGGCAGGTTATGGTCTGCATTCTGTATGGAATTTCTTGGGGATGTGGGATTCCCACTTTTCCTAAAAATGCTGCAAAATGCCTCCCTGAGGTAATGTGAACTACTTATTTCAACAGCCAACTTCTTTGCTGCTATGTCCCAGCCATCTTCCATACTTGAATTATTTGTTGACAAGTCATCTTTTCATTTGGAACCTGCCTCTCCCATGTTTGAAATAGGTAGGTTCTGTGCCAAACTGCTCAGTTGGATTGGCTCTGTTCTTTCGTGTCTTTCCTTAAATCCATTTTCCCATTGGTAGGAATCTAACTGGTGAGAATTTCTTTTCATATCACAAGCATCTGAAGCCAGGCTATTTAAAACATTGCTGTTATGGGAACCAAGCTGCTAAACAGCCAGGAAAAATCCTGTTTGTATTTAGGTCACAATTTCTTTGCAGTAATGTACTTGTTTGTTCTAGAAAATGGCATGTAAAGAAATTGGGGTTGGGTATGGAGAGGGATTGGTGTTATAAATTTCAATTGAGATAAACCACTAAGATACACAGAAAAGAAATTCTTTTCTTCTCCTGATAGCCAGAGTACATTAAATTATTTCTCACTTCTAGTCTAAATTTTAAGGATGGATATGTCTGACTCATTCTGTCTCTGCTATATTTTTCTGATGACTTAAAAATGCTTTCGTAATTTATTGCGCATAATGTCACACACTGTGCCATTCTGAATGAAAGGACATTAACAACTTAGACATCAACAAAATAACTTTCACCTTTCTAAAGTCATCACCAAGCCTGTGTTACTTCTACTGCCAAATATTTTCTTGAAGGTTTTGGTTGGTGTGTTTTCCTTTATCACCATTGTCTCTCTTTAGAGACACAGTCTTTACCACTCTTCCATGCAGGCTGTGATTCTCCAGCTCAAGCAATCACCACTAAATTTCAGCTCAGTGAACTGAAATTCTTGAACTCAGTCATGAGACACACTCTAGTGAAACAAGTTTCTTCCAGGGGATTATAATTTAATTTGTTTCTCAGCTCTGGCTACTACCCTACTCCATACTTATATTCACGTTTGTTGCACACCCCTCTTTAGAGTTTGAGACCTGTGATAAGGTTACAAGGTAGCTCTGACCCTCCTGAAACTATCTGAATGTTTAATTGAATATGTACATATGAATTCATAAATGAGTAAGCAATTGCCCAGAAACTGAAGACTCAATTTAGCTTTCTTCTTTAAGGAGTTCAAACTTCTGTCCTAATTCCCTAAGAAGTGCCTTCACCATAACCCACAGGATGTCCACTCACTTTCTCCATTTGTGTTTATTTTCTTTATTTCTCTCCCCTCAGCCTCCTAGGAGCTTTGCATTTGTCCTTGTGGCTCTACAAGAAATACACTGTGTTCCAAAATGATGCTGATAAGGTATGCTGATGTCTCCTTTTCCCTTCACTTTTGTCTACACAATTCAGATAAAGTAGGAAGCTAAGCACCAAACAGTGGCACAGAACCAATGGAAATGGAGACTTAGGTATAAAAATAGAGGGCAAGACTCTAAAGCACAGGCAAGGAGTAACATGAGGAACAGTCACCTTCTTCACTGCTGAGAAACACCAAAGGCATTTTCTTTAGAACCTGTCAGTGCCTCTCTTTAATAGGGAAAAGATATCAGGTTTGTATTATTAAAGACTATACAAGTACCTAAGTACTGTGGGTTTCCTCTCTTGAAAACACATGCTGAGTTACATCTATTAGGTTTGTTTATACTCCCTGCCTACTCCTAAGTGTCTCTTAGAAGTTAACAACCTAAACCTGAATCTGCCTGGTTTGGATCTAACAAAGAACTGGAAATCCTGTAGGTTTGAAATCACTGTTTTAATGCTGACCTGAGTTTGCCTTTGAGCCTGTTAGAAGTATTGACTGCCAATGCCCTAATTGTAACCTGCACACCTTGTGCTGGATCAGATTTTGCGTTTTGGGAGGTTGGTGTTTTGCCCTCCTTCATTTGCACTTTTCTTTCTTGCTCTCCTGCTCACTAATGCCTTTTCCAGGTTTGTTGCATTTCCTAATAACATCTCCATGAATTCTCTTAATCCATGAAAGTACATCAAGCTACAGAATGATAAACCTAAGTCATAGAAGCATATTTTAAGTTTTTATTTCAATGCTTAATTTATTGAGCCCTGTATTTGGGCAATCACATTCGGTTCACAGCCACAAAACAACAATGTGAAAATCTCCTTTCCTCAGCAGCTGCCCTGCTAAGGTACTAACAGGATTACCCCTTGTACTGAACAGTTAACTCATGCTTTTGTTATTCACAGATACTTTCACTGCAACTTCCTTTTACAAGCCTGCCTAATCCATCCTTAACACTTCTTCTAAAATGTTGCAGACCTTTCACTGAGAGAGGGAGAGAGCACCCAGCCCAGACTCACCAGTCTCACACCTGCTACCAGTCTGCTTCCTGGTATTTTCAGAACACCAGCTGAAGCAGGCATTAACCTATTAACCTATAACTGGGCTGTAATATCAGGTGCATTCTCTCACCAAAGCAGACCTACCTGCAACTTCAGTCCTGTGTGACAATTTAAATGTGACTTAAGTGTTTTGTGCTTATTTCCTAGACAGGAATGCCTTCCAATATACATTCACTGCAGCCACTCCAGACAGCCCCAGACAGAAGCAGAAATCTAAGATGCACAGCTGGAAGATGGTTGGATCATGCAGTGGATACACCTAAGCTATGTTCACGTTGCTCAAAATCTTTTCCAGCAGCTGAGTTACAGTTCTGTCCTTGCTTTGTCTGTGACACTTAGAATGGTTTGGGTTGGAAAGGGCCTTAAAGCTCATCTTATTCCAGCCCTTGCCATGGGCAAGGACACCTTCCACTATCCCAGGCTGCTCCAAGCCCCGTCCAACCTGGCCTTGGACACTTCCAGGGATGAGGCAGTCACAGCTTCTCTGGGCACCTTGTGCCAAGGCCTCCCCACCCTCACAGGGAAGAATTTCTTCCTACTCTCTCCACATCTCTACTCCAAAGCTTTATGGGAGGTTAGCTCTGAACTACAAGGGTCTGTTTCAAACCCCCAAGATATTCGTACACAGCACCAAGCTACAACTTTCTCCTGAAGTTAAATATGTAAAGCAGCACAAAAGTGACGGACAGATTTTCTCAATCTAAAATCAAACCCAAAATGCTCTTACACTGAGTTATACAGAGCTGCCCTAAATTTCTCAAATTAATAGAACAAGTTCTACTTAATCAGACTTAAAAGTGTGGCGATGACTTTCCCTTTCAAGGTTATATTTTAGAATTAACTGCTTGATTGCTTTTTTCTTGATGTTGGACAAAGCCAATGCCAACTTTTCCAGGAAATTAAATCATTACAGCTATGCTTTTTAAAGCATAGAAGTGAAGCAAATCATGACCTTTGCCTCTGGCTGGTGCAGTCAGACAGAAGTCCCAAGCTTTCTGCAGCCAGAGGCTCAGCCATCACCAAGCCAGAAAAGGCAGAGCTGTCTATGTATCATGGAAATTCCTTGCTGTAGAACGGGTGAGCAACCAAAGGAACAATGAAGGTAGTGCTCTGGACTTCTGGAGTTCAGCAGCACAAACACAGGTTGGTAGAGGTTGTATTCACCACATCTGCCACGATGAACAAGCCAGATGTGGTGTGGACTGAACCTCTGCAGGTCTGGTTCCAGCCTTTCATGGCAGGCTCAGCATTAGTCACTGAGCATTAGTTTAGATTTGCAGTTCTCTATATGGTGGGAAGGAAGAAACTTGACCCCGAGGACAAACAGAATCATGGAACATCCTGAGCTGGAAGGGACCCGTAAGGATCACTGAAGTCTAACTCCTGGCCCTGAACAGGACACCCCAACAATCCCACCCTGTGCCTGAGAGCATTGTGCAAACACTCCCTGAATCCTGGCAGGTTTGGCACCATGACCATTCCCTGGGGAGCCTTTCCGTGCCCAACCACTCCCTCTGTGAAGAACCTTTTCCTAAACCTCCTCTCCTGCCATGGTCACCAGAGAGCAGGGTCTGCCCCCCATGAGGAAACTGTAGACTGCTATGAGGTCTGCCCTCAGTCTCCTCTTCCCCTGTTTTCTCCTCTTGAGGAAAATCTCCATCACAGAATCCAGGCAGCTTTTAGCAAAAATGGGAAAGGCTTTGCTGAGCAACCCCAGAACCCTCTACTCTTACCCCCTTTCAGTTGCAGGTCTTTTCCTGCGGTTCTGATACATGTGCCACATCTCACATAGCCAGATAGAAAATTAAACCCCTTCAACTATTTTAAAGAGCAGCTGAGAGCCATAAAGGAGGCAGGAGGGGATTAGAGCACAGACCCCATAAAACATACAGAATATGTGATGATTTTTAAATAAGACCAATATTCTGCTCCACAGCTTTCTGTATTTCATGTGTCTGCACGGGAATGGCTAAGCAAGGAAAGTAGGGCAGGAAAATATTTCAATTTTTTGCTAATTCTCAGCAGGCCTTTCTGAGCTTAGAAGATTTTTACTTCAAATCCTATTACAAAAATCCTGCAGCCCAAACTGTGCTGTTCTTGGACTATTTATAACCTATAGCCACGTATATGATGGGCAAAATGTTAATACTGCAGATTCTGCTGATATTATCTGACCTCAGGACACGTCCCATTGATTTCCTTGCTCAGCAGAACCAGGAGCAGCATTTGACCCTGACTTACACTCTCTGCTAAATGATTTTGGTTTATATTTATGTTTCTCTGCAGGGTGCTGGCACACAGTGGGATTCCACATCCTCCTTGCTCCCAACCCTCTCCTAAATAGACACACAAAAGTTCGGGGTTTTTTATCTATTGACTTGGAATCTACATTCCAGCCATTTTATACCCTTTCTGTACTTTACAATCTCAGTCATATTTAATAAGGTTATCAGAACAGCAGAGAGAATTGGATTCCAACTGTGCACTTCCTGATAACATACCAAAATAATCTGATAGTAATTCTATGCAAAAAAAAGCCCCAGCAACAATTTAGCTTCCTCATTTCTTGTGAGCACTTTATCAACAGTTTGAGTTCGTTACCTGTAATTAATCTGAATTTTTCCTGTGTGTAATCCATGGTATTTGACTTGCACCCATTTACTTTCTTTCCTTTTGCATGCAGAGATTTGCAAAAAAATATATATTTAGGATTAGTATAAAGGCAGTATGACTCTAAGTGTGTACAAATGTGCAAGCACACAAAGAAAATACAAAATAAGGAATAACAGGAAAATAATGCATTAATTGCTACAGAGGACCCTATATGAGGTTTTAATCCGAATGAATGAAGAGGGGGAAAATGACCTAAAATAAGGTGTCAAGGAGACGGAAAAGAGAACTGGAGCCTTAAGATGCACAGTGGGAATACAAGAGAACCGTGAAATTAAAGAATTTTACTTAAGACTATAAAAGATGAAACGAAACTATGCAAAAGATCCCAAACAGCACCCAGTGCTAATGGGGATCAATGACCAGTCCCAGATCAGTCTCTCATCACAACTGAATGAGACTGTGAGCCCTGACAGCCAACATCCCTTGTCCCAAAGCATTGCACACAAGTGATCCTGGTCACCAGTGACCATCAGGCACTGATGTTTGGGTTTATGTGGGTGTGAGTGTGCAAAATCTAGTAATAACATAGTGAGAGTGGGCAACTTCAGAGATTTTGCAGAAGAAAATCACGTTTCACTGCCACAAGATCTTATACTTATTTCTGTAATCCTGATTTCCTACATAATAATTCCAGATTCTTCTGTGCGAGACTGAATTTGCACACGAGGTCAGACCCTGAGAGGGGTAAGAGTTCTATCTGAAAGGAGGAGACTGCAGTAGCCAGAAGATGCTGGGAGCAACCAAGTTAAAACAAAACCACAGACAACACTGTGTGGAGGGGCCCAGAGAAGAAAAAGCAATAATGGTTTTTACAAACCAGAGAGACTTTAAGAAAGGGGTGAGGCACAGCTGTATGAGGTCCCTGCTCCAAGTCCACTTCCCTATCTACATACAGACACCAGCTCCTGCATCCTTCTTCATGATTCCTCAGTCTCTATCACTCACTGCTGCTATTGCTGCTGGAGAACAGGACTAGCTCCAGGCAGCTGGAGGGGATGCAAGGAGCAGAGCAGGAGGGAGATGAGATGGGAGCAGTCAGCAACATCTCTCAACTCATTCCCTGGATGGGTACAGCGGCAGAGAATGAGGCAGTGGTGAACAGACTTCAGGAAACACAAGAACTGTAATGTCACATGCAGTATTAAAAAAGGATTTGGCACCATGGCATGAAAAATATCCCGTGTTAAACAGGCAGACAGGCACACCTCGGGGTGAAACAGTGGCCAAGCTATTAAGATGATGATGGAAAGCCACCAGTTCAGGACCAGTATGCCCAGCTTCAACACTGCTGTGATAGCTCTGTCAGATTCACCAGCGCAAGTTCAAGTTCACCTCTGATTTGCAGCATCTGAGAGTACTGGGAAGGGGAAGCAAAGAAAAAGGGAGATGCAATGTATGAGGTGGGGCAAATTGTGATCAGAAGCCCAGAGGAAGGCCTGAGAAGCAGTGGCACTCATGCAGTATCAAGAAGGAGAAGAAAAGTACCCTGGAGCTGAACTTTAAAAATCAGGACAAGACAAAAGCGAGATGGAGGCAGAAGCAGTTGATCACATGCCATAAAAGCAGGAAGTCAGGGGAGCTGGGTTCTGTTCACTGTTACATCAGGGACTTCATGATTTTTGGCAAGTATCTTAATTGGTTCATAAGATGTCAGCAATATCTGGGCTCAAATGGCCACAGCAGGGTTTAAAGCACTACTGGAAAGGACACTTGGGTAGTCTCAAGCAATAAGGTACATATGTATATGTATAATTTATTATTTGCACTAGGTGCTGAAGGGAGATAAGCGTTCGGGGATTTTAAAGTAAACATTAAGCAAATCCGTTTTCAAACTTCCCTTTGGAATTCTTAAAACCTCAGTGACACAAAATATTTATGGTTTGAATTTAGTAAGAGTTCAGTATTTGTTTCCTTGAGCACAGGAGTTCTTACTGAATAGATCAGAGTGATTGAACTAATGAAATATTCCTTTAAAAGCTGGACTATATCCGGTATTTAGCATGAGTTAGTGCTGTAGCATTAATGCAGAATTACCTTATGCATTTTGCACGGATCACACACATGGCGAAACCAAACATTTTTGTGTACTGAGGGAAACCCACACTGTTTGTACCTGTTCTGCAACAGCAGGCCGTGGCTGTGGGATGCAGAGGACAGGGAATCCTGCCTGGTCCTCAGCTGCTCCTTCCAGAAGGGCACAGATCTCCCAGCCTTACAGAATACATCTGCTAGCCCTGGTACACCTCAAATGACACCAGGCTTCCAGCTTTTAACAACTCAGCTGAGCTCAGTGTATTTCTTCCATCGTTGAACAGAGAAACCACAGCAGGATGTGTGAGACTCTGAGGGATAAGCAGGGAGGATGATATCAAATGTACCCACTGAAATCAATCTCCTCTCCTTGTACTAATCAAAACATTGTCCTCCACAACCAGATAAACCTGCAGTGTCTCAGCATGATTCTTTGCATTTGAGATTCCTTGCAAAGCGAGCTCTTTGGAGACAGATTTTAGGATTGCACATTTGGAATACAAACTACATATTGGAATACTACTACATATTGGAATACAAATACATTGAAAAAGGCTCGAGAAGTAGAAGTTAGGAAAAAACTAAAGTAATGTCCAGCAACAGCAGTGTGCCTCCTGGGTTTCTTTATCACACTCAACAGTGGTTAAAGACAAAGTTTAGAGGCTTTCAAATCCAGTTCACTAAGAAGGACGGATCCCTCCAAGCCACCACCACAGTGGTCAGGGGAGGCATTTCTGTGGAAACAGAGCCAGTCTTCAGCCAGCAAAGTCAAGGTTTATAAAAACACAAAAAGCAGTGTGGTTCTGTGTGCTGGTTCAGTAAAAACAGGAGACTAGGTCTGGTCTCTCTCTCAGGGGTTTATGTATTTTAAATCAGAGTGAAATCTGAAAACGTTTCTGAGAATAGGAACTGGACCTCAGAAGAAGGTAAGGAAAAAGGGACAAGCATTGGTGAGGACAAAATAAAAACAGAGAGAAAGAGAGGTTTTGAAAGACAGGGAGATACAAACCAATCCATATTGCTTTCATCTGGGTACTTGATCCTTTAACCATGAACACCAGTTATCTTTCTGCGGTACAAACACTGGAAGCAATCTTGACATTGTATTGTCACCAAAGACTTTCAGCTCTCCTTTAATCCTTCATTCAAGAATTCTGGCACTTAAACTCACCCACAATGGGAACTCTGCCAAATTTTAACACTGATGAGTTATTTTCTGGGTTTTTTATACTGCTGCAATACAAAAGCCTGTACAATCTTCAGTCTTGCTAGAATCTCTCTGAAACAAAGCATCTTCACTCCAGGTACAGTATGAGAAGAAAGAAGCTATCAGATTGCAGAAGTATCAGATATTTTATCTATTATCTTCCATTGTGATACATCTGTTTAATTACTATACTGTTGCATCATGCAATTAGTTAAGCTGTCTATTTATGCTCATCTTTGATACTTATTAATTCAATTCTCTTAGTTTCTTACACTCCTTGAGTGTTTTTAGTGGCATTGTGAAACAACCTGCCACAGACAAGGTGCTGCCTTCAACGCCACCCACGTACAGGACTCACATTTCTAAACCTTCTGTGCTGAAATTAGGAACCCTCCTCTTCCCTACACTCTGGTCCAAGGCTAGGCACTGTGTTCGTTTGTTGGTTTTTTCCTCCCAGTCCTCTGTCCTCAGCTCCAGCCCCAGCGTCAGCTTTGGTCTGGGCCACAATCATACAACTGCAATTATCAGAAGGTTCTGCCAGCTCTTGGCTGGATCAGGGCTCTCTGCTGGCAGGACTCAGAGGGAACTGAGCTTTCCAGCTCTCACAATTATCTACCAAGGAGAGTGAACAGTAATTTCTCAAAAGCTTGTAACTTAGCCAACCTTAGCAGCTCTTAATGGCTATCAAGCATGACACAAAGACCACTTCGCAACAAATACCAAGTCCTTTTTCCAAAACACACTTCAGCAAGATATTTAAAGGAAAGCTCAGACACATTCCACATCAAAAGCAGCATGGGCAGCAGGTCGAAGGAGGGGATTCTGCCTCTCTTCTTGGCTGTGGTGAGACCCCACCTGCAGAGCTGCCTCCAGCGGAAGGAAGGAAGGAAGGAAGGA
>VWZT01010371.1:24305-37107 GCA_013397055.1 Pachycephala philippinensis | reverse complement strand
TGAGGAAGGCTGTAAGCCTCCAAGGCAGGAACTCTCTGCACTCCCCTGGAGGACTCAGAGATAAGTCACTCACCTTTTGGTTACGGCGACAAAACCAGCAACACCCAGCATGCCTTGCTTCTTTATGTAAATCCCCTGCACCCTGTTGGCTAGTTGGTTTCCACCCCACCCCTGCTTTCCCCATAAATACGGCCGCGGTGGCGTCCTGGGGAGGGAAGTCTCGTCCCTGGCCTGCCTTCGCGGGAGCTCTGCTGCAGACCCGTGACCCGTCAGGGTGGCCCGGCAATAAAGAAGCTACTTCCGTGGAACCGCCACACGAGGCTCCTGTCTCTCTTTCCCCGCGTCGCCTTGGGTGATACCGCCAGAGCTTATCTCACAAAGAGCTGAAATCACTGGAGCTGGAATCACTAGTAGCAGCAGAAGCTGCTACCTGGCTGGTATCACCCGTTGCCCAGGGAGGCTCGCCCGTGCCCTTGGAAAGGCTGTTCCTGCAGGGACGCTCTCTCCAGGAGGACTGTGGCTGCTACAAAGTAGCATTAGCCCTCATTGCAACAGGCAGGGATAGGTGGGATATTAGGAAGAAGTTCTTCCCCATGAGGGTGGTGAGGCCCTGGCACAGGGTGCCCAGAGAAGCTGTGGCTGCCCCTGGATCCCTGGAAGTGTCCAAGGCCAGGTTGGAGCAACCTGGGATAGTGGGAGGTGCCCCTGCCCATGGCAGAAGGGTTCAGACTGGATGATCTTTAAGGTCCCTTCCAATCCAGGCCATTCTACGACACAATCCTGTGACACTTGCATTATAAGCAAAAAGACTGTTTTCTACTACCCTCAGTGTGAGAAATGACCAAACTGTTCAGTCACACTTGTCTAACAGGTAATCACCTATCACCACCCTGAGACACTGAGGGTTTCTGTGATGACAGGGTTTCTATGCATCAGACCATTTTTGTAATGGTATGAACACAGCCTAAAATGCAGAAAAGGTTTTGTTCATTTAATAGCGGATAGAGCCAAAAATACAGAAGTTTATGGCTCCACGACCACCAATTGCAATTGCTTTCATTAAATAAAATAGAACAATTTTAAAGTTGCTCATACTGTTGAACTTCCTTTCATCTCTTACTGAAGTGGGAGTTCTCTTCAGATGGCACATTAATCTTAGGTTTAAGCAAAATAAACAATATAGATTTGGTCCTGGGAGCAAATTAAGATTGGATCTTTGGATACAAGATGCTACTGTTGGCAGTAATTGCTGCTGGTCCATTTTCCCTCTGTTAAAGTATTTTGAAAAACAATCCTTTCGGAAGAATTATTACTACATTAAAAATGCATGATATTAAGTGACTCAACACTATTTATAATAGTAACTAAAAAGTGTTTTTTGGGCAGAACACATTTATATATAAAATTCTACCAGCTTTATTGGAAGCAAACCAGGCTTGAGCATTAGCAGTAGCCAAATATAAATTTGGAACAGTCTAAATATACAGCATTATGGTTGATAAATAAAATTATTCTGCTACCTTTGAGGTGACTGGAAACCCTGGGTACAGAGATGTAATAAGTTATGAGATAATGCAATCTACATTTGTTTGAGATTGTTAATGTGTTTGAAATGGCCACAAATTATGGAGATTTTCCAGACTGCCCACATAAAACACTTATGCCAAGACTATGATTAATTTAGAGCCAATATACTTTTTTACAAAGGCAAAAAAATGTGTCAGTGTTTTCAGGGGGGAAAAACCTACAACAAAACCATAGCTATTGTAACTTCATCCTTCTGCTGCTTCTGTTCTAACATGATCTCTGTTCTACAGAAACTGTTAGGAGGGAGTAGGGACATTTAAAGTCATCTTTGGCTGTTTAAATGTTTTGGGCAGCCACTATGTTCCATTTTTTTCCACCCAATCAAGTTAAATCAAATACTATCAGTTTTACAAGTTTTCCAGGAACGTCAATTACCTACATTACCCACATTTGCCCCCTATCCTAAATGAGAACACAAACAAAACAGAAGATAAACACTTGGTGATGTACTATTAATTCATAGAATGGTGACAGCTTGATGGTTTGGGATTTTATTCAAAAATATCTGGATCCTCTTTGAGTGGGTTGAGTGAAGAAAAGCTTTTTCCATAAAACATGACATGACAATGGTAAAGGGCCCCACCAGACTAAGAGCTCCAAATTGATAATATTTTTGAGTGCACATTTGTATTCTGCAGCTCTGTTCTGACCACGATCAAACTGGCATCTTTCCATGTTCTGTAATAGCTCGGGTTAATTTTTCCTGTAGTTTTTTAAATAAGGTGAGAGGCATTAAAGAGGTGGAATGCCTTGTAGAGAAGCACAGTGCTGTAAAAGAGAAGACAGGAATTTGCTAATACTAATCCCTGGACAAATATATAATAAGATTAAAACAAAGATGAAAGTGCAAATAGCAGTCCTAAACCAACAACCCCAGATCCTTTGAAGCTATTCCAGCTGGCAACTTTGACTACACAAGTCATTTGCTAGGGTGATTTTACTTCATCAGCCCCAAAAAGGTGAAATGAGGCAGCAGTTACATCTCCTCTTACTGGAGGGAAGAAATCACTTCCTTTTTCCACTAAATCTCCTTCCTACTTATATGGTATTGAAAACAAACAGCTTTAGAGATTGATTATCTTTAAGGTATTCATGATTGTTCAATAAAAAACAAAACCAAACACACACAACAATAAAACGACTCCAAACAAGTGAAGGATTCACTTGGAGGAATATATATAGACAAAAGAATCGACATAGGCCATATTCCATAAGATTAGTATTCTACAGAGAAGAAATTTGAGTCAACTTCTCCATTAAGGACAACACAGAATCACAGACTGGTTGAAGTTGGAAGAGATCTCTGGAGATTGTCTTGTCCAACCCTACTACCTAAGCAAAGTCAAGTAAAGCAGGTTGTCTGTGACCATGTCCAGAGAGCTTTTGAATCTCTGCAAGGATGCAGAATTCACAATCTCCCTGGGCAACCTGTGCCAGTGCTCAGCATCCTCACAGTGGAAAAAACCCCAACCAACAAAACAAATAAATTACTTAAGCTTAGACAGAGCCTCCTCCTCTTTTCCTCTCACTGGGCACCCCTGAAAAGGGCCTGGCTCTATTTTTCTACATTAATAAGATCCCCCCAACCCCACAGCCTTCTCTTTTATGGGCTAAAAAGTCCTGGCTCTCTGTCTTTCCACATATGAGAGATGCTTCAGTCCCTTACTTGTCTTGAGGGCCCATAATTGGCCTGTCTCCAGTAGCTCCACATCTGTCTTTTATTGAAACCACAAAGTTGGAAGAGTGAATTCAGGCTTATATTGAAATGTCTTCATACCACAGGTATGATCACAATCCTGCGGATTTAATATCATTTAAGGAAAACTGCTTTAGGATAAGGATATTGCACTGATCTCTGTGTAACTACTGGCTACAAAGCAGAACCTAAAAGCTGTCTAAAATACATTCCCAAGACACAGAGCAAAGAGCTGTGTAGTTCAAAAGATGAAGGGCCCACTCAGCTCTAAGACTTCCCTGCTCCCTTGCTTCTGACCCCAACAAAGGAATTGGGAAAGGTTAAGAAGTAACACCTCAGAACCTTGTGGAATCAATACCTTCAGGTTTTGTGAGGGAACATCATAAACTTTGATTTTGCAGGCTGGTGGTGCAAAGATGTTTGACTTTTGCAGAGTAAGAAAGAAGTAAAAAGCCATTAAACACAGTGTCAAGACCCATCAGACTGGGACCAGCCATGGGGGAGATGGAAGAACTAACAGATCAAAATATAAAAATCATTCCTTTGGAGAAGAAAGAATCCAAAGAACAAAAATGTGTTCATTTTCCTTAGAGAGACTGCTGAAAGACTAGAGGCTATGAACCTCTTGTTTTTTTAATGTACCTTCTTTCTCTGATATTTAACTTCCACTTGCCTTATTGGTCAAATTTGCTTTTATTCTCCAAATGCCTCTGACAGCACCAAATCTTTGAGCTATTGCCCTGCCTGTTTCTTTGCCTTACAAATTCTCAACTAAATATCTTCATTCCCATGTGCCTGCTTCCCCCTTTTCAGTTTGGATGCTGGATTTTGTTGCCATTCTTTCGATTAATTGCAATTTTGAACAGTCTTCAGCAAGTCACAACTCCTTTTGTTATTTTGAAACAAGCTAGCTGTAATCCCAGAAATACACAGCATTAGCACAAGTTATATTGAGCCACACTAAAATCCAGCAGCTTCTCTCCAGCGGGAAGCAGAGGATGCACAGGTCATTGGTACAAAAACATGGCACACATGGACCAATGATCCCCTAGAGCCACCATCCCATTTTATGACAATTAATCTGTATTTTTCTCTGTTTTCAGTATCTTGAGTGTGACATTGAGTATGTGACAAATTACTCAAGTGAAGGGAAATTGCTGTCACCAAGGAAGAACCAAAACGCTGAGAGTTAAACATCCTCAATTCCCCACTACCTGATTTCCATCACAGATTTCTGAAAGAACTGATAAATAAAAGCACAGGACTTAAGAGAATTTGTTTTGGCTTCATTTTTTGGGTTTTAATATAAACCTGTCAAGTCTGAAGCAGAATAATCTCATTGAAGAAAAACAACTGCAGACAGTAACTTAAAATGGTGAAATCCAGCCTGTGTGACCACAAGCCCATTACCCTGTTTGTTAGGATACAAATTTGGAGGAAGGACTCAAAGAGAAATGAAGGTACACTGAAAAGAAAGGAAAATAGTCATAGGCTTATCAGAGACAACAATTTGCTAGACTGGTTTTCAATTCTCCTCTCAGAAACAAACTGAAATTAATCTCATCTATTCTGACTTCAGTAAAACATTGAATACAGTGCAGCATTGAAAAGTTTATGATACAGGAAGTTGGGCTATTCTAACAACAGTTGCAGAGGACAATGATATGGAATCATTCACTTCAAAATCTTGATATCTGTGAAGATAAAAGTCATTCATTTACTCTCAGTGCTGTCTGCAGACTTTGTCTAACCTCATATAACAAAGATGAACAGGATGATTTGCTCTGAGCAGGGGATTAAGACTTTTTAACATCTAAGGCTCAAACATCAAGTATTTAGATGGATGAATTTGGGCAGAAGAATCATCTTGGGAATTAACCTTTACCCATCCACCTCTACCCTCAAAGAAGTTCTGCAATAATACTTATGTGACTGATTAATCAACTTATAAAAACTACAGAGAAGGTAATTGGCCTCCCAAGAAGAATCAGGTGATGTATTCCCTATGACCTGGGCAAAGCAGTATTCCTATTTACATAGGAAGTCCTTTCTCTGGAATATATATTTCTGGTCACATATTTGCAAGAAATGCAACAAATATATGTCCAAAAATTAAAAACTGGTGCTGAGAAGGGATATCAGCATAATCAGATAAGTGCAGAGGTGACCATAGGAAAAAAGACTGAAAGAGATCGGCTTGTTTAGCTTGGTCAAACAAAGGCTAAGAAAGGATCTAGTTGCTTTCTAAGCTGTGGATAAAGCAAGATGCAAAGAGGGAAAGAACTACTCATACTAAAAGGGAATTGCTGGCACAAAATCAAAAGTCTACAAATTCATAGCAAAGAACTGTTGGCAAGATGTCAGAACAGCATTTCAAAGCCTTAGAGGAATAACTTTCCAATAGGAATAATGGGCACAGCACAGTGAAATTTGTAATTAAAACTATTATTTTTACAGTTAAAATATAAAGCTTTGAATTTCAATATTTAAGATCAAATGGTGAGTGATACAGGAAAGGACTGGGCTTGATCCAAATTCCATTTTCTTGTGTAATGCTTTCATACAAGGATTACCCTTCCTCAGCCCACATCACCATTCAACCTCATCCTTCCCTTCACCTTATCTATCTCCAAATACAATCATATTACTCTCCACATCCCCTCAAGCCCTTTGTCTCGACCAACTCCTCCTGTCACTCTCCCTTCCCCTACTTCTAAAAATAACACTCCAAGGCAGGCATCAGACAACCAAAGTTTCAGCCCAGGCATTTGTAGCCTTTCCAGGACTCAGCGTTCTTTTCCTGATCACATCCTTCTTTGTGAAAGGTAATTGCAGTGGTCAGAAGGAGGCACTTCCCCTTGCTGAATTTTCTTTGGTCATTGCTCCTTCTAGGATCTTCTTGGCCTCATCCCAAGAGTAACTTTTGTAGCCAAGAAATCTTCCTAAAAACTGAATTCTTGTAATGTGGACATAGACTGCTGGTTCTAGACAGGTTGCTATTGATGCCTAAGGAGGCCAACCTAGAAACAGAGACTAGACAGGAGTAAGGGAATAAAGGTGGATATTTATTTGAAAGGCCTTCAGAGGCACACCCTGGGCAGGCCAAAGGCTGCACCCAAGATGGACCCCGAGTCACGAGTTCTTCACACTTTTACAGCTTTGCTCCATTTGCATCTCAACCCAATTTCACCAATTAAACTTTAGCTAATGATGGAATTTCCCCTCAGCTTGCCCCCCTTCTCAAGATGCTGGGTTACACATTTTGGGCCTAGGCCGGGCTGGGTGTCCTTGGAGAGCAGCCTGGAGAGGCTTTGTTCTGTCTGTCTCAGCATGAGAGAGCAGCAGCTCCCAGGCTACAAGACACGTTAGAGTTATGCACTAGGAATACAGAATTTGAAATATATAAAAGCTAAAACGTAAGGCATCACTATTAGCACTGACAGAAAGAATTGGGAAGGTGCTTCACTCTTACATTTGGCTGTGTTATTCCCATCAAAATGAGACACAGGGAGGGCTTGCACACACATCTGGTCTTCACTTGTGTGAGGAAGCCACTGATGCTTAGCCTGCAGCAGTTCAGCCTCAATTGCCAGCCTGTCTCAATGTAAGTGGATCCATTTCTGTCACAGGAAATGCATGCCATGTTGTGCAAAATTATTCCACTCCCATTACAGTTTAGCGAGAAATATCCTCCATTGCAAGGTCTGCATCTATTTTTGGGTGTAACCTAAATATTGAATGCCAAGTCACAGAGAGGTCGCTATGCTCTGAATGTAGAAATATCTCACAGGCCTTTTGTGTAGCACAATGGCCAACACAAGCCAACAAAAGAACTGTAGCAATCCATGGCCACATCACAATCACAGAAATCAGTCAGTGAACCACTGCTTACTTTAGTAACCACTCGTGCCTTTGTCTCTCCTACAGCACAGCAGCGTGCCATGCTTTTCACTTAGCTGCCATTTATGCCATGCTGCAGAAAGACACAACAAAATATTGAAAAAGATACAATTACAGTTTACTCTACTGCTGTTATGGCCATACATAGAGCTATTTATAGCTCTAACCCAAATAGAAAACATAAAAGCACAAATGGGTCTCATGCGTCTGCATATGTAAACACACCCAAGCCTATTGTTTAATTCAGTAGCAAAAGCAGAACAAGAATAAAGAAATCAACCTACATTTTGAAAATACATCTAAGTTCTGGAAATTCAATTAACTTTTCAAGTATGCAGACCTTTTTCTATCCTCTATGTACTGAAAATTGTAATCACCTCCTCAATTAAAAAAACCCAACAAAATAAAAATCAGGTATATTTAAATTCTGCTAAAACTGTAATTTTTAAATACTTTTCAGTGCTTTGAATGATAACTATGAAGTTGCTCCTAGTGCCTTTTAAATATTTGTTACTTTCTTTTTGTTACATTTATATTCTTAGGGAGCAATACAACCACCCTTCCTCAAAAGCTCAAAGGGTCATGTACGTTTATATTTTTAACTCCAAATGAATCAGTCTGAAAGCACTTACAGACTACATTTAGTCAACACCCAAAATAAAAATCTAATTTTTTTAACCAAAATTTCTAATGGTAAATATATGCACGTGTATATATATATATATGTATATATATATATGCCACTGGAATGATCAGCCCCAAATTAATAATAAGCAGCATAATTTTGGTTTCAAGGGTAGATGGATTTCTAGAGTCTCTGCCCCTGCTCCCCTACTCAGCTCAGTTATGCAAAGCCTTTGGACTTTCTACATGAGCCATATCTATGGTTGCCCATCTCTGAGTATTAGAAGCCAAGGAAATAAAATTGCCAAAGATGACATCTGGGATTTATTTTGTCCACTATGAAAAGCTCCTAAAAAAGTGTCTCATGTTAGAAGTTTAAAACTTCACCTGAATGACTGAAATACAGTGAGATGTAATGAGACACAAATTTAATTGTTCTGATTATGGAGATTAGGGATACTTTTTCATTTTTCTTATTATTTGGTTCTTTAATGTGTTGGTTACCTGAGTTTCCAGATCTTGCTCAACTGGAACAAAGAAATTAGTAGTGATGATTTTTTGAGGTTTTTTGTTGGGTTTTTTGTTATATATATGTCATCATTACTATTAGTTTTGCAATAATGAACTACTCTCCAGCAAAATTTACACCCCCCAGACACTGTCAGGGTTCTTGCAGACACCTTCTGAGTTAAGATATTGCCAAAAAGTTTTTGAACTCCCCGTTACAAAGGTTCTAACTCAACTTTTTTTGTTTTTCAGATCCTCAAATAATTAATGATATTCCCAAAGTATGTATTGCATTAGGTACAGATTCTTGTCTACATACTGCCAACTGCCTTTTTCCTAGACTCTACAGTTTGTTATGGAAGAACACCAAATCTTTCCCTTTTGCAAGACCTAGGTATTTCACACACCCCTCTTTGAACAGTGAGAAACCCACAACATGTGCAACCCTCTGCTGCTCCAGAGAACAGAATTTAAAACTGATTATGACTTTGATTAAATACTAGGAAAACCATCACGTGTAAACCAAATCTGGTCAACACATAAATAAGGGAAGGCATGATGAATTAATTGCATAGTGAAGATCAAATTGGAACCTTTCTAGAAGGGAATATTTACAAAAACTCACTACTTGGAAATTCAAGAGTTATAAACCAAGGAGTTATGTAGTTGAATGTGTATTTGATTATCCAAAGAAGTTATTGAAGCTACCCTTACATCAAGGTTCAAAAAGGAGCTGGGCTTTTACATATATTTAAAGGTACAATAAAGATTTCAAAGGTGAAAATAAACATTATGGCTACAGATTTAAGACAGCCTCTAATAATTGTAAACTAAAATAAAAAACAACAGCAGGAAGCAGATTACACCATGTCTGTCTAACCTGAGTTCTTACATTTCCCTTAGAAACATCTGGAGTAGCTCTTACCAGACACGGAGTACTGGCCTGGACAGAACCAACAGTAGTTAGTTACTGTTATGCACACCAAGGAATTTGACAGTCTGCAGGCAAAACATCTCAAAACTTCATAAAAATATAAAGAAGACTCACAGGACCTATTAAAAATACATATACGAAAACTGAATCTTGGACAAGTAAGGCAGCAACACCCAGCAGATTAGGCCTGCAGACACAGCCCAACTTGTAGCCCTACACTGTGATCACAGGAAGGTATTTTCTCCTGCACAATCACTCATCACACTACTGAGAAGAAATCAGCTTGGTCAGAGGCTCAGAAGAGAATTATTTTAGATTCACAAAACCTATGGATTGCTTGGAAAGTCAGAGGAACACTACAAATCACATTTCCTAAAGAGGTGCTGGATATTGAATTAGAGCTATTCCGCCACAGAGTTACCTTGGGCATTGCAAACCAGCATCCTGGCTCAACAAACTACTTCCCCTCAACGAAAAAAGTTCAGGAATGTCAGGGTGGGGATAAAAAAAAAACCTAAAAACTAAAATCACAGACTCTACAGAGTGTATCTTAGAACCACCCACTGATTAGAAACATGCATGGACTCTTATCATGCCCCTACTTAGCTCTCTGAAGACAATGGCTTGCCTTACAAGGTATTTAGTTTTCACTTACACCTTTACCTTCAGTTATATCTGAAGGTCCTTAACGTTTGCAGCAGAAAAAAAAAATAAAATTCTTTTGCCATGCCATGACAATATTTCAGCCAAAGAGATTCTTGGCTTTAGGAAATATATAAAAAAACCTGAAAATTTCCTCCAGGTGCCATGAATTGACACCTGTTTTCCTGCAAATGCCCTCAGTATGTTCTGCACTGAACGACCTAGTGCAGACACAAGGCCGTGTGCCTGGGAGAAAAAAAGTGAGAGGAAGAAGTACTTACCACGAGGACAGCACTCAACCGGTCACTTTGGACCTGCTGCACTTGGATGCAGGGCCCTGACACCTGTAACACTGAGCCACTTGGAACATTCCCAGCATCACCATTTGGGATGCTGCTGTTACTGGGCCCAAGACCTACAGATGCCCTGTACAAGTAGGTGTGAGTCAGTTTACCCACACCAGTGACCTCCAGCATGTCCGGTGGGAGGTGGGAGCTGGGAAGCATGTGCACACTGTAGCAATACTTTTTATAGTCATCAGCTGGGCAGCAGCAGCCATTGCAGCAGCAAGTCCGGCACCGGCACAGCCGGATAATAGCAAGGAAGAAGATGAATGCCGCAAAGATGAACGAGACGCAGGCAAGGGAAATGATCAAGTAGATGTTTGTAGCGTTGAGTAGCGGTGGTGGTTCCCCGCTGTCATCGAAGTCTGGCAGTGCCTGGGGCAGGGTGTCAGCCAGCAGGATGCCCACAGTCACGGTGGAGGAGAGCGGTGGGTCCCCGTGGTCCTGCACCACCACAACCACCTTGTGCTTGAGGAAGTCGGTGGAGCGCATGGAGCGCGTGGTGCGCAGCTCACCGGTGTGCGGTGACAACTGGAACAGGGTGGAGTCGGAGGAATGGGCGAGGTGATAGGAAAGCCAGGCATTCTGTGCATTGTCCTCATCGTCTGCCACCACTTTGGTCACCAGGTAGTCCTCATCAGCCAGGCGGGGCACAACTTCCACAGCTACAGAGCCATTCTGGCTGGTGGGGTACAGGATGGCTGGGGCGTTGTCATTCTGGTCTGAGATGTAAACATTCACTGTTATGGCAGCACTCAAGGCTGGTGACCCGTTGTCCTTGGCTTCCACTTGGAAATAGAAGCTCCTAAGCTGCTCAAAATCAAAGGCACGTTTTGCATAGATGCTCCCATTGGCCAAGTCCATAGACAAAAAGCTGGTCAGGGCACTGCCTGCAACTGTGGAATTCCTGAGCGTGTAAGAAACCCGTCCATTCTCCCCTATATCAGGGTCAGATGCCGAGACCTGGTAGAGAAAAGCACCAAGTGGATTGTTCTCCTCCACAAACACATCGAATGTGTCAGCACTGAAGACAGGGGGGTTATCATTCACGTCAGAAATCTGCACCCAAACAGTCTTCTGAGTGGTGATAGGAGGAGAACCCAAGTCTGTGGCAGTAATGGTGATGTTGTACTCACTGATCAGCTCTCGGTCCAGAAGCTCACTGGTGACAAGGCTGTAGTAGTTTTGAAGGGAAGGCTTTAACTGGAAGGGAAGGTTTTCAGAGATCTGGCAGGTTACTTTCCCATTCTCCCCAGGGTCCTTATCCAAAATACTCAGCAGAGCTATCACCGTGCCAGGAATAGCATCCTCAGGAATGGGGCTGGAAAGGGACGTAATTGTAATCTCCGGGCCATGATTGTTCACATCAGTGATTTCCACCAGCAGCTTAGCTGTGCTGGACATGCCAAATGCCCCATTATCCCTTGCCTCAATAAGCATCTCGAGAAGGGGTCTCTGAACAGCTAAAACGCCATTGACTGTCACCTCCCCAGTGTGCGGGTGAATTGAGAACATTCGCTGTAAGTCAGCAGAAGTTGTATTGCTAAAGGAATACCTGACCTCTCCATTTGGCCCTTCATCCAAGTCCGTGGCATGCACTTGGACTACCAAAGTGCCACTGGGGGAGTTTTCCAAGATACTTGCCCTGTAGACCGAGTGCTCAAATTCTGGTGCATTGTCATTGGTATCCAGCACAGTCACAATTACCGGGACATCACCAGACTTTGGAGGATTCCCACCATCTTTGGCTGTAAGCACAAGTCTGTGAGTGGCTTGCTGCTCCCTGTCTAAGGCTTTCTTCAGCACCAATTCAGGATATTTACTCCCATCCCCACGTATCTGCATTTCCAAATAGAAATGTTCATCAGGGCTCAGAGTATAATTCTGGACACTGTTAGCACCTTCATCAAGATCTTGGGCGCTGGGGAGTGTAAACCGTGCCCCAGGTGACAGGAACTCAGGCATGTTTATATGATATTCACTTAAGGGAAAGCTGGGGGAGTTGTCATTTATGTCCAAGACTTTGAATTCCACCCTATAAAGCTCTAGAGGGTTTTCTAACACGAGTTCATAATTCAGAAGACAGACAGACTTTAATTCACAAAGCTGTTCTCTGTCTACGGGCTCGTTAACAGACAAAGCCCCCGTGCTGGCATTTATATTAAAATATTGCTTACTTGAGCCGGTGATCATGCGAAATTTCCGAGCTGAAAGTGTAGCTGCATCTATTCCTAAATCCTTTGCTATGTTCCCAACAGACGCTCCACGCTCTGTTTCCTCGGCGATGGAATACACTATTTGCCCGTCCGCGGTGCAGCAAATAAGGCAGAAGACCATTAAATAGCCCCGCATGCTTCCTCCCCTGGCTCAGCTCCCCGCAGACCGGCTCAGCAGGAACATAATCCAGAATTTCAGCAAACACCCCAAGTTCCCGGCGCGAAGCGAACGGGCACCGCGGCGCACCGGCGGCAAGGCGAGAAGTTCGGTGCAGGCGCGGGAGGCTCCGCGGCGGCTCCGCGGCGGCTCCGCTCCCCCCGCGCCGTGCCGCCGGCTGCCGTGCGGGGCGAG
>VWZT01010371.1:9064-24275 GCA_013397055.1 Pachycephala philippinensis | reverse complement strand
TTCTTCCCCTCTCTTTTAACGCCCCGATGGAGCGGGGGGCTGCGCGCAGCCCAGTCCGCGTCATGGATGTGTTTCCGTGAAAAAGAGATGCAGAGCAGAGCAGAGCCCCCTCCTCCCTCCGCTCCTTGCGGGAGAGGCAGCGAGAGGATGCGCTGCCGCACGCTGTCAGAGTACCGCGCTGGAAGGGAAAGGTGGATGAGAAGTGACAGGCATCGGCTAAACATGGGTCAGCACAGCCCAGGCACGCTCCGGCTGAGCAGAACATTTCCCAGAGGGGTTTTAAGAGCACAATTAAAGGAGGCAGTCGGCTCTACCCCTGTTAAACTTTACGGGGAAAAAAAAAAAAAAGGCCAGGAGAAAAAGAGAATATGCAAAAGGAAAAGTAAAAAGGCTCTTTCCTGCTTCACCTTCTGAACAAGGTAAATTAATATGGATTATTGGAGAGAAGGGTCTCTGCTCTGACAGTCAGATCACCACCAGCTACAGATGAGCTCCCATCCAGCCTCCCAAAGCAGGACGGGGATAGCTCGGGTGGCAGGAGAAAATGGGAGGCTGCAGCAGTTCAATTACTCATAAAGAAATAAATATTGACACCGAAGAGGTTTTGCATTTAGGATATGCCCAGGAATTGTGGGGAGAGACGAGCTGATACCACACAGAGACTGCAGATCATGAAAAAATAATAACACCAAAGCTCTCTGCTCCCCCAACTTCCCACACAGACAGAACGGTACCAACTACACCCCAAAGCAGGTATGAGAGAGCAGAAAAGCATTTCAAAATATCCTCCTGGAAAACCCTCCTGGAATATCTTCAGTGGCAGTTTATACAGTTGGGCCCTGGCAGCACCTCCATCTCCTCTGTTTCCAGCTGCCTTCTGTGAGAGCTTGTTATGATGAGATCCTGATCGATCAAAAGCAAGAGGCTATAAATGTGTGACAAGGACAGATCTTAACCCTTCTCATATTCACTGTGTTTCTTTCTACAGCTGAGAATTTCCAGGCAAGTGAAACAGAACATTTCAATTATACATAGTATACATAGGGCCTTTCAAAAAGGGAGAAAATCTGGAGCACGGCCAAAAGCTATACATTAAATTAAAACAAAAAAAAAATCAATACATCTGCATCTTCACAACTCAGCAAAGCCTCACAGTGAGGTTCTCATCCTGGCACGCTGGAACAGATCTTAGTCTGCTCCAGCACAACTGTCTGCAGATAAGATTTTTTAACTCCAGGAGGTGCTGGCAGTACCTGAATGTTGCTTTTTACATCTGCTGCACTGATGCTACAGAATCTCTTACAGCTCAGGGGGAAGCAGGGGTGGCAGCAGAAGGCTGAGGGAAAGCTGCAGAGCTGCTGCTGTGCATCCACCTTAATTCACAGAGGCCATAAATCTGTTCAATAACCCACTGCACACAGTATACAATGCAAGTACTCCTGGTATGCTCCTTACCCCTTTTCTTGATTGCTAACTGCAGAAATACCCAACTCCTACCCAATCACCACAGAACTGTCATCCAGACTCCCCCCACTCCCAATCTGCCCTAGATTCCTCTTCTGTGACAGTATCATCTACAACACCTGAGAAGTTGCTGGGTTTACTGCTCTGCAGTGATGCACAGTCATTACAAACACCCTGAACCAATGCAATAACACCTATTAAAGTCACAGGAAAGAATGATATATTTCCTTAACATTGACCTGCAGCAAGGATAAATCCATCTGGCTGGGAAGAGCTGGAAAGCCACAGGTTGATGCCTCAGGTGCATACAGAGGTAAAATACACAGCCTCTACCCACCCGTCTGTGACTCAGTTTACAACGAAGAAACCCAAGAATTTTGGGCTCAACATCCTCCTGTTGAGCAGACAAATCCTCTCAAAGGCAGATTTTCCTCAAATATAATATTGGATTGACATTCAGTAGTTACTCATTCTGGTGCCTGAAATACTAGCAGTGCTAGCAGAAACTGATTAATGAATGGCCAAAATCAAAGTAATTGCACATTTGCCTCTTTGATGTACTCACCTTTTGAGAAGTATCCGGCAGCCTATAATGATATTAGTCTTTATTCCATTCATTTACTACTCATTAACCATGAAATAAGTTCTTCATCTTTCTGCTACACCTCTCTCATTTTGCAGCATTGCCTGGTGTTTGTTTACAGGACTCTAAGTGAACTTGTCTTCATTTGTTTTTAACAATATTTTTAAACCTCACCACCCTGCTCTAGGATTTTGGCATAGCTTGTCCTCTTGTCCACTGTGGACAGTGATGTGTCAGGCAGCTTTGCTCACCAGAACGTGCATGTTGCCAGCACCATCTCGACACCTAGATCCTACCATGCTGCCTTCCCAGTCCAGTGCATGAGTGTCTGATCTGCACACCACTCAGGTAGACAGCTCTGGGTCACAGCCAAGACCCAGTGCTCAGTAATATTAAATGTTGAGGGCCAGTTACAACATAGACACTGCTGCCATGAAGGGAGTGGCACAGTTGTGTCATGGAGGCAGAATCCAGCCTTGCCTGCTGTGTGAAGCCACTGCTCTGCTTGGCTGAGTCCCTCCCTGCCTGTTTGTGCTTTCCCTTCCACATCCACCTCAAGGCAGTCTCAAGGGTACCTTTATACACAGTGTTGTATTCACACTTTTTTGGGGCCACCCTTCCACCTAATCCTTCTTTTCAGGGTCTCCAATCTCAAAGGTCTCCTCCCCATTTCAAGTTACTTACCCTAATTACATTATTATGCTGTATTACAGTATTAAGTTGTATTAAACACCTTTAACGTAGACACTTCCCTTGGTATCACAGCAGACAATCTAACTTCTGTTTAAACCCCCTCATTTTATGTTTGCCTTCAGTTTGCCATATCCAAACCATTACCTATTCCCTTCCCTCTGCTGGACTCATTCTTAGAGCCAGTTTGACCCAACTCACGGAGGAATTCATGTTTGTGATCCTTCTGAGGTATCATTCACTTCTACACAACCCCTCGTCATGTCTCACTTCCTGACGTGTTCAGAGAGCTCTTCCTCCACGTTCCTCTGCCCGCCAGGCGCTTGCATTTACACCACCTCGGAGCGTACTCGTTCTCCCTCCCTGTCTTACATTTTCAGCCAACCCTCCCCTTTTCCTGCAGTTAGACGTCACTACTCCAGCCATGCACGCTGTGCCCAGAACAATTGTGGCTGCCAGAAGGAACTGTTAAACCAGCAGAGGCAAAAACTAAAGGCAAAGAGCAAAACCGGTTTGCATCGTGGCTGTGGAGCACACAGCAGCACCACAAGAAGGGACACTCGTGTTTGAACATCACCATTACGTCAGCGACGATTAAAAAGCGCTGTTTCCGCGGGTAATGCATCAGAGGTGGTGCCTTCGATGGAGGTTTGCAGGACACGTCCTGCTCGGTACTGAGGCTTGGGAAAATCCCAGGGGCGCTCACCAGAAATGAGGGGCGCCCATTGGTGCTAAATTAGGGCGCTGAACTTCAGCGGAGGCAGCAGGGGAATCCGCGAAGGAGAACAGATACAGCAGCAGCTCTGCTGTTTCTCCTCCCGAGGAAACCGATGAGCTCTGTGCGGCGGCAGCAGTCCCCGGAGGGCAGCTCCAGCCCTCACCGCAGCCTGGAAGGAGCACATGAAAAGCTCGCATAATAATGGGAACCCGACAGCAAATAGGGTCTGCCTGCGAACCAAGGACGACCGGACCTCGAACCGGGACCAAATCATCAGCGCGGAGCCGCCGACGGAGGTGCAAGGACCTCGCCTTTCACACGAGAGGAAGGACGGTGGTGCCCCGGCGACCCGAACCACCGGGCTCCTCCTGCTCGGGAGGTGTGGCAGGCAGCCCGCGCTGTACCCTGCGGGAGCCCCCCAACCCAGGCTCACTCTCAGCCCCGCGCTTCTCCCTCCGGACGGGACGGACAGAACTTTTGGCAGCATCGCCGGGCTGATTTACTCTTTTCCCGGCAGCTCTGAGCCCCTCTTCTCTGCCAAAGTAGGCTGTGCCTGCTGGCAGAGCGAGCAGTGGTGTCAGGATGCCCTTCAAAAAGCTCGCAGCTGCTCCTTGGGGACGCGGGAGCAGAGACGACTTTTAGCTATCAGCAGCCCGGAATAACAACCTCCTTCATATGCAGAGGATTTCTAGATTCTCACGAAAATCCTCATTACCGGCATCAAGCCACAGAAACAGGGACCCACTACATGCTATTCAGTACATCGCAGGCAAGAACTCGTCTCTTTAACACGAGGACACAGATCGGTCTGTTGACCCCCAGTCAGAGACCACCGGACTTGACAGAAGCTGCCGGAGAGGACACCAGCGACAGCGGGTGCGGGTGCTCAGTCCCGCTAGTGCGGCAGAGCCGCTCCGAGCCGAGCACTCGCAGTCTCTGACAGCTCCTCCGAGGCAGCCGTGCCGGGCATTTCCCTGCCTGTAAAATCCCATTCGGAAGCTGCAAAACAGCCTCCGACCACCACGGCGGAGCAGGCGCTGCAGCCGCTTCCCCTCCGCCTCTCCCGTTCCCGGAACCGACCGCAGAAGCGCTCGGCAGCGCTCCCGGCTGCCAGCCCCGCCTCGGCTGCCAGGACTGCACTGTGCCTGATAACATCGCTTTAATCAGCATCGCTCTCCAGAACAATGTGCGGCGGTAAGCAGAGCCCGGGCTTGCAGCGACTGCCAGCCCTGCGCAGAATTGGCATCGTTTATTCAAGACACTGAGGGATATTCTAGAGCCTTCTGTTAACGACTCCTGCCCAGACTATACCACGAAGTAAAAGCATCCACGAGCTAGTTTTAAAGTTAAGATTGCTCTATGTTTCTAACAGAGATATTGAAACATTTTCATGACAGTGTACGTCTATAACAAACCCCGAAAAGTTCTTCTCTACAGTCAGAGAACCCAAGGGGAACGGAACAGAAGCCAAATCCTCCCCTGCCCCAAACGATCGGCGCTAAGGGACCCCACACCGCCCTTAATCATAACCTAAAGAAACGAGTTGCTTCCCACACCTGTGCAGAAATGCTGTTTCTCCATCTTCTACAGAGATAGTTAAATCTGTTTATTAGCTTAAAATAAAAGTTTTCCTTTAAAAAATCGTGGTTCCATCACCTCCATGTGAATAAAGGAAAGAAGTGACAGTTCTACAGAGCTGGAGTAAACCTTGCTACTCATAAGTGAAGGTATTTCACAAATAGTTAAGCGGTGATGACCCACTGCCCTTCAGCACACGACTCCCGTTCACGATCAAAGGAGACTAAATAAATAATCCCAGCAAATACACAAAGAACTCAAACGTAAAGGCGGTACTAAGTGATCTAAGAGAAGAGAAAATTATGGGATTTTCAATTCAAATTTTCATTCAAATGCTTTTCTATGGATCAACGAGAGATAACCCATTCCTACGATACTTTTCAAAAAGGACATGAAGTTTTCAAATTTCGTTGCTGTTTTCGGTACACATATAAGAACTACCCTCGTAGTTTTGGAAATAACGATCCGTCATTTAAGTTCTTCAGTCCATATCCTTCCTCTAGAGAGCTCTACTAGCTCAAACCCCAACTAAGTGTACGTTGTCAAAAAAAAAAAAAATACCGCGTTTAGGGACATCACTGTGTCTTAAAAATATGGGGGTTAACCTACGAATTGAATGCATAACACGAAATTATATGAGTACTTATTTGTTTGTTCTTATTACCCCGGCAGCTTTACACACTTCGCTTTTAAGCTATAGAGAAAATTAAATGAGATAGAAGAGATCTTCACTTTTCCCTTTAAAATCTGCTTTAATTTTCTGACACTGAATAAGAAACACTAAACATGATCCTAACGTCTTCTCTCAAACAGTGCTTTGAAGCTGGCTGAGATGAGAACTGAGTCAATTCAGTGCCATCAGTGCATGGACAAGATCAGCTGAAAAACAGCGGTGTTGAAAACAACCTGTTAATTAAACAATTACCTCTCTGCGCAGGGAAATCACTGAGGAAACTACTATCGAAACTGTGTTCTCTTCGTTTTTCTGCTCTACTGGTGGGAGAGCCAGAAGCTTTCAGCCTACCATCCCTGAACTATTGAACACCACACACAGAAATTTTCCGTTAAAATTTTCCCTTAACCAATTTCCCGCCTCTCTCCACTCCCACCAAATGTGGACTCTTATTTCTACAGCGCATTTCTGTATGGATGGGATAAAAGAGATGACACATCACGACGAAGAGTGAGATCAGGTCGTGGGGAACGGTCAATGAGCATCCCCTCCCTAAAATAGTCCTCAAATTTTTCACAAAGCATCCTGGATTTTACTTCATTCCACCCACACACGCACACATCTTCGATGGACTTCCAGAGGCAGAACAATGCTCACAACCTCCACCAACATTTCATCCACACACTCCACCCCAAAATTATCAACTCATGTATTTCAGCTTCTCAAGAGTGGTGAGTCCCACCAATCAGAAAGCTTCTAAGTCAAAAAGCCAACGAGTGTTTTGGTGCACATGAGCACGTCAAATCAGACGTAAACACACCTGGTTCACAGATCTAATAGCATTCCTCTTGAGGGAGGTATCAAACTACTGAACAACTCACAGGTTGAAAGGCGCTTAAAACAGGAAAATAACATATCCCCTAACACATAGTACTGTAATTTGACGCCAAGTCGGCATAAAAAAAAAAAAAATAAATAAAACCCGTGATAAAAATAACGTCCTACTAAAGATACTAAACAAAAAAACCGAGGAAAAAAGAAAAGAAGCCATGGAAATTTTGAGAGGCATTCACGTACTGAGACAATGAAATTTCAAAATGCGAACAAAGTCTAAGGTGGATCATTACACCTACATCCAACACACTCCAAACCTAGGACTTCGTCCCAAAACTCTTACCAGAGAAAAGGTGTTTTAACGCATCTAAGACCCATGGACTACGTAAATAGTACGATCAAAGAGAAATATACAAGTCTTCGAAGACTCTTACCAGGCTTGAAGAATGCGGGGAGAGAGACGGCCCCTTTCCAGCAGAACCGTTTTCTGCAGCGGGGCCGGGCGGCGGCGGAGGGAAGTTGGGGCTGAAAACCATGAGGTCGCTCTTGCCCGCGCCGTCCGCCACGCACAGGCTCCGGCTGTGGCGCTGCGAGTACGACCAGCTGCCCACTTCGCTGGCGCACACCAGCGTCGTGGGCCCGGGCCCCGACAGCACGGCCGCCCGCGGCGCCCAGCGCGACGCCCCGTACAGCACCACGGCCAGCAGGAACAGGCTCGACACCGCGCAGATCGCCACCCCCAGCCACACGTTCGTCGCCGCACTCGCCGCACCGGGGCCCATCTCCACGCCCGCCGCCGACCGCGGCGACGACGACGACGATCCCGCGGCCGCGGCCAGCGCCGCCTCGGCCGCCTCCACCAGCGACACGCTGAGCGTGGCCGTGGCCGAGCGCGCCGGCTCGCCGTGGTCGCGCACCACGATCACCAGCCTCTGGCGAGGGCCGTCCGCCTCCTCCAGCGCCCGCGCCGTGCTCACCTCGCCGCTGTAGAGCCCCACGCGGAACGGGCCCTTGCCCCGCGGCTCCCACAGCTCGTAGCGCAGCCACGCGTTGTAGCCCGAGTCGGCGTCCACGGCGCGGATCTTCGCCACCACCTGCCCCGCCGGCGCTCCCCACGCCGCCCACGCCCACAGCGTGCCCGACACCGACACCGAGCCCGAGCCCAAACCCGCCGCCGCCGCCGCCTCGCCCGCCACGCCGCCCGCCTCCGGCGCCGAGCCCGCAGGCGGCAGCAGCGCCGGCGCGTTGTCGTTCTCGTCCAGCACGAACAGCTGCACCGTGGCGTTGCCGCACAGCGGCGGCTCCCCCGCGTCCACCGCACGCACCTCGAACTGCAGCACCTGCAGCTCCTCGTAGTCCAGCGGCTGCAGCGCCCACAGACGCCCGCTCTCCGCGTCCACCGACACGTAGCTCGACGCCGGACGCCAGCCGCCGCCCGCGCCGCCCTCCCACACCGAGTAGCTCACGCGCCCGTTGCCCGCCTCGTCCGGGTCCCGCGCCCACAGCCGCGCCAGCTCCGCGCCCGCCGCGTTGTTCTCCCGCGCCAGCACCGTGTACACGGCCTGCGCGAACGCCGGCGCGTTGTCGTTCACGTCCGACACCGGCACCCGCACCCCGCGGCTGCCGCGCAGCGCCGGCGCCCCGCCGTCCTCCGCACGCACCTCCACCTCGTACTCCGACACCCGCTCCCGGTCCAGCGCCTCGCGCAGCACCAGCGAGTACGAGCCCGCGAACGTCGCCTCCAGACCGAACGGCGACGCCGGCCACACCCAGCACCGCACGCGGCCGTTCGCCCCCGAGTCCCGGTCCGACACGCTCAGCAGGGCCACCACCGTCCCCACCGACGCGTCCTCGGGCACCGGCACCGACAGCGACGTCACCCACACCTCGGGCGCGTTGTCGTTCACGTCCAGCACCTCCAGGACCACCTTGCAGTGACCCGACAGAGGAGGAGAGCCTTTGTCTCTTGCTTCTACAGGGATCTCGTAACTATCTATTTCTTCATAGTCTAACTTGCCTTGAAGACTGATTTCTCCTTTGATTTCGTCAATAGTGAACATTTCTTTAACTTTTGTACTGGCATGTCTACTAAATAAATATATAATATCGCTATTGATCCCCTCGTCCGGATCTGTGGCAGTAAGTGTGACTAACACAGTCCCGAGGTCTGAACCCTCTAAGGCTTTAACTTTATACACCGTCTGGTTGAACTGGGGCGCGTTATCGTTCGCATCCAACATCGAGATCACCAGTTCCATCGTGCCTGTCAATGACGGCCGGCCCCCGTCACTCGCCGTCAGCACCAACCGGTGCACGGGAATCGTCTCACGGTCCAAAGATTTCGTTAAAATAAGACCCAATGACGCACTCTGGTCATTATTCCCCTGATGATCAAGTCTGAAATACTCGCTGGGGCTGAGTGTATAGGAGAGCTGCGCGTTCGCTCCGATATCCGCATCCGACGCGCCCTCCAGCGGAAAACGAGACCCCGGCACAGACAGTTCCGCGATGTTAAGGGCTTCTTCGTCCACACGGAAGATCGGGACATTGTCGTTGATGTCGGTGACCTCCAGCTCCACATGGAAGACGCGCAGCGGCCGCTCCACCAGCACCTCCAGCCGCAGCAAGCACGGCGCGCTCTTGCCGCACAGCTCCTCCCGGTCGAGCCGCGAGCTCACCAGCAGCGCGCCGCTCGCCCCGCTCACCTCCACGCTCGCCCGCCGGCCCTGCGCCACCAGCCGCAGCCGCCGCGCCTCCGCCTCGCCCGCCTCCAGGCCCAGGTCCTGCGCCAGACGGCCCACCACCGTGCCGCCCTTGGCTTCCTCCGGCACCGAGTACCGCACCTGCCCGCCCGCCAGCGCCCAGGCCGCCTGCAGCACCAGCACCCGCACCACCGCACAGCAACGATCCCCCATCACCCCCGCCTCTGGCCCCGGCACGCTTCCCTGACCGGCTCTCCGCTGCCCCCCGGACGGCCTCCTTAAGGGCTCCCTGGCAGGAGCGGGACGCCGCTCCGCTTCCTGGGCGCCCCGCCCGGGCCGGTGCTCCGCATCCTTCTTCCCGCTGACGGCACCGTGACCGCGAGTCGGGGAGGAGCTGCCGCCCTCCCGTGTCTCACGGCGCCTTCGCGGCCAACAGCGGCACCTGGTGTCCGACCGCGGCTCCTTCCGGGAGCAGCCGCCTGCTGCCCCCCTCCCGCTGCCGCAGCGGCTCCTTGCGGGGATGGACTTGCCGTGGCTCCGCCCGCTCGGCTGACATCATCCGCGATTTCCCTTCCGAACACTGCCTTCCTCCGCAGCGGTAATAGTTGGTTCTTTTGTCTCCTCCCGTTGTCCTCCTCTTCTCCTTCTCCTCTCCTCTTCTTCTTCTCCTTCCTTAAGGCACTTTAATTGAGATGTACACTTGCCAAAATGTACATATAATTGAACGCCTATATTAACCCAGGAATCATTCCTAGCCTACCCCACTTTTGATGTCCGAACTTTATCTTCCGTTATGCCTGAGGAGGCATAACTCAATTTCCTCATTTATGTTTTCTTCTTGAATCTATTTCAGCTGTTTCCTCTATAGACGAAGATTGTATCCTCGATCTTCCATCTATAGAAAGTATTCAGGTCTTCAGAAGAGATAAGATTCACATGTAATGTATTTGGTCTAGTCCAGGAATGCTAGACACGAACAGAAATTGCTTACCTTTTCACGGCTTCGTGACAGGGATGTAGCTGAGCAATCCCACACACTGTCCTCTGTTTTTGTAGAGTAAATAATATAGTAAACCCATCATATTACAAAGAGTACCGGTGTCTTTCCATAGCAGAATTGTTTTGCCTTCTGAAGTATAGTTCCAACCGAGTAAAGCATCAGCACATACCAATTCCAGACTTTCAACTCCATCAGCAACTCCCTACATCGATATTCTAAACATAACTGACAGAGCAGAAATCCACTCAGAAGGGTGAAATAGCTCAGGGAACCTGAACCCTCTCATCTTTCTGTGTCAGTAAAGTATTTCCTGTAAGTTTTATCCCCCACGTGTAGCTGCACAATGAAGATCAAGGTCTTGGTTATCATTTTTAGGCAGGTAGGCACTCACAGCATGGCAAAACAATGTGCCCATTACTGATGGAGATGAGCTGCGGCAGGACACAGCACGGTCATCCAGCCATGACACAGCTGAAGAAAAGACAAAAAGTTTGCACCACTGTTCTGGCAAGGCACAGTTCATCTCATGACATGTTCCCAGGCTCCCACCTCATCTACAGATAAATACATCAGAGCCTCTTCTCCTCACAACTACAGCACTTTCTGCTACCCTGCCATGTAGGCCAGGCAGCAACATAAACCAGGTAATTTCACAGATTAGTGAGTTGCTGGTTCTACCACAGGAAGAATCAATGATGCACCCGGAGATTAAAAAAAAAAAAAAAGAAAGAAAGAAAAAGAAAAACAGGAACATACAAAACGCTAAGAAAGTCCATGTAGGTTCCTAGATATAACATTTTTAATTACACCTGTTGATATTCTAACAGGTGTCTTGATTTGTTTCTAGGTCTCCATTGTCAGGCCTGTGTTCAAGGATCACTGTTCAAAATTTCAGGGAAGCAGGGATGAAAAAGCAAACAGGTTTTTTCCCATCCTCTCAAAACCCAGCTGTATTGCCAGCATTTCTGTATCCATTTCTATGAAGGCAGAAACAAATGAAACCTGAAGCCTCACAGCATTCTCTCGAAGTAAATTTGACTTTAAGAGACTACGAGACAGTGAACCGCAGTGATGGCAAGGAGCACAGATTCTGAAGTCAAAGAGCATTATTTCTCAGCATAGCTTTCACTCATAATTGCCAAAACATCTCCTGACAAAGACAAGCTACATCACTCTGTCTGTGTGGAAATAGGGAGTTTCAAGCGTCATCCATGTTCATATTCCCATGATCATCATAAGGCAAGCACACAATGAGACAAAAAAAAAAAATCAGTTTATTTTAAAAAGTATTCTCGGGGAAGGCAAAAATAAAATGAAATTAAGTAAACACAAATAAATTAATGTTAAAACTCCACAACATCCTAGAAATACAACGCCTACAACTGCTGGGTACCTGAGACTACCGAAGTCAGAAACCAAACTGAGGTGCTTCTATTAACACATTAATCCACCAAAAACAAATCCTCTACCAATATGTCTTGCTCGGTCTAGCACTACGGCTGCACATTTTGACATCTACTTTGGTTCGTGTTCTTCTGCAATTAAGTGCATTACATTAGAAAGTGCGGTTAAACCATACTTAGAAATGTGAAATGCATCTGTCTTTTTCATGTCCATAGTAATTCTGTAGTACTTCACAAACTGATATATGCCATGTACGCGAAGAGGCAAGAATTTTACATGATTTCTGTTTCAGAGGCGAATCCAAAAGGAGAACAGACTTCTGAGTAAGAAAAGACTGGAAAACAGCAATTCACAGCAGTCAAACCCAAGAAATTCATTAGAACTGCCCCACGTGTATGACAGGGAAATGTAGGCAAGTGAAGATACTCCTTTCAAAATGAAAGAAGGCTGAAAGAGGCACTCAGAGTCGTGATCAACTACACAGATGGCAGGAAAACTAGACCTGATAATACAAGCAAGATAAGGTAAACACTGCAGTCGGGCAGAGATCTTTATCAGGAATTGCTCAATTTCATAACTAATGACGGGATCTCAGAAAGTCACGGACAGTGATGTATCAAAGATTACAGGAGATATCACCCTACTAAGCAGAGATAAAATACAAGTCTGCTGAAAAGAAGTACAGAAAGAATTGATGACTCTGAACACCTCGGCAGGAAAATGGCGAAATGTTTTCAATGCAGTAGACTACAAAGCTGAGTAGGCAAGAAAAAGATATGGCTTCAAGACACAATGCGACTGATTCTGAAACAGCCACTGAAAGTTTTAAAATTACAGAAAAGAGAAGAAAGTGACATATATAGGAACTCCAATCTCAGTGCCATCAAAAAGGCAACATTCACGAGATGCAGCAAGGCAAAAAAGCATATTATTCAACTTTGCACACAGGGCACCAAGATTTAAGTATTTTGTAGAGCTCTCCTCCTTAACACGGTAAGAGGAATAGAGAAGATCACAGCGGCATAAAAATATCTGCAGCGCTGTAACACATTACAGGCCACGAAGACCGGGGAAAATGCAACCAGCCGTCACAGGGTAAACGACCACGAAACACGGACCGCCCCCACGCTGCGGGGGCGGAGCCCGGTTCTAAACAACAACTGCTCAGGCGGCGGATGAGAAGGGACAGAGCGAGCAAGGGAGGATCACTGACCGTGTCCAGGAGAGAGGACGGCTCCGGCTGCGTGTCCTTGGCCGCGGGGCCGGGCGGCGGCGGAGGGAAGTTGGGGCTGAAAACCATGAGGTCGCTCTTGCCCGCGCCGTCCGCCACGCACAGGCTCCGGCTGTGGCGCTGCGAGTACGACCAGCTGCCCACTTCGCTGGCGCACACCAGCGTCGTGGGCCCGGGCCCCGACAGCACGGCCGCCCGCGGCGCCCAGCGCGACGCCCCGTACAGCACCACGGCCAGCAGGAACAGGCTCGACACCGCGCAGATCGCCACCACCAGCCACACGTTCGTCGCCGCACTTGCCGCACCGGGGCCCATCTCCACGCCCGCCGCCGACCGCGACGACGACGACGACGATCCCGCGGCCGCGGCCAGCGCCGCCTCGGCCGCCTCCACCAGCGACACGCTGAGCGTGGCCGTGGCCGAGCGCGCCGGCTCGCCGTGGTCGCGCACCACGATCACCAGCCTCTGGCGAGGGCCGTCCGCCTCCTCCAGCGCCCGCGCCGTGCTCACCTCGCCGCTGTAGAGCCCCACGCGGAACGGGCCCTTGCCCCGCGGCTCCCACAGCTCGTAGCGCAGCCACGCGTTGTAGCCCGAGTCGGCGTCCACGGCGCGGATCTTCGCCACCACCTGCCCCGCCGGCGCTCCCCACGCCGCCCACGCCCACAGCGTGCCCGACACCGACACCGAGCCCGAGCCCAAACCCGCCGCCGCCGCCGCCTCGCCCGCCACGCCGCCCGCCTCCGGCGCCGAGCCCGCAGGCGGCAGCAGCGCCGGCGCGTTGTCGTTCTCGTCCAGCACGAACAGCTGCACCGTGGCGTTGCCGCACAGCGGCGGCTCCCCCGCGTCCACCGCACGCACCTCGAACTGCAGCACCTGCAGCTCCTCGTAGTCCAGCGGCTGCAGCGCCCACAGACGCCCGCTCTCCGCGTCCACCGACACGTAGCTCGACGCCGGACGCCAGCCGCCGCCCGCGCCGCCCTCCCACACCGAGTAGCTCACGCGCCCGTTGCCCGCCTCGTCCGGGTCCCGCGCCCACAGCCGCGCCAGCTCCGCGCCCGCCGCGTTGTTCTCCCGCGCCAGCACCGTGTACACGGCCTGCGCGAACGCCGGCGCGTTGTCGTTCACGTCCGACACCGGCACCCGCACCCCGCGGCTGCCGCGCAGCGCCGGCGCCCCGCCGTCCTCCGCACGCACCTCCACCTCGTACTCCGACACCCGCTCCCGGTCCAGCGCCTCGCGCAGCACCAGCGAGTACGAGCCCGCGAACGTCGCCTCCAGACCGAACGGCGACGCCGGCCACACCCAGCACCGCACGCGGCCGTTCGCCCCCGAGTCCCGGTCCGACACGCTCAGCAGGGCCACCACCGTCCCCACCGACGCGTCCTCGGGCACCGGCACCGACAGCGACGTCACCCACACCTCGGGCGCGTTGTCGTTCATGTCCAGCACCTCCAGCTCCACGCTGCAGTGACCCGCCAGCGGAGGTGTCCCTTTATCTGTCGCTTCGATTTGCAATTCGTGTAAACGAACGTCTTCGAAGTCCAACGTACCTATTAGTCTGATCTCGCCCGTCCTGGTGTCAATGCTAAAGAGTTCTTTGTTGCCAACAGGAATGGAACTCAAGATGCTGTAAGAAAACTCCTTATTGCTTCCTTCGTCTGGATCCGTGGCATTCACACGCGCTACGAGCGTCCCCACCTCAGCGCTCTCTGGTAGTCGCACTTTATACACCGATTGGTTGAAATGGGGCGGATTGTCGTTGGCGTCCAGCACTGAGATCACCAGCTCCACTGTACCCGTCAGAGACGGCCGGCCCCCGTCACTCGCCGTCAGCACCAACCGGTGCGCGGGAATCGTCTCGCGGTCTAAAGACTTTGCAAGCACCAGAAACAGAGACTTCCTGTTTTCATCAGAGGATTTAACATCCAGTGTAAAATGCTCGCTGGGACTGAGCGTGTAGGAGAGCTGCGCGTTCGCTCCGATATCCGCATCCGACGCGCCCTCCAGCGGAAAACGAGACCCCGGCAGAGATGATTCCGCGATGCTGAGGTTTTTCCGTGCGGCGGGGAAGATGGGGGCATTGTCGTTGATGTCGGTGACCTCCAGCTCCACATGGAAGACGCGCAGCGGCCGCTCCACCAGCACCTCCAGCCGCAGCAAGCACGGCGCGCTCTTGCCGCACAGCTCCTCCCGGTCGAGCCGCGAGCTCACCAGCAGCGCGCCGCTCGCCCCGCTCACCTCCACGCTCGCCCGCCGGCCCTGCGCCACCAGCCGCAGCCGCCGCGCCTCCGCCTCGCCCGCCTCCAGGCCCAGGTCCTGCGCCAGACGGCCCAC
>VWZT01010370.1:80135-103651 GCA_013397055.1 Pachycephala philippinensis | reverse complement strand
GGCTCGGTGGCGGGTGCTGACGCCGTGTCCCCCCCGCAGGTGGGGCTCCCCGAGGAGCTGGTGAAGCGCTGCGTGCAGCAGCTGGGCCTGGCCCTCGACTACATGCACAGCAAGAGCCTGGTGCACCGGGACATCAAACCGGAGAACGTGCTGCTCTTCGACCGCGACTGCCGCCGCGTCAAACTGGCCGACTTCGGCATGACCCGCAAGGTGGGCTGCCGGGTCAAGCGCATCAGCGGCACCATCCCTTACACGGCGCCCGAGGTGTGCCAGGCCGGCCGGGCCGAGGGCTTCGCCGTGGACACCAGCATCGACGTCTGGGCTTTCGGGGTGCTCATCTTCTGCGTCCTCACCGGGAACTTCCCCTGGGAGGCGGCGGTGGCGTCCGACGCCTTCTTCGAGGAGTTCGTGCGGTGGCAGAAGGGGCGGCTGGCCGGGCTGCCCTCGCAGTGGCGGCGCTTCACGGACAGCGCCCTGCGCATGTTCCAGCGCCTGCTGGCCCTCGACCCCGAGAAGCGCTGCCCCGTCAAGGAGGTTTTCTACTTCATCAAGTGCGACCTCATGGCCGAGGTGCGGTGCCGGCCCTCCTACCGCTCCCGCAAGCACGCCAGGGACAAGCTCCCGGCCGGGCCGCACTGCCACGAGGCCGCCGGCTCCTGCACCCCCGCCCCGCTCAAGAGGACCGTCCTGACGGAGGGGAGCGGAGCGCGCGGCCCCGAGCCCGGCGCGGCCGCCCCGGGCACGGCCAGCAGGACAGACGGACGGCAGGACAAGGGCAAGGGGCAGATGGTCCTGGCCACAGCGATAGAGATCTGCGTGTGACCGCGGCGCGTGGCGGCTGCGCGACCCGCCGCGTCCCCCCGCCCCGGGGACAGGGATGGGGGGAGCACACTGTGCTGGTGGCACGAGCCGGGACCGGGCTCTGGGTCTCCCAAAGGAAAAACAAAAGGAAAAGAAACACAATGGAAGAGGGAAAGGACAGAACTGGTTGCGCTCCGTAGCGCCGAGGATGCCGATCCCCCCGTCCCGCCTGGGCGAGGCCAGTGGCCGGAGCCCAGCCGAGGGCACCGCTCGCTGCCGGGGAGGCTGGGGGCACCCACGGCCCTGCCACGGCTGTGCTGCCCCCTCCAAGGCTCCCCCCAGGGTGGCACGGGGAGGGCTCTCCCAGTACGGGGAGGAAGAGGCAGGGGGCAGCGGGTGGCCCACTGGCTCTGCCCCCACCCCGTGCTCGACCCCTGTCCGGGGAGCGGGAAGGCCGATGACCCTGCACCGTGGAGGAGGCCTTTGGGGAGGTTCGGGTGGGCGGTGATTTGCCCTCTTCCACTGGTCCCTGCCGCGGTGCTGGGGACTGGGAGAGGATGGGGAGGCGGGCACCGGGCTGGTGATGGGAACCGGGGGGTTGCCGGCAGCCCCGGAGCCCCGGCAGCCCCGGCTGCCTCCCCGCCGTGGGAGGTGCTGGCAGCCATTGATGTAGCAAGTGTCCCTGTCTGTGTGTCATTGTGTGTCCCAGCCACTGCCACCGGCAGCCCCTGTCCCCCTGCGCTGCCCACACGGCTCAGGCCCTGCCCCAGGGATGGTCCCCTGTGGCCGGAGCTGTGGTCAGTGGGCGCGGTGCCGGCCATCCCGCAGCTTGGATGCTCGGGGCCGGGCTGCCTCTGCCGTGCTGGCGTCCCCATGTCCCCTCTGCAGACTCTGTACCCAGGGACTGGAGGAGGTGGCGGTGCACACCCCGGGAGCAGGGGAGGGGGCTCCCAGTGGCCTCCCGTGGGCCCGCCCGCTTCCCTGTGCTGTCCCCATCACCCCTCCTTGCTGTCACCCCTTCCCCAAACCTGTCACCCTCCCCTGGGGCTGGCGGGGAAGAGGCAGCGGGACAGACCCTGCCGGGGCTGGCTGCAGCGAGGCAGGGCGCGGTGGCAGGAGCCACCGCTGGCCCCTTAGCGCCAAGGTCCTGGGGTGTGCGCGGAGGTCACACCTTCCCTCCCGGATTTGGGCACCCAGCAGAGCGGGGAGCTCAACCCACCGCCGCGGTGGGGGCACCCCAAGGCAGCAGCACCCTGCTGTGGTTCGGGCTTCCCTCCCATGGGGTGGGTGCCGCGGGGCCGCCCCGGTGCCCCAATTCCCCACAAAGGGCTATAACGCTTTCCAGCAGCAGCAGCAGCAGTTTACAGAGCAGGGGCCGCCCCCGCCCCCGCCGTGCCCCCTGTCCCTGGCACCCCCCGGGCCCGGCGTTAGACGTAGCATTGCCCCACGTAGAGAGCTAGGCACCGGTTTTACTCCTTCTTGCCTTAGGTCCCTCGATGTCCTCGATCTTTCGTGCAATAATGTAGATAAGGGATCCCGGCCGCCCCGGGAGGGCTCGGTGGCACCTCTCTGGGAGGGCTCGGTGGCACCGCCCGGGGTGTGTCCCAGGGGGTGCCCGGTGTGATTTCTGTCCCCGTCGAGGTCGCTGTGTCCGTAGGTTGTCAGGTTTTTATTTCCAGTTCCCTCAGCTGTCGGGTTTCGGACCTTCTTCCCGTAGGAGAGGCTGTAGTGTCACAGACGTTACCTCAGTTTGTCACTGTTGAAAAGGATTAAAAAAAACCACAACTGAAACCATAAAAAATGACAAAATACATAGTTATAAAAGCAACAAAAAATTTCTCAATGGCGGTGAAGACTTTTTTTTTATTAAATAAAGGAAAAGTGACGCTGCTTGTGCGGGGGTGGAGGGCACAGCCTCTGCCCTGCCGTGGCTCAGGAGTGGCTGTCCCTCCATTTTCACCCTGTCACCATGGTTGTCCCTCCATTTTCACCTTCCCGGGAAGGGAGGGAAGGGATGTGGGGAGCAGCACCGTGGGGCACGTTGGCAGCACCCATGGGTGGGGGGCACCCAGCGGCCCTCGGTGCAGCCCCCTCCGAACAGCCAGGGCTGCCTGATGCCAAATGTATTCCAGCCACGTCCGCAGGCTAATTTCAATTTCCTGGTAATTATGCAAATGAATGTGGATTTAATTAAGGGCAGATTTCATTAAAGTCTTCTTGGGGAAATGAGAACAGGGTGGGGGAGAGCGAGGAGGAGGAGGAGGCGGTGGCGGTGGCAGGGAAGCAGAGATGAAGGCAGCGCCTGCCCCGGAAGATAAATGGCCACAGGGGATGCGGAGGGGATGGATGGGATCCTTTGGGAGTGGGGGTCCCACCGCAGGAGGCTCAGGGCCCCAGGCCGGAGCTGTGTGGGCACGGCTGGGGGCAGTGCCAGGGATGGAGCCCGGGCGGTGCAGCAGCGGCTCCTCGGTGCATCCCCAGCCCCGCTGCGGGGACGGGGCAGCGACTCCCGTTCATCCCCTGCTCCAGCAGCGACGGCTCCCGGCTCCTTCCCTCCCAGCAGGGCAGGGAAAGCATTGCTCCGACACGTGATTCGTATTTTTCTCTTCCCCGGCTAAAAATACAGATTTGGCCACGCCGAGAGGTCTAGGAAATCAATGTCATTGTCACCAGGCGCTGGCTGGCAGGACCCTCCCCTCCCCGATCCAGACAAAAAAGGGAACGCTGCCATTTGACGTCTCCGAGCCGAAGCGCTCGCGCGGCTCCAGCGGAGCTGCCTTTAATCCAAAGTGAAACGGGGCTAATTTTATCCCGGCAAGGTCGGGATGCTGCGAGCCCGGCAGCGCCGGCAGGGCAGGAGCTGCTTGTCTCCGGGCAAAAGCTTCAGCCCCAAAAAACGCAGCTAAAGTTTGCCAAGGCACCGCCTGCACGGCAAAGGTGGCACCTGCCCGGCAAAGCCGCGACCTCCCGGCCTCCCCTCCCCGTTTGCTCCCCGCTTTGGCCGGGAAGGCGGCCGGACATTCCGGGGTCACGGCCGCTGACCTTGGGCAGTCCCCGAGAGAAGGATGAGCAACACAATCGCTGCTCTGAGAGGAAAATAATCCTCGATTTGGACAGATCCTGGAGCAGCGGAGGGAAGAGGGATGGGGCGGCAGGTGTGGAATGGTGTGGGTGTGGGTGTGGGTGCAGCATCCCGTAAAACCAGGTCCTTCCGAGCTGGGAAGGCCAGGAAGGCCTGCCCGTGACACTCAGCTGCTGATCCCGCCTCGGATTTCATCCACCCCTCGATTCCGGAGCTGGATTGTGCCCGGTTTTCCTCAGAGACACTTTGTGAGGCACTGCAGCCCCAGCTAAAACACTGGGGGTTGGGAGTAAAAATAACCGGGAATGATCCGCTCGTTGGGAGCACAATGATCAACGCCGAGCTGGCATCGCACGAAGTCCCACCCCAATCGCAAACAAGCCCTTTAAAAGGGAATATTTTCCCACTAGGATGGCGCTTCAGCTCCCTGCTGACTCAGGAGGGGCCGTGGGATGAGGAGGGAGTTCCCACGCATCCCAAACAGGGAGGGGAGCGCAGAGTCCGCGCTGCGGGGGGCTTCCCCAGCCCGGCTCGGGGACACGGGCGGACGCCAGCCCGGCGTGGGGAGCATCCATTAACCGCGCTTCTGGGGCTCATCCGCTTTCCAGAACTTCCAAAAATAGCGGCGGCACGGCGCTGGAATGGGCGTCGGGAGGAAGTGTGACTCATGTGCCACCCGGAGCCCCGGCGGAACCGGGCGGGAGCCCGATCGGGAATGCGGGAATGCGGGGATGCGGGGATGCGGGGATGCGGGAATGAGGGGATGCGGGAATGCCGCAGGAGCGGGAGCCGTGGCAGCGGGCACGGGGGCACCCCGATGCTCTTTCTGGTGGCAGCAGGCTGCCCACCGAGGGGACACAGCTCGGGCTCGTCCCTGCCCGTCCTTCCCGCGGGGACCCTCCGCTGTCTGCGATTCCAGCTGCCAGGGATGACGGACAGGTGTCAGTCAAGGCCTGGCAGCGGGAATGAGCTGCTGGAGACGGACAGCACAAACTGTCCCGAGGTGGGGAGGCGCAGCCGGCCCGTGGCTGGCGGCTGCAGGGAGGGAGAGGTGACCTTGTGTGACAATCCGGCCACCTGCGGGGACAGCGAGAGCGGAGCCGGCCGCACCGCCAGCCCCAGCCCAGCCCAGCTCCCAGGAGCTCCCGTGCCTGCTGGGAAGAGCCCTGCGAGCATCCCACAGGGAACAGCTCACGGCCAGACCCTGGCAGGTGCTGGCTGCCCCTGCTCCGGCCTCAGCCGGCCGCGGGATCTCGGCACGGGGCAGCGGGAACCCGCAGGAAGCTGAGCAGGAATCTCTGCAGGCATCACTCCCTTGGCCCAGTGCTCCCCAGCACTGCTTTGGACACAGTTTTTTCACCCAAAGGTGTTTTTTCCCCATGGAAAAGGCAGTGTTTTCAGCAGGGGCTTTTGGCTGAAGGATGGGTGGGGGGGTCAGCTTTGGGAGGAGGGGGTTGATGGCAATTTTGGGGTGCCAGAGCCTGGGGGGGGATGGGAAGCACCCCCAGCCCCGAACACCCCCCAGCCCCCGAAGGGGTGGGTTATGGGCTCCAGCTCGCAGGCCTCCCACGTTGCCATGACAACTGCAGCATCCCAGCTTGGCAGGGATGGACGATCTCCTCCATCCCATCAGCGCCTCGCCCGGACACGGCTCTGGATCTGGCACAGGCAGCATCCCAAACCCACGCAGGAGCACAAGGTGCTATTCCTGCTGCCTCCGAGGGCTGGCCCACGCTCCTCCTGATGCAGCCCTTCCTCCACAGCCCTCCCAGAGCCACAGGGCTGCCACGGCAGGGGCAGCAGAGATTTCTGCTTTTCAGATGCGGATCGTCCCATTCCAAACCCTTCCACCTGCTCTGGATTTGTGGGGTCCCGGCAAGCGGAGCATCCTCCAGGCTGCCCCCAAACCCTCCTGTCTTCTCTGGGGGGGACAAAGTGGGCAGTGGGCTCTCAGATCACAGGCCCTGCTCCCCCAGTTGCCCCAGATTTTGGGGCAGCAGAGCCGGGGGTGTCTCTGGGCTGATGTTACCCCAATTAATCAGAGCATCCTCATGGGCAGCTCTTGCTCTCCGCAGCCTCCCAACCCCTCAGCTCTGAGCCTGCAGAGATCCCGAGCTAATTCCTCACTGACAGCAGTGGCACAGGGCTGGGGAGAAGCTTAGCTCCTCATCTCAGAGGCTGCTGCACCTCCAGAAAAGTCGCATTTGAAGAGCATTAATAGAAGATTAATCGAGGTTTTAATAAACAGCGAATCGAGCGCTAATGGAGCCCAACTTGTAAGCCATGTGTAACACCCCGGGGGCTTAAAGGCATCCAGAACACGGCTGGAACACGCTTAGAGGGGATGTCAATCACCTTGCAGCCCTGAAGACACGGCATGGGGAAGGGAACTTGGGGCAAAGGCTGCGGGTGAGCCTGGGGCACGGCCCCACCCCTCACACTGCTTCAGAGTATGGGAATTCACGAGTGTTTCCCCCACCTCAGCCCTGGCAGGAAGGCAGGCACAGGAATTTGGGACACCTGAGTGCCCCCGGGGCTGGAGCCACAATGAAGCAAGGCCAGTTTATAAGGGATGGCCAGATGTGCCCTGGGGTGGAGCTATTCCCAGTCATGGAGTAGGGGGATTAACTGGGGACCATTTGGAGTGGGCAAAGCCTGCAGCTGGCCTGGGTCCCTCTCCTGGGGCTACACCACCCTCCTGGACCTGGCCCATCGGCCCTTCCCTGGCTGAAGCCTCACCACTCCTCCCTCTGCTCCCAGATCCCTTCATCCCAGCCAGGGATTTAGATTCCATCCCTCCATCACCTCCAGCCTGAGGAAGGTCCAGCTCCCTCAGCCTCCGCTGGCCTCACTCCACGTCTGCAGCCACTCGAGGGACGGGCCTGGTGTGAGGAGCAGTGCCAGGAGCCTTTCCCAAGGACCAAGGTCTAGTTCCAAAGTCGCCCTTTATCCCGTGAGCGTGGCTGGCTCTGCAGAGCTCCTGGGTCACGTCTGCCCCACCGGGCTGCCCAGGATAACTGCTGTGTGCCAGGGCTGGCCAGCTGCCCCCCGGGCTGCCCAGGATAACTGCTGTGTGCCAGGGCTGGCCAGCTGACCCCGGGCTGCCCAGACAACTGCCTTGGCTTCAGGGCCAGGGGGACTCTAGCGTTTGGAGGCTGCCAGCTGTGCTGGCTGGAGGCTGTGGGATGGACATCGAGCCTGGAGGTGGCTGTGGGATGGACATTGAGCCTGGAGGTGCCTGTGGGATGGACCTCGAGCCTGGCTGTGGCTGTGGGATGGACATCGAGCCTGGAGGTGCCTGTGGGATGGACATCAAGTCTGGAGGTGCCTGTGGGATGGACATCAAGTCTGGAGGTGGCTGTGTGGGAGCCCAGCAGCTCAGGATGGATGGACTGTGGTAGTTCAGTGGTCAGGAGCTTCTCAATGGCTCCTCACCATCGTCTTGAGCAAACCAGTCACAAACAGGCTCACTGGAGCCACCTGAGCATCTTGAGCACCTGCAGCATCTTGGTGATCTTGCTGCACACACGTTTGCATCTTTAAAATCATCTTCGAAAGCTCACAAAGATGTCAGGAGGCTCCTGATGGCCAGAAAAATGGCCAACACCCCACAGGTGTGCGAGGAGGAGACTCCAGGGGTCAGATCCACCGGGCAGAGCAGCCAAGCACAGCCCCAGGACAGGGCCAGGAGCTCAGGAGAGCCCCAGCTGAGGCTTAAATACCCCCAGAGCTATGGATGGATGGATGGATGGATGGATGGATGGATGGATGGATGGATGGATGGATGGATGGATGGATGGATGGATGGATGGATGGATGGAGACAGACCGACCCTACAGCCCCTCAGCTGAGCTCCCCAGGAGTTTTTGCAGGACCAGCAGCCCCAGTTTGCCCCACACCATGTGAAACTCTCCTGGCAGAGCTTCTGCCTTGGTTTACCGGATCAAACTGGTCACTTTTGGGCACGGGCAGTGGTGTTGCTGCTGGGCCGTGGCCATGCCAGGGCCATGTGGGCCCAGCCAAGGCACTGCCAGCCCTGGTCTCCTGCGTGACCCAGTTAGAGCATCCAAGGAGCTCCTGTGCCTCTCCTGGCCGAGCAGCGCTGTTCCCTGGTGTAATTCCCCGGGTGACTCATCCCGGCCCCTTTATCAGCGCCGCACACAGAGCGCCCTTTGTGCTCCTCCAGCCCTGCCAGGGGCCAGTGCCAAGGACCAATTAATCACCAGCTCCTGCTGCCACGGGCCTGGAGATGGTGCCCTGGGAAGAGGGAGATCAAGGATTGGAGAAGGGCCACTGCCTGCCCCATGGGACAGAGCTGGGACTGGAGCCCAGGTCCTGATGCCAGCCCAGGAAGATGGTGGTGAGGCAAATACATCTCTGCCAGGGCCCAGCCACCACCCCCATCATATCACATCACATCACAGGAATGAGAGTTGGGTTGGAAGGGACCTTAAAGATCATCCAACACCCTGCCATGGGCAGGGACACCTTCCACTGTCCCAGGCTGCTCCAAGCCCCGTCCAACCTGGCCTTGGACACTGCCAGGGATCCAGGGGCACCCACAGCTTCTCTGGGCACCCTGTGCCAGGGCCTCCCCACCCTCCCAGGGAACAATTCCTTCCCAATATCCCATCCATCCCTGCCCTCTGGCAGTGGGAAGCCATTCCCTGTGTCCTGTCCCTCCATCCCTTGTCCCCAGTCCCTCTCCAGCTCTCCTGGAGCCCCTTTAGGCCCTGGAAGGGGCTCTGAGGTCTCCCTGGAGATCAGCAGTGGCTCTTGGCCAAGCGAGGTGCTTTTGACTCTGTCAGCCAGAGCAAGGCAGATATTTGTGGGCATGGCACAGGATTATCGAGTTTGGTGAGTGTGGATGATCCAAGGACAGCTCCAGCAGGTCCCTCAACTCCTCCTGCTTCCTGAGCCAACCGTGGGCCTCAGGAGATGAAACCCAAGTACCCAATTTCGAGTTTGCAGGAAGGGCAGCAAATCCTGTTGCCTGTGCAGTAATTCCCACGCTGATGGGTCTGAGTGGTGACCTGGGACATTCCCAGGGCTCAGCAGGGCTCGTGTGCACAGGAGCAGAAACTTTTTTGGGGTGGAGGAGTCACTTTGGGCAGCCTGAAAGTGCTGAGCAGTTGATGTGCGTGCGCTGGTGGCTGCAGAGGGCCAGCAGAGCTGGCACCCAGCTCCCCCAGCAGTGTCTGGGTGCTGACCCAGGCTGTGCCCGGGGGGAATGAGCTGCTCCTGCAGCTCCCTGCCAGCTCAGCCCCTGCCCCCGCCCTGATAAGGGCAGTGATACCTCCCCTCGGATCACCTGTCGGGGTGTCAGTGTCCCACTGCTGCTGGGCACAGCCGGGCAGGAATTCCAGGCCTGGATTAGTTAAATCTGTCCTTGGCACAGAGGAGCTGCGAAGCTGCAACACGAGCGAGGCTCTGCCTGTGCCCTCACAGGGAAAGCATCTGCCACATCCCTGGGGACACCAATCCTTCCTGAGGAGGAACAAAGGGCTCACCTGAGAGCTCCCCAGGTGTGTGAATAAATACAGTGCCCACCCCCGGGAGCTGTGCGGGGCGTGGGGAGCTGCTCTGTGCCCCAACAGCTGCCCCTAAAGGGAGCTGATGGGGCTGGGAAGACGGGATATCGACACCAGGCACCGTGTTCCCATTTCTGCCACGGCAGGACCCTAAGGGGTTAACAGCAAATGCCACCTCCTGTATTTTATCTCTCCTCCATTGAGGCAGCTCTGACACTGGCAGCAGAACAATGCAAAATTCTGATTAGCTCTGGTTTTCCAGCAAGAGGGGAGGCACAAGAGGGTGGGGAATTAATACTATTCTGCATAATTTTTAATCTAAATTCCATTTCTTTTCTTTTCTTTCTCCAGGAAGCAAACAATCTAGGGGGTTTTGTACTCAATTTCTTGCTTTCATAATCTAAATGAATTGTTTGCAAGTAGGAGCCAGCTGCAAAGCTGGCAATCTCGGATCAAATCTGCCTTTCTCCTAGTTCTTTCAATCATTAATTTGCTCCTCAGCTCTGATTAGCTAATCCTGGCTGCCTTGTGGCAGTTTCCAGGGAAAAACAGCGTGAGAGCTGCAGCTCCCATTGCCGGAGCTGGAGCTGAGGGCCGGGTGATGGGATCGATTCCTGGTGGCTCGTGGTGCTCCTGGTTGTCACTTCCCCAGAGACAAGTGGGGTATTCTCTAGGAGAAAAGGCTGGCAGGGTTATTTCTGGAATGCTGGCATTTTGGAAATACCAGAGGATGATGCTTTCCCCTGCTCTGCGCAGGGCGTGCGAGTTTGTTACGCTGAGATTAATTAGCTGGGCTTTAAAATAGGAACCCAAAGCACCACAGCAGATCCTTGCTCGGAGATATCGGGGTGCTGACCCATTTTTGGGATGTTGCTGCTGTGCCTGGGGGATGTAGAAGAGCTGCCAGCTCAATTTCCTAGATGGGAAACTGAGGCACAGGGCTTTGCCTGCTGGTGGATGGAGGCTCCCAGAGCTCAAGCCTCAGCAGGGATGTCTGGAAGGGGATGGGAAATGGGATGTGTTTTGTGCCAGACCCTGGTTTGTTACACAGTGAATTAATCTTTACTCAGAGGGTGGGGAGGCCCTGGCACAGGGTGCCCAGAGAAGCTGTGGCTGCCCCTGGATCCCTGGAAGCGTCCAAGGCCAGGTTGGACGGGGCTTGGAGCAGCCTGGGATAGTGGAAGGTGTCCCTGCCATGGCAGGGGATGGAATGGGATGAGCTTTAAGGTCCCTTCACACCCAAACCATTCATAATTCTCTGATTTTATGAATCAATTCTATGAATTAAAAGCCATGGGCTCAACTCCTGGCAGTGCTCCTGCCAAGCCCGGATGGGCTGGGGGTGTCCCACTGGGATGTCACCTCCCCAGGCTGACTGCTGCACTCACCAGAGCCCCCCTCACGATGTCCAGCTCCCTGTGATCCCAATCCCACAGGTCGGAGGGCCCAGGTGGGAGGGACAGGGCTCTGTGACCCTGGTGGCACCAGGCTGGCTCAGGGCTGCTGCTGGCCCCGTGTGCCCCTTCCTCGCGTGCGGCTCCACAGGGCTGCTCCCTCAGCTGCTGTCTTTATTCCATTCCTTTTCCAGATCAAATTCCCCGAGTGCTGGGGGTGGATCCTTTTAATTTTCATTTGTTTCAAAGCCGTACAGGGCTCACAAGCATGACAGCAATGCGCCTGGAGTGCAGGAAATGGCCTACTTAGCTGCAGGAGCAGAGCAGGCTCCTCCGGCACGCTGACTCCAAGGACCTCGTCCTCCCCAGGGACCAGGGCAGCTGCCTGCCTCCCTCTCCAGCTCCTTCCTGGAGATGTTTGCTCCTACCACAGAGCCCAAAGAGCCCAGGCAGGCAGAACAGTGCTGGGGAGCAGAGCGGGGGAGAACAGGGTTGGACAGGGCTCGGAGCAACCTGGGACAGTGGAAGGTGTCCCCACCCTGCAGGGGGTGGGACTGGAGGAGTTTTAAGGTTCCTTCCAACCCAAACCAGTCTGGGATTCTGGGATTCTGACACTGTAGTGCTGTGTGAGGTCAGGACAGGTCACTGGCTGTGTCCCCCCTCACACCCAGCTGGCTGTGACAACCTCTTCTGGCTGTTCCAAGGTAGTTTGGAGAAGGGCAGGGGCTGTGTTAGGACTGGTACCTGCTGAGGGAGCAGAGCTGGCAGGGCCACACCTCCGACAGCTTTGGGACTTACTGGGCACTTCCATCTCAGATCTCAGAGCTGTCACCTTCCCGCAGTTTGTGTGAGCTGGGAAGGAGGAGAGCTCATCCCAGGCTCTTCCGGAGGGAAAGGCCATGCAAAGAAGGGGTTAATGTGCCCAAAGCACCCAGAGCTGGGCTGGCCAGGGAGCTCTGCCCTCACCTCTGGGACACTCACAGGGACTGTCCCTGCCACCTCTGCCATGGCTGGAACTAGAAGCATGCACAGAATCATGGAATATCCTGAGTGGGAAGGGACCCACAAGGATCATGGATCCAACCCCTGGCCTGGCACAGACACCCCAACAACCCCACCCTGGGCATCCCTGGCAGCGATGTCCAAATGCTCCTGGAGCTCTGGGAGCCTCGGGGCCGTGCCCATTCCCTGGGGAGCCTGGGCAGTGCCCAGCACCCTCTGGGGGAAGAACCTTTCCCTGATCTCCAGCCTGACCCTGCCCTGGCACAGCTCCAGCTGTTCCCTGGGTGCTGTCCCTGGCACAGGGAGCAGAGATCAGAGCTGCCCCTCGGGAGGAGCTGCAGCACCACTGAGCTCTGCCCTCAGCTCCTTCTCCAGCTGAACAATCCAAGTGCCCTCAGCTGCTCCTCAGACCCTTCCCCATGCCCATGTCCCTCCTTTGGACACTCTCCAACAGCTTCAGATCCTTCTGATATCGTGGCACCCACGACTGCCCCAGAGCGGAGGTGAGGCTGCACCAGAGCAGAGTCTAAGTCTTTCCCTTAGCAGGGCAGGCAGGAACAGGAGGCTCCCTGGGCTGAGAAGAGCCTTTCCTAAAGGAAAAACCCCAGTGGGTCCCAGGAAGGCTGAGGACCTTTGTATTAACACCACGGTCCTTTCCTCAGGGCTCCTGGAAAGGATCACGGGATGAGCAGCGGCTGAAGGAGGAGGAAGAGGAGGCAGGGCCGTGTGCCCACGGGAGGGGCAGGATGTGGGCTGGCACAGTCCATGGCAGGGCTGCTGGAGCAGAGAAAGGTGAACATTGAGCTGTCCAGCTTCAGATGTGATTGAACAGCTCGGCCTGGTGCACTGAACCCCCCAGGGATCCTTGGACTATTTCCATTTCATTTGCTGTGGGTTTGTCTTTGGTTCAAAGAACACAGCAGCAGCAAGCCGAGTGTCTCCATGAAGTCCTTGAGGCCCGGGGGAGATGGAGTTCCCAGGCACCTGAGAGACACACAGCAGTGAGCACCTGCCCCTGAATCTGCTTCCCGAGGTTTTCCCAGCCAGAGGAATGCTCCAAGCCTTGCTCCATGGACACGAGCAGATTGTCTCTGGATGGACTCCACTGGGAAGCACGGCCACAGTTCAGAGGGGCTTGTTTTGGGGCGCTGAGCCTTCCTCCACCACTCTCATTCCTCTGACCCATGCTAATGCCACACTTCAGACTTTGTGCTTTAATTCCAAACAAACAGTGCTCTGAGAGCTGGCTGTGCCTGGCTGTCCATCTCCACAGCAGCATCCCAGGCTGCCCAGGGGCCTTGCCCATCTCTGCTAGCAATCCTGGGATTCAATTCGGTGCATGCTCTCTGATGTCAGCGAGTCAAAAAGGCAGCAGAGCAGCTCCTGGGCCTGGGGAGAAAACAAGGAAAGGGTTGGGGGAGAGCTGTGAGTTCTGCGCATGGCAAAGAAACTCCTTTCCAGAGGCAGGTTTCCTGTGCAGAGGCTGTTTCCAGGCTGGATGAATCCCAGCACGGAGGTGGTTGTGAGCATCCCAAAACAGGGACCTGCTCCTTGTGATGCTCAGGAGTTGTGTTTTCAAGGAACTGAAGAAAAGCAACACCGTGCAAGGTGCTAAGTGGGAAATCTCCTCCCTCCCTGGCTGCTCTGCCTGTCCTTCCCAAACCCAGCCCTGGAGCAGCCCTGGCCCGGCTGTTTCTGAGCTGGAGAGGCCAAAATGTGCCCATCCTTCCCAAACCCAGCCCCGGAGCAGCCCTGGCCCGGCTGTTTCTGAGCTGGACAGGCCAAAGTGTGCCCATCCTTCTCAAACCCAGCCCTGCAGCAGCCCTGGCCCGGCTCTTTCTGAGCTGGAGAGGCCAAAATGTGCCCATCCTTCCCGAACCCAGCCCTGGAGCAGCCCTGGCNTCCTTCCCAAACCCAGCCCTGGAGCAGCCCTGGCCCGGCTGTTTCTGAGCTGGAGAGGCCAAAGTGTGCCCATCCTTCCCAAACCCAGCCCCGGAGCAGCCCTGGCCCGGCTCTTTCTGAGCTGGAGAGGCCAAAGTGTGCCAAGGGCTGCAGGCCCAGGCTGCAATCCTGGCTGTGCTAATGAGCACCACGTCCCCAAAGCACTGGAGACGCTGTGCTGCTGCCCACCCCACACAGCCCTCGGGCCCTCCTGCCAGCCCTGCCTCTCCTCACAGCTTTTTTGTCTCTTTTTTGGGACTCCAGCCCTTCTGCCTGCTGCTGAGGGGCAGAGGATCGTGCCAAGAGGGGCTGGGAGGTGTTCTCCCTGCATTGCTCTGCTCCATCCCCAGGTTTCAGGTGTCTGCAGGGAGGGGGTGCAGCAGCAGCCGCTGTGGCTCCAGGCAGAGTGGAGGGATTGGTGCTGCCAGGGGAGGCTGGGCTGCTCCCGTGGGCTCTCACTGAGGGACAGAGACTGTGCCACCCTGCTGCTGATGGTGGCAGCTCAGTGATGTCACCGAGGGACAGCCACTTTGTCCTCACAGTCCCATCCCAGCCACAGCCACTGCTGCAGGTGAGGGGAAATGTCCAGCCCCAGGACATCCCAGTCCCCAGGCTGAGCACAGCACGCCCTGACCACTCTCTTATCCCTGCAGACATCCCAGTTTGGGATGGACCAGCTGCAGGGACATCTGGGACACCCCCCTGGAAGTTCACCAGCCCCTAACAGTGGCACCAACAAACCACAGCTCTGGCACTTCCAAAGGGGAGCTGAGCTGTGCTGTGTGCCCTGGCACAGCACCTGCGGGTCACTGGGGAGAGCAGGGAACCCCCACAGCCTGGATGTGCCTGCTCCCAGGGCAGGTGCTGCTCCCAGGGCAGGTGAACATGCCCCAGGAATGCAGCAGAACAGACAGACAGCAGCCCAGGCACAGATGTCAGCACTGCAACAGGCCACGTTTGGAAAGCTGATTTCTCATCCTATTGCCTAATCCCAAATCACACTGGGAGCAAGGATGATACTCCATTTCACTCCCATGGCTCGGCTCCACCAGGAAAGGCTGCAGCTCTGCTCAGACCGTGAGGATTTGAAACCCATGTTCATTTAACCCTGCTGAACTTTGCCTGCTACCGTGTTGTTGCTCATTAGCTTTGCCCTGCAAAGCCTGGCTGACATTTCATAAACTCATTAGCAGGAGATCAGAGGCTCCAACATCATTCCTGGGGCCATCCTTTGAGGAACAGATTCCCCGGTGCGTTTGCTCCTCAGATCTCACTCTGATTCCTGAACTTCCCCTGAACTTGGGAGAAAAAGGCCCACTGGAAAACCAACAGGAGCTGCTGCTGTGCTGTTTGTACCCCCAAGGAGACGTGCTGCTGTCCCAGGACTGCGTCCCTGCTCCAAACTCGGAGCTCCTGCGAGCAGCCCCTGCTTCCAGAGGGATCAGATTGCGCATCCCAGGCTGCCAGAAGCAGGGAGAAGGGCTGAGCGTATTTGCTTTTCCTCCTCTCTAGCACAAAAAGCCCTCTAAGCCTTTCCCTGATAGGCTCATTCCCCGGCGCCGGGAAGCAGAAGGGATTTTATGTCAGGCACAGAGATGTAATGTCCTTTTTCAAAGCAAATCAGGAGACAGCCTGGACTTGCTGCCCTGTCACATTCCTTGGCAACAGCCTGGCACCCTGGCAGCAGCCGGCGCTGGGCTGTGACAGCCCTGCAGCTCCGCAGAGCCGTGCAGGCAGCGCTGCCCAGGCACTGCAGCGCCGGGAATCCCACCGCGCCCTCGGCAAACGCCTGCAAACGGCAGCCGAGCGACTTTGGGGAAGTTGGGGTAGTTTAGTCCGTGCTAAAAGCAGGAATGCACACTTCAAAGAGGGCTCTGTGTCTTTTAAGGTTCAATCCTTAGAGCACTGGTGCTGAAGGCAGCAGCTCTGATGTGTTAGATGAGGTTACAAACGCATCTCGCTCTCCTGCTGGGCTTTTATTGGGAAGAAAAAGGGATCCAGAGGAGAGGTTTGTCCACTTGCTATCATTTCTCACTCTCCACAAGGCTTTTATCACAGAATCACAGAATGGTTTGGGCTGGAAGGGACCTCAAAGCTCATGTCACTCCACCCCCGTGCCATGGGCAGGGACACCTCCACCAGGACTTCACATCTCCTGTCCCAGCTCCTCCGGCTCTGCCTCCTCTCCCCAAACCTCTCATTTGTTCTCAACTAAGCTTTGATGATGGCAGCCAGAATTTTGAATGTATTTATGCAGTTTATTCCCATTAGCTGCCCACATGTCTGGAGCTCAGTGTTTCCATTCTTGGGATGCATTACTGAGGATATATTCAGCTAGACCATCCCTGGAATGGCTGATGGCTTCACTTCTCCTCCTCACTTCATTTGGGCTTCTGAAACGCAACTTGCAGAACACAGGACATGTGCCAGCTTGGCCATAGGGCTGAATGAACATTTCCTGTCACTGTTTTTGACAAATATCACAGATACTTGAAATTGTTTCCCAGGAGGGTGGGGAGGCCGTGGCACAGGGTGCCCACAGAAGCTGTGGCTGCCCCTGGATCCCTGGAAGTGTCCAAGGCCAGGTTGGATGTGGCTTGGAGCAGCCTGGGATAGTGGAAGGTGTCCCTGCCCATGGCAGGGGGTGGCACTGGATGGGCTGTAAGGCCCCTCCCAACCCCAGCCATTCCAGGATTCTGTGATATTTTTCTCAGTGTTGATTTTTCACAAAGAGTAACGGAATTTCCATGGAAAATACAGAACCTTTATCAATATCTCCAAATGTTTTGATTCAGAACTGTGTCACCACTGTAACGTGGGAGACAGTTTGACAGGATTTTGGTCCCACCTTCCCCATGTTCTGGGCTCTCAGCCTAAGCCAAGGCTTGGGGCTGTCACCACCTCTGACTCAGAAAAGTTATCATTTTCTTTGGAATTTCAACCAATATTAACGAGTTTCCTTCATCGCAGGAGCACAAAGGACACATATCCATACCATAAACTTCTCTACTTGCCTGATTCTCATTTTGGGGATAAAGGAGATGCTCTGCAGTGTCCAGGACCGACTGGTTCTGCCAGCAGGCACTGGGGGCAAAGAGAAAGGGAAGCAGCGTTAGTTTGCCATGTCAGCTGTGAGGGAGGGAGATGACCCAGCTCTGGGGAGGGCTGAGCTCTGTGCCAGCAGCTCCAGCCACGGGCAGCTGTTACTGCTCCTCTTTACACAGCTAAATCCTGGGTTTTACAAAGCTTTGTGTAAATGGCTTTGCACTATTTAAATATAAACCTTCAAACAAACAGCCACGTCCAGTTGCGTAATGGTGGCTCTGGGGCAGTGGGAAACGCACATAAATGCTCCGGGCAAGGGGTTTTTGCTCCGTGAAGATAATCTGGGTGTTTTTCCCAATCCCAGGATTTACTGAACTGCCTGGAGCAGCAGGCACTGCCTCACCAGCCCTGCTTTTGCTCCGACCTCCTCAAGCCACACATGACCTGCCCACGAAATGTATTCCAGAGAAATCAAAAGGCAAGACACCAATTCCAAAAGTGCCTTTTAAACTGACTCCGAGCACACTCGCAGCCTCAGGCTCGAAAACTCTCCCGAGGCTTTGGGAACCACTCCTTGCTCCCTGCCCCCATACCCAGGTATTGTGCGTGGCAACAGTTTTCCCTTCGCTGGCTTTCAACAGCTCCGAGATTTTACACCCTATGTGTTCATTTTTTTTCCGGTTTTAATTTTTTATTTCTACACCTCCTTCCCCTCCAAAGCTCCCCGGGATGAGCTTCCTATAGGGATAACATCGCTCCCTGCTAGCAGCAATTAACACTTGGTAAGAATGTTTCATCAGAGAGAAAAACATCCAGCTAAGTTCCTCAGCACTTGGCTTCTGCTCTGATTGCAGTGCCTCGTTTAAAGGCACGAACCCACAAAACCTGGCCTAAACTCTGATTTTCCCCTGCTGCAGGCTCGGTTTTGGGGGTGCTTTAGCCAAACCCTGCCTACTGAGCTGAGTTAACCAGGTGAGCTGCTAAGTCTGTGCACAACACAGCCCCTGCCAATCTCAAAGTGCTTTTTAAATGCTCAAACCATAGAGGAGTAATCACTGTGGAATCAGCATCACCTCTTAAGGCAGCTAAATCTGTTTTGTCATGCATAAAAAGCAGAGCATGCCTTCCTTCCAGGAGTTGCTTTGAATCTAGTGCTGTAAATTCTTGCCTCTGCCACCCTGCAGCCAGGAAATGTGGCTGTGAAAACAAGTTGTGACAGGGAAAATTCAGATGCTTTATCCCGAGCGATCCAGGCAGCCGGATGCTGACAGGACAAGAAGGGTAAGTCCCACATCGTTTTCCCTTGGCTGTGGATAGGATGGTGTCATCTCCCTCTCGGGGGTCCCCACTGCTCCCCACCTCTCCCAAACACTTCCCTCTGCCCCACGAGCTCCCCTTGGCACGCTCCCAGACTCTCCCAGATTCCTGCTTTGGCTCTGCTTTTGGCAGGAGACCAAACTCCCAGGCTGCTTTTGTGCCCACACCTGCATTGTTCGTGTCCCTTTTTCTGCATTTTGGTGCAGAAATGATGCCCTGGATGTGCAGAGAGCAGCCAAAGTGGGCCCTGCTGCTCCACAACCACCACAGCAACGAGGGTTTGGGGCTGTCTCCAAATCCCCCAGGATCTGAGTTGGTTCTCTCCTTGCCAGAGCTGGCTTAGGAGAGCTTTAACAGGCTCAGGACTAGGAGCGGTTTCACTGGCAGAGCCCACACGGCTCCTCTCAACACCTGATTCCTCCTTATCCCGGCCCATCTGTGACATCACATCCATAGGGATGGGAACGTCCCTCCCCGTGGCACAGAGCCGGAGGAATGTGGCTCAGCTGTGACTCAAGTGCCAGGGCTGCGAAATAATCCCTTCCCCACCGTGAGGCTTCAGCGGTGCAGCTGAAACGCGGGGAACTGGGCAGGTATTGGAATCCTGGCAGAGAGAGGGAGATAAATATCCAGTGATTTATCCGGGACAGAAAGGGCTGATGGAGCTGTAGGAGTAATTAACCTCTGGTGTTATTTAAATTGAAGATGTCTTGGCATGAAGTGTCCTTGGGAGGCACCAGTGAAGTCAAGGCTGATTTTAAACAGTTCGACGGCTTGGGAGACAATCAGGGTGTGAGCTCCTGATCTCCCTGAGGATCAGAGCCCTCCCTCCTCCCACCCTCGGGCACTCCTTGCTGCCCCTCCCTGCCACAGGCATTTTCCATCGCGGAGGCAAAAATTGGGTTGTTTTTTGTAGATCTGGTTTGAAACGGCTCTGGGATCGCTGGTTCTGGCACTGGGGGGAGAGGCAGAGTGGATCCTGCTGTTTGGGGCTGGATCCTGCTCTTTGGGGTAGATCATGCTGTTTGAGGCTGGATCCTGCTGTTTAGGGGTAGATCCATTTGTTTGGGGGACATCCATTTGTTTGGGGCTGGATCCTGCTGTTTGGGGGTAGATCCTGCAGTTGGGGGCAGATCCTGCAGTTTGGGTGTAGATCCTGCCCTTTGGAAGTGCCTCCTGACCCCCATAAGTTATGCACGTGCATTTTGGAGTTCAGCACAGGAGTTCCTCCTTTGCACAGAGCAGGATGAGGGGTGAAGGAAGAGGTTGGCACCTATTCCTGCCCACTCCCTGCTCAGCCCCTCGGCTCTCTGAAAGCCGGGAGGAGCCACGGGAAGTGTCTCTGGAGGAGCTGCTTGGGACTGGCCACTGGACACACATCGAGCCTAAAGGAGAAGTAGTGCTGGGCTCATCCTGTTAAGCAGCACCCACGACTGTGATGCTGGGAAATAAGGAGGTGGGGGGATCTTGAGTGACTCTCCCAGAATTACCTCCAGGGTTCCCAAAACTCACTTTTTTTTCCATTGTAAACCAGAGAAAGGGTGGGAGAAATCTCACTACCGAGGGCTTGGGTAACCTGCTGTTTTTCTCCACTTGCAGAGTGGAAGGTTTGGGATGTGGCTCCCAAGGGTGTGATTTTATATGGATGGAAGTGAAGTCAAAACGCTGTCAGGAACATTTTTGAAAAGTTACCAATGAAATCTGTTCCAAGCGTTCCTCCCAGGTGTGGCCCTGGGAACATTTCTGCAAGGGATGAGAACTCTGAGGGGCAGCAATGTGGATGTTCAGCTTTGATCCCTGAATCCCTGATTCCTGCCCCACTGCCAGCACTTGCTGGAAGCCCTCCAGAGGGTGCAGCCAAAGTCAGGACGGTGTTTTTGGCGTGGCTGCTGGGCTGCTCCACACGGAATGTGGCACAAAAGTGACTCCTGGTTCCTGTGCCAGAGGAGCCATGTGTGAGAGCTGCACACGCCAGTGCCAAATACCAGCCCCGTGCAGGGAACCCTTCCCTCTGGGGAGCACAGGGTTAATTGCCCTGCTAATCACTCCGTTTCACTAATCAGTCCCTGCAGAGGGGTTCTGTTTGTTTTTCCAGGCTTATACATCCTCTACCCAGCGTTTCTGGTGATTTATTTAAGAGGCTAATTTTTGATTTTGCTCTCTGGTGTTTATTTTAAGGTTTGGTTTTTTGGTTGGTTTTGGTTTTTTTTTTTTTTTCCCAGCACATAAAATCTGCTAAGATATTTCTCCTAGGAATTTTATTGATTCAGCAGGTCTATTCCCAAAGTGAGTCCTTATTTCAGAGAATTCCCTGTATTCATGGAACCATCCTGCTGAGCCTTATGGACACTGCAGGTCCTTAACAAAGAACACAACTCGGGTTTTAAAGGTCCTCAGTAGAGGACACATGACTTGGAAAGTGGGGGACACTCTCAGGTATTGGGCCCCTCATGACAAGAGACATTGAGGGGCTGGAGCGTGTCCAGGGAAGGGAATGGAGCTGAGGAAGGGGCTGGAGCCCCAGGAGAGGCTGAGGGAGCAGGGAAAGGGGCTCAGCCTGGAGCAAAGGAGGCTCAGGGGGGACCTTGTGGCTCTGCACAACTCCCTGACAGGAGGGGGCAGCCGGGGGGGTCGGGCTCTGCTCCCAGGGAACAGGGACAGGACAAGGGGAAAAGGCCTCAAGTTGTGCCAGGGGAGGTTTAGGTTGGATATTGGGAAAATTCCTTCATGGGAAGGGTGGTCAGGCCCTGGCACAGCTGCCCAGGGCAGTGCTGGGGTCACCATCCCTGGAAGTGTTAAGAAAATGTGTGGATGTGGCACTTGAGGGCCTGGTTTAATGGTGACCGTGCTGGTGGTACTGCGTTGGTGGCTGGACTTGATCTTTCCCAACCTGAACAATTCCATGACCCAGTGACTGACCCACGAACGAGGGAACTGTGCAGAACAGGCTGCCCTGGAGTGGAGCTGCCTTTATCAGAGGTACAGAAAGGAGAGGTGCCCCCTTACCTGTCCAGCAGGGAGCCCAGGGAGGTGACAGCGCTGTCCCACTGTGCTGCCAGCACCAGGCACAACCCATCCTTCAGCAGGGAACACTGCAAGAGAGGGAGGAACAGAGCTTTGGTGCTGCTCTGCACTTGAACAAGTCTCCAGGTCTGGCTGATGGGTGAAGGAACAGGAGCCACAGAGCAGCAGATCCTTCCAGACAGAGCCAGTGCCATGTCTGAGCTGTTTGTGGTCCCTACAGCCCACCAGGATTCCTGCTGCCCTCTCTGAGGGAAAACCAGCAGATTATCTGAGTGTGTTACTCAGTCCCTGCCTCTGCTGGAAGCAGGAACACCAAGACAGGTAAATATTGAGATATTGTAGCAGAAACACTCATTACTTGCAGCGGCCCATCTCCCTTCTAGCGAGGGAAAGCAGAGGCTGTAACATTCACCTTTGGCTCAGCAGTGCCACATCCTTCTGGAAACACGCCAGCTCTGCCCAGGGCCATTTATCTCTGACAGGAGGAAGGAGGGATGGCTCTGCTCCCCTAACACTGATTTGTCCTTTCCTAGAGAGCTGTGCACATTCCATGTGCAGAGGGATGGATCCTCGGGGGACTCGGGGGACAGGCAAGCAGTGCTCACACTAATTGGCTGCTCGATGTAATTGCTGTTCCATACAGATGTACTTCAAAGGGATGCTGTCAGTTTTGAAAAGATCTTACCTGCTCCTATTACAGATAACACCCAAGACTTAGAACTGAGAGCTGGAAGCCCAAATGTTTGTGTTTTGTGAAGGGCCTGCTGTGGTCTGACAGCCCTCGGGTGATTGTTGGTTTGCTACTGCCACTGTAATTACTCTCCCCCCTTGTTTACTCTCTGCTGCTGACAGCACTTTCCTGCACATTCCACCTTCCAGCTTTGTCCAGGCAAGGTTCCTGACTGGGTGGGCTTCTCCTGCACCAAGAGGAAAACAGGCTGGGCCTGGTATTCTGTTGCTGTGGAGCAATGTCAGCTCAGGCCAGCAGCACATCCTGTGCCCAAACCCCAGGATGGGTGGGAAGGGACCTCAAAGCCCATCTTGTTCTACCTCCTGCCATGGGCAGGGACACCTTCCACTCTCCCAGGCTGCTCCAAGCCCTGTCCAACCTGGCCTTGGGCACTGCCAGGGATCCAGGGGCAGCCACAGCTTCTCTGGGCACCCTGTGCCAGGGCCTCCCCACCCTCACAGGGAACAATTCCTTCCCAATATCCCATCCAGCCCTGCCCTCTGGCAGTGGGAAGCCATTCCCCCTTGTCCTGTCTCTCTAGGCCCTTGTAAATAGTCTCTCTCCATCTTTCTTGTAGCTCCTTCAGACACTGGAAGGCCACAATTAGGTCACCCCAAAGCCTTTTCTTCTCCAGGCTGAACAATCCCAATTCTCCCAGCCTTTCCCCACAGCAGAGCTGCTCCATCCCTCTGATCACCCTGGTGCCTCCTCTGGACTCGCTCCAGCAGCTCCAGGTCCTTCCTGTGCTGGGAACCCCAGAGCTGGAGGCAACACTCCAGGTGGGAAATTTGTGCCTCAGGCTCCAGGGCACAGTGAAGAAGTGAAAGGGTTGTTTAGTGTTGTAGAGGAGGATGAATGGGGTGTGATTATAGCCAGGGAAATAGAAACTGTATTTATATGGAGAAACAAGACAGGAGACAGCAGCAGAACACACAGAACAGGGCACTGATGGCTGACTGGAATGGAACATGCAACACATGAAGGGTGGATGGGCCATTCCCATGAGGGTTATGTTCACACAGGATGGTGTCGAGGGCTCCCAGGGATGCAGGAACACCAGGACGTGTCCCCAGTGCCCACATTACTCACCAGAGGTGCAATGGTGCCACCAAAGCACGTTTGCTCGGGGCAGCACCTCAGAGCAAGGCAACAAAAGGCTCTTCTTTTGTGCCAAGGAAGCCAAGCCCAGCTCCAGCTGTTCCATACCTTTGCTGCAACACTGCCCTTGGCCCTGCTGAGCATCTGGGAGATGCAGAGAGCCTGGGGCGAGTCCAGCACGGCCAGGCGAGCTCCGGTCACCACAAAGCTGCTGCCCACGAGCTCCTCCAGCAGCGCCACGTACGGGGGGGGCTCCGAACCCCGCAGGATTATCCCGGGCAGCACCAGGCAGGTGGTTTGGCAGAGCTCCTCCAGGAATGGCTGACCTGATGGGAAAAGAGCAAAACACTTATTTGGTCTCTGCTCCCAGCAACTCTGAGCCCTCTCGGTGCCTCTGCCCCGGCACAGACGTGTCCCTGGCAGTCAGAGGCACCGCGGCCTCGGGATGTGCTCTGGGATGTGCTCCGGGATTTGTGCTCCGGGATTTGTGCTCTGGGATGTGCTCCGGGATGTGCTCCGGGATGGGCTCTGGGATGGGCTCCAGGATGGGC
>VWZT01010370.1:65085-79926 GCA_013397055.1 Pachycephala philippinensis | reverse complement strand
TGCTCTGGGAGGTGCTCCGGGGTGTGCGCTCTGGGATGTGCTCCGGGGTGTGTGCTCTGGGATGTGCTCTGGGATGTGCTCCGGGGTGTGTGCTCTGGGATGTGCTCCGGGATGCTCATCCTGAGCTGCTGCATGCCTTTGTGTCCCTGTCTGGGAATCACAAGACAGCAGGAGTGACCCCATTTCAGGAGTCAGACAAGGACAGCTGCTGGTTTGCTACAGGAGATACTATTCCATTTTCATTTTTCCCAAGCAGAGGAAGCTGCTAATCCAGCTGCTTTTATAATCCCAAATGTAATTCTGCTCAGCATACGTGAGGCTTAATGTATTTCATATTTTCCTCATGATAAATCTGTCTGTCCATTAGGCAGCAGCTTTTGTGATAATTATTTGCTGGAAGGAGGTTTCCTTGTGTGCAAGAGCTTCCTCTAGTGTCCAAGATGAGCCCAGAACGTGAGTGATGTGTCTGCTTTGCTGGAGGCACTTACGAGATCGTGCCTGACAGTTCAGAGATCACGTGGACTTGCTTTTCCAGGGCAGTAACTCTTTGAAATACATTTTCTGAGACACAAACACATCAGGGCTGTACACTGCTTTCCTTTTTACTCTGCTTAGGCATCTTCAAAGCTAAGATATTCTCATGCAGCAGGAAATTAGGGGCATGTATTTTGAGATTAGCTCCCGACACTGAGCTGTGCAAAGCCTGCAGAATACCTGTGCTCTCTCCACAACAAGCTGGTTTATTATTTTATTTTGTTTTATGTAATATCTTCTACAAATCAAGGGATTCAGTCACAGCAAACCTGTGCTACAGGCCTGGTGCTTTCCTGTTGTGCACTAAGATGATGGGGAAAACACCCTTCCCAAATACCTCGGGACAAAACCTCCTTCAGAGACCCCTTGCACAAAAGTGCCTTGGTGTTCACCCCAAGGGCAGAGGACTTGATTTACCACCCCCTCCTTGCACTTCTGCACCCGCTGGGGTGTGACCAGTGCCCCCCACAAGTCCTGGGTCAGGCAGGGCTGGGCTGTGATTTTGTCACACTTATCCTGCTCCTCTCCCATCCACAACAATCCTGTGGTTCCCCTGCTGGGATTAACGAGTGCAGGGATCAGGGGTAGCACAGGAGCACTTCTGAGCTGCCCCCATCAGTCACATCACAGCTGAAGCTACAGGAGTGAGAATAACCTGGTTCTAAACAATTCTATTCCCCAGGGAACACCACAGGGATGCTTCACCTGGTCCCTGCTTGTTTGTAAAGGCTTGGGATCAATCCACAACATATCCCACGGTGTGAGCATCCCCCTGGGTCAGTGCCATTCCCTGCCCTGCACCACAGCTGTGTTTACACATGTCCATCAAGTCAAATCAGCAGGAAAGGCCCTGAGAAGCTGCTGCATCCCAGGAAGTGTCAGCCTGGCTGAGGCTTCAGCTCCCAATCAAAGTCAGCCTGGCCATAGCTGGGAGTCATTTGGAGCTGGCAGCTGCTCAGCAGCAGTGGGAGCTGAATGAGCTCTCAGCCCAGCTCAGGAGAGGCCTCTGGCCAGGCTGCCAGCAGCACTCCCTGCACCAATTGATATTTATCTACTCAGAGCACAGAGCAGCTCAGCACTGCCCAGCCCTGCCTCGCCAGGGGAGCCTCTGAATGGACACGAACCACCGAGGTTGTGCCGAGACACCTGGGAAGGGTTCAGGGAGGAACCTGTGCTGCTCTGACACCAGCTGTGTTGTCACTGCTTGTTCTGCTGCTGCTGTTAAGGTCAGCCCTTGTGGACAGCTCTGTCTGCAACCCCCTGAAGCACTGGCAGGTGAACAGTTAAAGGTTGGACTCCCCTGGAGCTGTTCTCTGCAGCTCAGAGCTGTCTCTCCCTTCTGAAAGGACATCAATACCCAATCTTGCTGCCACCAGATGGTTTGTCTTGCAGTCCAATTAATCAATAGCACTCCCAATCTCTCACAGGAGCTACATTTCCTTACCAGGACTGCCTGGCTGCTCGGAGCCCAGGGCACTGGGATGTCTTCCCGGGTCACGGATTAGGATCTTGCGCTGCTTCCTGATCCCCAGGCTGAGGACGGGGTCGCGTTTCAGGTTATAGATCTGCAGGAGGGAAGGCAGGGAGGGAGGGAGAAGCAAGTCATGTGAGCACATTACCTAATGAGGAGGGATAACACTCCTCAAGTATTGATTCAGGCAAGCTGTGAAGCTTTTGTTGCTGTCTTGTACTTCTGTAATTGCCAGCCTAGAAAACACCTGCTTGTCTGGAGATACAAGAACATTTTGCATGCATTCTTCTTTTTAATTGAGGCTTAATTCAGTGCAGCATCTCGTCATCCTTTTCAAGGTCCCATATCCAGACATCATTCTAAGGTCTCTACTGCCAGCTTTTCAAGGCCAGGAGCTCAAAGAAAACCCGTGAGGGTCTGACAGCTTTCCCCAGTGCCACTCTGGGGTGTAGCAGCTCCCTTCTGGCCCTGAATGAACTGGCACAGTCACAATGCCCTGCACTGAGCTGCACATCCACATTAGTGGAGCCCATCACAGAAGTGGCCATTCCCAGAGCTGGTCTCCTGGGACCATCTCAGCTGGATCACCTCTGGGCCACAGCAAAGCTCAAACCTTTCCATCCCTTGGTTGAGCACATCCCAATCATTTTCCCATCATCAGCCATCCCACCTCGTCTCCATCCCTGAATGATACAAAGCTGGTAAAAAACCAGCTCCTGGGTCAAGCGTGCCTCAGCAGTCAGGGTGAGGCTGCTTTCCCTGTTCCAAAGCAATGCTGATCACTTGGGAGCACGAGCCCTGAGCCCTCCCAGATTTACAGCAGAGGCTGCTGAACAAACAGCTCTGCAGCAGCTCCTCCCCAGCGAGGCTGCCGAGGTCACACAGAGGGAGCAGAGTGTGGGAGGAACATCCCCAGCACGAGGAAAACTCGGCAGCTGGGGAAGCACATCCAAAGCAGCATTATCTGAAGGATAATAGGAGAGGAGTCATGGGACAGCAGGGCCAAAGGCACTGCTCTGACACAGCAGGATAAAGCTCAGCAAAGGGCAGATTCCTACCTCTTCCTCCTGCACTGGCTGACACTGGGCACAGCACAGCCCTTCTGGGAAAAACAGCTTCACATCCCGCACAGCCATTGGGTAGGATCTGGAGCCTGAGAGAGAAATACAATGAGAAGATTCTCTCAGGCCATGAATTAAACATTCTCTAGACTCACACTCATCTTTTGGAGAGATTGATGATGTGCAACTCACTGCAGTAATTGCTTTAAAGGCCAGCTGTTCTGTACAGTAATAGCAAACATTTTAAACCATTATATTTAGAGTAGTTCCATTGCCTCCTTGGTATTTTGATTCTGTCCTACTATCACTCAGCAGCTTCCTCGTGTAAACAAGGCTCCTTCTATTTCCTAACAGTGGAGCTGAGGGAATCATGTTAAGGAGACTGTGAAACGTTTCAATTCCAGCCTTAAATCCTGTTGTTCCCTTGCTTCTGGATCACACCAGGCTGCTCTTAGTGAAGGGAAGAGCTACTGGTTAGTGAAACAAATGTGCTTAGTAACAATAATGCAGGTCCCAAATACGCTGGGAACTCTGACTGACCATGGAAATCAGACTTAGCACAAGGCATTGCTGATGGAAATACATTTTTCTGTTCACCTCTGGTCAAGAAAGGTAAATTGAGACTGGAACAGTCAGAGAAATGACACGGGGATGACTGGAGGAACGGAGAATCATCTGAAGAGTTAAACCAGACCTTGGCTTGTTTGACCCAACACGACCCAAAGCTGAGAAACAAATCTGATTTCTGAGAAACACTTCAGGGCAGGAAAGGTCAGAGGTGTAAAAAGAGCTACTTAAAATAAAGTCCAGATAATGGCACAGGAACAAATGGGCACAAACCGTATGTGGCTATATTTAAGTGTGAAAATGTAAGAAGATTTTTAGCTCTGAAAGCTCTGTGACATCCATCCCGTTGGGGTGGGTGCTCATGGAAGGGAAAATGTGATGGGGTTGTCTGTGAGGGAATGAACTGAACTCAGTGACTTGAGATGTCCCTCCAGGCTTAGCAGCTGAATATTTCCCTATAAAATAACAGTGTTAGAAAGCATTACTCAGAAAGTTTGGAGATTTGTGGATGGAAAATATTAGAGAGGGAAAAGCTCTTTCTGTTGGAGTTTAGATAGATTGTCAATGTGCTGGCTACAGTTTCATGCTCCTGGGATCCAAATATCCTCTGAAATATTACCACTTTTGGGGCTGCCCATTCAAAGAATCCCACCTGAGAGAACTCAGCCCTGTTTGAGCTCCATAATTCCAGGTATTGTATAGCCAGAGCCCTTCAGGCAGCAGTCTACTACCCTGAGGTTGTGTAAGGCACCAGTGTGTGAGCTGGGCTGGATCCTTTCCACACCTCCACAGCAAACCCTCTGTGCTTCCATCACCTGCGGCATCACAGAGAACACAAATGCTCCCAAAACGAGTGTTTTGCTCTCACTATGCTCAAGGTACAAGGCAGTGGAGGGTGCATATGTAAGAGCTCTTTGGATGGAAGAAAAAACACAATACGACTTCCCAAGCCTCAGAAGAGATGGGAGGGTGCAGGTTCACCTCTGCAGCTGAGCCCCAAGGCATTAAAGCTGCATTTCTTGGTTCACCAGTCTCCCTGGAACCCCATCTTCATCTACATTGCATTTCCCCTGTCACTTAGGGAGGAAAAGTGAGAGTTTGCTCTGCTTCAGGCATTCACTGAAGTTCTTCCTCAGCTGGAGCAAAACTAGGAAAGCTCAGAATTCCCTCCTAGGAAAGGAATATGGTCTTGCACAGTCCCCCAGTTACTCATTGAAGGTTCTTCCAGCTTAACTTGTAGGTGAATGTTTCACCTGTGTTGAGGACAAGCTCTGGGAGGTGCAGGGGGTTAGGAGCAGTGCTTTCCTCGTGGACAGACAGCTCCAGGGCAGAGCAGCTGGGTCAGATCCATCAGAGTTAGCTCCAGCTGCATCCCTTGTCCTTTGTGGGCCAGCCCTACAGCTGGGTCCTGCACAGTGCACAGGGGCTGGGCTAGAGGGCAGGGCCAGCTCTGGGCTCAGCCCACATCTCAAGAGCAACTTCAGATCCCAGCCTAGGGGTCTGGAAGGAGTCAGAACATCCAAGGATGTCTCTCACACAGTGAGCTCCCTGTAACTCCCAACAAAAATGGGATGAGACCCAGCTTCCCATGCTCATTTTCACTGAGTTAGGCTGGGGATGCTCCAGCTGTAGCAAACGTCTGAAATTTGGGTATCTATTACCCATTCTTAGCCATGACTGAGGAGTTTCAGAGCAATCTGGGTACACAATCCATTCATCTCAAGAGCAAGAGATGCAGGGGCTGAGAATGGAAAAGGATTGGCTGAAGAGCCCTGACCACTTCTTTTTTGGGTGGGTAGGTAGGTCCTGCTCTCCAGTCACTCCCACAAATCCTGTGGGATCGTGGTGAGAGATCCCTCCTGGCTGAGTCCTACTCCTCAGGGTTAAAGAAGGTTCTGCAGTGAGGGGTTGGTTTCCCCAAGCTGTGGCTCCTTCATTCCCTGCCAGTTCTCAGCAGCCCACTGGATAGGGATGAAAAGAGGGAGTGATCTCACAGCCCAGGATACGACAGGAAGAGCCAAATAATCCAATGGATCTTGTCAGGAAAGAGGGAGTGATCTCACAGCCCAGGATACGACAGGAAGAGCCAAATAATCCAATGGATCTTGTCAGGGAAGTTCTTCTGGGACTTGAGGGCACACAGTGCCTGCCAGCCACCTCATCTGAGCTTACAGAAATCATTGCTTTATTATTTTTATATTCCTTTAACTATTAGAGCAAAATCAGTGCAACACTGAGGAGAAGCACAGGTCAGGGAGCTGACCATCCTTAATTTTGGAATGACATTCTTCCCTTCTCGTGGCAATAATGCTGGGCTCTCCACAGGCTGCTCTCTCCAGGGATACTTCCCATTTCCCCATCCTTCACCCCCCCACACACACTCCAGTGCCCCCCTGCTGGCAGAGGAGCTGGGATGGTTCAGCATTCCAAGGATGCTGATTGCCCCGTGCCTGTGCCCACGTGCCAGCTGGAAAGAGCCTTCCCAGATGGGAAACAGCTGAGTTTCCCTGCTTGCCTCAGCCAGAGCAGGTTTGGATCACCTCTCTCCAGCCAGCCATCAGCATTTTGGGATGTTACAGGAACTCAGGGTCTTTGTGAAATCTTGGAGTTGGCCAATGGGTAATGGACACATCAGGAAGGGACACACAGGCAGGGAAGACAGATGGGTTCTTGGGGATAATTACAGAATAACCAAGCTCAAAGTACAAAATGACCAAGCAGGGAAGAGATCAAAGGAAATCTGTTCTGATAAAGACAGATCTAGGGCTGCTCTGGGAAGAACCCTTTTGGAATATATCTTCTGGGGGAATATTTCATTGCATGAGACACACCAAGAACACAGGGAAAGCTTTTTAGGGGATAATGGCCTCCACTGTTCCAAGGCTGGGTGTGTAGTGACAATGCAGGAGGGAACAATACATAACATATTGTCCATTTGTATATCTGAGCCTTCGGACTTTTACAAAAACCTACCATAAAATCCATTCTGGACTGTGCTGGTGCCATACTGAGCCCTCCAGAGGCACGGATCCAGTGCTTGGGCCAGCTGAGGATCCTCTGGCCCCAGGAGATCCATCAGCTTCTTCACAGCGTTGGGCCTCTGCAGGCACAGCACGAGGGCAGTCCCCGAGGTCAGGTAGGTACAGTGAGCTTCCACAGCAGCTGGGTCCTGAGAGGAAACCAGAGATGGAACAGGTTATAAGGAACTGGGGAGCACTGGGAACACCCCAGCTTTCCTTTGGCTGGGGGGATGCTTCGTGAGTAAGCAAATCTGCTGTTGCTCCTTGTTTTCTCTCCCCTTTAGTACCCTGCTAGAGTGCTAAAGATTCCAAAATACAGAGCTCAGACACCAAGTTCCTGTGGCATCCAGCAGGTCACAGGAGGGCTGCTCCTTCAGGGGGACATCAGAATCAGCAGGAAGCACGGACACCAGCAAGAATGATGTCTTAGGTTTTAACTTTTATATTTTTCAAATCCTGCATTCCCAGTGTGTAACTCTGCAGTGTCCTGCAGCCTGGGAGCTGCTGCTCTCTCATGCTGAGACAGACAGAACAAAGCCTCTCCAGGCTGCTCTCCAAGGACACCCAGCCTGGCCTAGGCCCAAAATGTGTAACCCAGCATCTTGAGAAGGGGGGCAAGCTGAGGGCAAATTCCATCATTAGCTAAAGTTTAATTGGTGAAATTGGGTTGAGATGCAAATGGCCCAAAGCTATAAAAGTGTGAAGAACTCGTGACTCGGGGTCCATCTTGGGTGCAGCCTTTGGCCTGCCCAGGGTGTGCCTCTGAAGGCCTTTCAAATAAATATCCACCTTTATTCCCTTACTCCTGTCCAGTCTCTGTTTCTAGGTTGGCCTCTTTAGGCATCTAGAAAACCAGGGTCATAAATACTCTGGCATGAGGAACCACATTTAATTCTTCAGCTGATATAAAATGATGGATCACAAATACCAGAGCTTTGCTTTTTGAATTCACAAAAGGCAGGACCACCCCCCACACACACCCTGCTTCTCCTGAAGAGTGAATTCCAGACACTAATTAGGATCAGGACTACAGAACTTAAAAGTAGTAGGGTCAGAACAGGAGCTGCAAGAAATCACTTTGTTCTCCTGGCCTTGTCTGATGCCCTTTGCTCCAAGGCAAATTTCTCCACCTTTGCTTCTTTTCCGAGTGTGGTCAGTTCAGCTTGTGCCCACTCCTGAGCAGAGCTGTGGAGGTCACAACACCCTGGGATCCTACACCGAGGAAGGATGAGAGGAAATGACCAGCAGCAGCCACGGCAGTGGTGAGGAGAGGCTGCTCTGAGGGCTGGGGACAGACAGAGGGACAGGGACCCCGGGAAAGGCAGAGCACTCCCAGCCTTGCTGGCTGCTCTAATGAAGGCAAACCTCGGGAAGCCAGGCTTGCTGCAGATGTCTGGGCTGAGCACAAGGTCAGGGTGCCCACAGCAGCTGCAGCTCTGCCTCCTCCTGCTTCTCCATCTGAATAACATGGCAGGGGCATCCAAGTTCTGCCTCTTCCTGCCCTTCCAGCTGAATAACGTGGCAGGAACATCCCGTTCTGCCTCCTCCTGCCCCTCATCTGAACAAGGTGTCAGGAACATCCAGCTGTGCCTCCCTGCACCCCACAGCGCAGCAGCCAGGCCTGGATGTTCTCTCCAGCTTAGAAAACAAGGGCATTTCCAGCTCCCTGCCAGAATCAACCCATGGCTATTTACTTTTTTTCCCAGTTTTTTGAGGAAATAAAAACAAGAGGGGGAAAAAACACCATTTGATTCAGCTGAATCACGTCATTCACAGAGGTTTTAATTCCTCTATTTTTTAATCTTCTAAAAGCAGCAGAGGATAGCAATTCTCTAGATAAAACATTTCCAAAAGCAAATCCTATCATTTCATTTAAAAATATGGAGATAAAACACTTCAAGGCCTCTCTGCTTTTCTATCCCGTGAAACCATTCAGTGCCTTTGACCCAAATCTTCTCGCACTCGCCTGCCTCCTAAATTGCATCTCTAAGAAGTAGGTTATGAATTGACAACCACGGGCTCAAGCCTGATATTCCCCCCCCTATTTGCAAAGGCAGAATATTCCATGAGAAAGCCCCCCTGTGCTTAAATTGGTGAGGGATTTAAGGGGTGGATGTGGTGCCTGTCAGTCCTCCTGCCCCGTGGGCACGGGGTCACAGCATGTGACTCAGGGGCTCTCTGGTGACAAGAGCTCTGCTTGGATGAGGATGAAGAATTCCAGCTTGTCACAGTGTACTGAGAAATTGTGACATTCATTCAGTTCTGTATAATACAAAGTAATCCCTTCCTGCTTGAAAATTTTTGTTAGTTAAAAAAATGGATTTAATCCACTTTTCTATGGGTTTTCTCTTTGGGCAATGAAAAACCAGTGATGTTTTCAATGAAAACTTTCAAAAGGACTGATAAAACATATCAATATTCATCCAGGTTGGAAACAGCTGCAAAGAAAACATTCAGTTTCTGTTAAAACAGACCAGAATAAATGGAATTATTTTGTTCCAGAGCATCTAACCAGCGATTTTAGATCTAAATAACAAAACTCTTCTGTCTTCCAGTTGTTCCCCAACAAATCCATAGATTTGGGGTTGAAGATGATGTTGTTTCTAATGGCTGCTGATGGTGTCAGGGAGTCAAGGTGGCTCTTTCCTTCTGGCAGCTCCTCACGGCCACTCCAGACTCCTCCAGCCCAGCTCTGCCCTCGTTCCCTCCGTTCCCATCCTGCCTCCGTGCCCTGCAGATCCCGAGCTGGGGCTGCCCCCGTGCAGCTGCCTGGAATTCAGGGAGCAATTCGGTTGAGAGGAAGTTCCAGCTGTGCGCTGGCTCGGGAGGGCTGACGGGATTAAAGGGCAGGGAATTATCCGGCTGCCTTTACCGCTGGAATCACACGATGGGGCTGGAGGGAATCGTGGAGTTATTGAGTCCGGTGACCTGCTACTGCAGGCAGTCACATCAGGTAATCCCCCACAGCAAATGATAAAAATCGTAAAAATAAAGCCAAAACCGCCCAAAATATAAAGCCAAAACTGCCCAAAAAATAAAGCCAAAACTGCCCAAAAAATAAAGCCCAAACTGCCCATCTGCAGAGGGCTGGATCTGCTGGATAAGCACTGGAAGGAGATCCAGCCTCCCTGGGCAGAATCCCCCTGGGAACACGTGCTCCTCGCTGGCTGAACAGCACCAGGTCGTGCTGAAAGCTGGGGAGACGATGTCAGCTCTATTTACATGACCTTTCTTTTTGATAATCATTATTAAACTGCAGATAAAACACCTTGTTGTGGCTCCTGTGATTCGATAACCTCGGCAAAGAGCAGAGCAGTGGTTTTTTCTCGTGCTCCAAAGGCCACGCGCTGCTCTGAGCTCGGGGGGACTGTTTCAGTCGGAAAAGCAATCACGGAGCTGAGCACGTGCTGCCAAGGATGTTTGTCAAGTGCATGTAAATAATACATCAGAAAGGAAAAGGAGATGGGAGCTCATCTTGCTTGCAGTCAATAAACCCAGATTTGCTCTCGAGCGCTGTGTACACACAAGAAACCAGCACATCCCAGCGCTGGGGAGTTCTCTGGAGATGGATTTTGGAGCATGCTCCAGGTGAAGTGAGGAAAAGCCCTGGACAGAACTTGCAGAAGGGACAGACACACTGGCGCCATCTTCTTCAACAGGACATTTCATCATGGATCTCATCACCCATAGAAATATTCCAAGGGTGTCAGAGGATGGTGCAGGGCTCTTTCCAGTGATGCCCAGCGACAGGACGAGGAGCAATGGTCAGAAACTAAAACACAAGGAATTCCACCTCCACACGAGGAAGAACTCCCTTCCATGGAGGGTGGCAGAGCCCTGGAACAGCTGCCCAGGGAGGGCCCAGAGTCTCCCTCTCTGGAGACATCCCAAACCCACCTGGATATATCCCGGTGTCACCTGCTCCAGGGGACCCTGCCCTGGCAGGGGGTGCAACTGGATGATCTCCAGAGGTCAATTCCAAACCCAACTGGGATCACAACTGGGATTCTGTGACCTGCTAACTGCCAGCAATTTGCCCCCATATCAGGAGCCTCATTTGAAGCCCACCACTGCATCCCATTGAGCCATGAGCCGAGGAGCAGATCCATCATGAATATTCCTCCCATCCAAAAGCTGTCCATGGAATTTAGCTGGGAAAAACAGCCCCGCCCCCCCAGCTGCCATTGAGCCACTTACCCACTGGATTTTCCAAATAACCCAGTCCCTGGAGCCCGCTGAGGCTTTTTCACAATCTCCCTACTTATCTTGGGAGCTCAGCCTTTCCCAGCCCTCCCCAGTGAGAGCCATTCCTGCTGTTCTAAAAGGGAGCAGGAGCCCCTGGACAGCAGAAAGCATTTCCCACTGTCTGCTCCCCCTCACCAAAGGCACACTATTCTCTTTGCTTCCACACTTTCAAACCCTGCTTTTTTCCCCATGAACAAAACCCCAACAGTCTGTAATTTTTATACTCATTAGTCACCAGCTCTTCAAGGCAACTGAATCAATGCTCAACAGCTGTTCTGGTGTGTTGGAGAACTCCAAAAACAAGGAAATTTTCAGGAAACAACCTCTCCTAACATTTACCCCACATGCATCTGCATCGCTTCCTGAGGATATTTGGGGGTTTTAAGATGGTTTCTGTTCCAGATGATCAAAAAGCTTTTGTGTTTAGCTCTGTGATTAAATAACATTGGGAAGCACATCCCTATCAGCCCTAATGGCCACTGTATCTCTTTTGCCAGTGTAAATATTAAAACTCAGATGCCTGTGCTCACTGCTATCATGCAGAAGGCATTAATTGTTCCAGAGCACTGCTTGGCATGTGCCTGTGTTCTTCTGGAAACCTCTATGGAGAATTTCTAGGAGAAAATGTTATAAACTTTCCAAACTTAACCCAAGTGCAATATCAATTATAAATGTTTGTTTATTTCTATAAAGTCAGTTGGTTAAATGTCTTCAGGAAAGCAATCTAATAACACAGATTGTTTTTCCCCGAGGGAAGTAAAAAAATAATAATCCAGCTCCTCTCAAATGCCCAGAGTTCAGTTCCCTGGCTTTCACAGTATCCTTACATCCAGGGTATGTCAGGTTGAGGAAAGAAAAGGTTTCTAATGCCCTAAAAGAGCAGAAACAAACATCTATTTTTAGCTAATCAACCCCACAATGCCCTAGGATTTAAGAACCCTCTTTATTGTCTATTAGATGCGAGCAAGGACAATTTTCTCTCCTTGCAGGTGATTTTTACAGCCTGGCTCCCAGGATTCAGCTGTGCCTGCAATGTAATCTCGGGTAACAGCACCCCAGAGATGTGCGTTCCCTGACAGGGCACGGAGGCTTTCCCAGCCCTAACCACATGGAATAAAGCCAGGCACACGTGCTCCCTGGATGTGCCCTACCTGGAATGACCCGGGGGAAGGAACACAGGACACCTGTTTGGCAGGGAAAGAGGCAGAGCTGAGCGGGTTCCTGGGAGGTCTGTACGGCCCACATCCTCCCCAAAGTTTTGTTTGGGAGAGAAAGCAGGGCTGCGTCTTTATGGCATGTGATAAAAGGAGCCCTCAGCATGTCAGCTCTCTTTGTGCTGATAAGGTACAGATCTGATTGTTCCATATAGCTCGCTCCCAGCCACAGCTCCGAAATCCCGGGTGGGAATTGCCGGGGTTTTCAGGAATGGATGATGCACAGCTCAGCCCTTTCCCCGCTCCAGAGGCAGCACGGAGCTGCGGCTCCCGGCACCGACCTGCAGCACCTCCGGGGGCAGGAGCGCCGGGGCAGCGGCCGCTTCCAGCTCCAGGTGTTTCATTCCCACCACGCTGAATTTCTCCAGGTGCAGATTGCGGAGGATCCTCGGGAGCCCGCGGCTCCAGACACCGGGTTTGATGAGCAGCACTGTGCAGAGAACCTGTGCCCCTGGAACAAAGCGCTCGGTGAAACACAGCGGGGTTTGTTTACTACCCTGGGCGGGCATCTGGGGATGGGGATGAGCGGAAACCTGGCAGGAAGTTCACAAAAATCCCATCAAAACAAGTCCATAAAAAAAAACAGGGCATATAGGATCATTGATTTATTTGTATTCTATTTATATAGGATCATTTATTTATTTATATCCTATTTATATAGGAGCATTTGTTTATTTGGGTTCGCTTTGTTGGATTTTCAGTTTAAAAATATATCTGAAGCAGTCTAGGCGTGGAGGTTTCTCCCCCAAGGAAATCTGTTCCAGGCCCAAAATGTTTTTGTGGCAGCTCTGTCGGATTAGACTCAACCCTTTATATTATAGATTAATGTTTTAAGAGAGATAAAATATTCCCTTTTACATTTTTCATGTGAACTGTGGTGATTATGTGATGTAATCCTTGAGCAGCTATTCCATTCTTACTCTGGGGTTCTGTATATTTTAGAGCTCTGTTTCAGAGGGGCACTAACAACCCTGGCAGGTCCCAATTAATGTCATAAAGCAATTATGAATAGAATTGTGTTTACCAAAATTGACATTCCAGCAAAAACTTTCTGCTTCTCTCCCAGCAGAGCTGCCAGGAAGGTGCAGCACAATGAGGAGCAGAAAACAAACCAGACCAAGAAAGCTTTGCTGTCTGGTGAAAACAGATTTAAAGGCAGAAAATACATAAATTCCATATTTAAATGACAGCATCTTCAAATTTTTTGTCCTGCTAAAGTATTTGCTACTAAGAGTATCGTTAATATTTCATCCTTATAACATCTTTTGGAGATTTATTGGCAAGTGCAGTGTCAGAACCAGTCTGTGAGGCCCCAGGAACTGCTGGTGCTGAACCACATCACTCAGCACGAGCACAGGGGAACATCCTACAGGCTGCTAAACCTGATCCAAGCTGATCTGTTTGGGTACAGAAAATGTCATTTTCTGTTTCCTGTACACCCCAGCACTAATTATACAGATGTCAATGCAACAAAACATCAGCAAGGCTACCTGGGACTTAATGCTGTTATTTCCAGGTGACAAGCAGGATTCATGGCACAGAAACACAGGGTCAAAAATAAAAACCAAGATTATTTCCTCCCCACTTGATATGGAAACTTAACCCTCGTGCTGCAGGGAGCCCTCCTGTTCCAGATGTGCAGTTTTCCTCACACCATTCCTGAACAGAAAGGTTCCATAGCAACAGCCTGGAAGTGCAGGAAGCTGCTGGGCTCCACCTCAGCAACCTCACCCGTGTGTGTTATGTAAGCACTCTGTGGCCTCCAGATGTTTTCCTCACCATCTGCTCCGTTTTTGGGCAGATATTCTCATTCTTCTGCTGTGTGAGTCACTACCTGCTGCATGTTTAGGGACTTGAGACACTTCAGGAGGATTGCCAGCTTGGTTTGGTCAAAGACACCTTGTCACCCAGAGCTGGCTTTCTCTCCTCAGTGATTTTAGGTAACAAGAATTAGAAAAACAACCACTAATTACCAATGGAACAATCTCTGCTGATCATGAATTACCTGTTTGGCAATGCTCAAACCTGCTGGATTTCCAGTTCTGGCTGTTCAGAGCCTTTCCCAGTGTTCCTGGTCTTTCTCTACTTTGTAATATTTTTAGATCCATTCCTCACAATCCTTTCCTTTTTGCCTCCCCAAAAAATTATTACATAGGTTTTGATTTCATAGCCTAACTGTGAAAATAGAGTTTCGTTTATATGTTATTTATAGATAATACTTCAGATAGGTGTGACTTCAAATAAGTGTGAACTCAAGACAGGCAGTTACCACATCTCCTGGCATGCTTAGAGAGCATCACTGCCTGGATTCCAGCCTAAGGAAAATGTTGGAGTAATCCTTTTGCTTATTTTGGGGTGATTTGGTTCCACCAAGTCCTTGTCAAACCACATTTTTCCATTTGCTCTTCTCTCACCTGCTTGCAGGAAGGAAAACAGGGATTCTGCTCGGCACCTCCAGCTCTCACCCTCTAAAGAAGAGAAGCAGATTTGAGTGAGTTTTGTGTGTTCTGAGACAACCTGAGAATTGTGCCATCATCCTTCCATACAGCAGCCAACATTGCAGTGACACACTGATATTTTAGGGTGTTACACTGGGACATGGATGGATGGATTGATTTCAGATGTCCTGGGACACCCTTCTCCAGTAATCCCAGGAGCACAGGCTGATCAGGACTGCAAGTCCTAAATCATATTGGATCTTGATTACCTTTTCTGGGATTTCAGGGAGT